>CM076575.1:32783489-32931228 GCA_034641835.2 Pinus albicaulis
AAGATCTTGCACGAGAGTTTGAGATGAAGGACTTGGGCATCCTTCATTATTTCCTGGGATTGGAGATTTGGCAGCGCAGCGGAGGACTGTTTGTTTCTCAGGGCAAGTATGCTCGGGAGATTCTGGAGAGGTTCAACATGCAAGGCTGCAAGCCTGTTGACACTCCTCTTCCTGGTGGTTGGAGAAAGGAGGATGCTACTTCAGCGGAGGTAGTGGATGCCACTGTCTATCGACAGTTGGTGGGGTCGCTTATGTATCTGGTCAATACACGACCCGATATATGCTATGCAGTTAACCAGCTTTCACAAGCTATGGTTAAGCCTACCAAGCTCTTTTGGAAGGCAGGCAAGCATGTATTGCGCTATATCAGAGGCACATCGAAATATGGTCTATGGTACAGACAGGAGGATGGAGCGAAGCTTTCTGGCTTCACTGATGCAGATTGGGCAGGGAGCCCAACGGACCGGAAGAGCACATCTGGAGGAGTTTTCAGCATTGGGTCGACATCAGTTTCCTGGTACAGCAGGAAGCAGAGATCCGTGGCACTCAGTTTAGCAGAGGCCGAGTACATGGCAGCTAGCTTGGCTGCATGCGAGGCTATTTGGATGAGAAAGATCCTTGTTGGATTGTTCGGGTTGCATTTGGAGCCTACAGTGATTTACTGTGATAACCAGAGTTGCATTAAACTCTCAGATAATCCAGTATTTCATGATACTGGAGAGGTTCAACATGCAAGGTTGCAAGCTTGTTGACACTCCTCTTCCTGGTGGTTGGAGGAAGGAGAATGCTACTTCAGCGGAGGTAGTGGATGCCACTGTCTATCGACAGTTGGTGGGGTCGCTTATGTATCTGGTCAATACACGACCCGATATATGCTATGCAGTTAACCAGCTTTCGCAAGCTATGGTTAAGCCTACCAAGCTCTTTTGGAAGGCGGGCAAGCATGTATTGTGCTATATTAGAGGCACATCGGGATATGGTCTATGGTACAGAAAGGAGGATGGAGCGAAGCTTTCTGGCTTCACTGATGCAGATTGGGCAGGGAGTCCAACGGACCGGAAGAGCACTTCTGGAGGAGTTTTCAGCATTGGGTCGACAGCAGTTTCCTGGTACAGCAGAAAGCAGAGATCCGTGGCACTCAGTTCAGCAGAGGCCGAGTACATGGCAGCAAGTTTGGCTGCATGCGAGGCTATTTGGATGAGGAAGATCCTCGCAGATTTGTTCAGGTTGCATTTGGAGCCTACAGTGATCTACTGTGATAACCAGAGCTGCATCAAGCTCTCGGCTAATCCAGTATTTCATGATAGGTCCAAACACATCGACATCAGGTACCATCATATCAGAGATTGTGTTCAGCGGAGAATCATGATACTTTCATATGTTCCCACGGAGGATCAGGATGCCGACATCCTGACAAAGGCGCTCACCAGGAGCAAGTTCGAATTCCACAGAGGCAGGATAGGGGTTGCAGATAATCCATATCTTGCTGAGAGGGAGTGTTGAGAATGCAGCAAGATGATGGAGCTTAGTGAAATGAAGTCGCCTTCACTAAGTGGGCCCGCAGGCAAATTCTGGCGCAAAGTCTATTTTTAGACTATGTCTATTTTTAGACATATGGAGCATGGTTCGGGGATTCTAGTTTGAGATTCTTGGAGCATTGGTCATGTTGGTAAAAATAGATGAGACTCTATTTTTGAGGTCAAAGAGGTCGAAGTCTATTTTTAGACTGCCTCTCCTTAAAACAAGGAAGTCAAATATTATTTACCCTTAATAATATTTAGACTATAAACAACAGTTTACTCTCTTGGAGCACTTCAGTTCGAGCTACAGAAGTGGCTCATGCATCCGACAGAGGAATCACGTGGTTCCCAAGGGTTTGATGGCATCATGCATGGTTGACTTCAGTTGGACTTCAGTGGCAGAAGTTTGGAGGAGTTAATGAGACAGCTAGTGGAGTTGTGTTATGTTTATTTTAGTTGAACTGATTGAAATTAGTTTAACTAGCTAATCAATTAGTTATGAGTGGAGTGAATTAAATATTATTTAATTCATTAATTAGTAACTCATTATTCAACTCAAGAACACATCAGTTCACTACAGTGCATGATCAGTTCAGTGAAGACCAGTGAAAGAGGTAGATGAAAGGGTGGAGTTAGCTATCAGTGACGACATCAGCTGTGCATGAGATTTGCACCACACTTGGAGGATTTGTCCATGATGATTTCGCTTTCAAGCCAAGGAGATTCGAACCTTGGATCTCTATATAGACAGGCCTGGATTGCACAATAGAGGCAAGGCAATTGGCAGTGAGTTTTGAACCAGTAACCTGTTCAAAACTGAGCTAGATTGTGGGTAACTGTATGAGAAAGTACTGAGTACTTGTGAGGAGTATTGTACTGAGTTTGTTACTTGATTTCTCCATTATAATATACACAATAGCCGCGGGGTTTTCAGCTATAAGCTTTCCCCATACATACTGTGTTAATGTGTATGATGATTTGATGTGTTATCGCTTGATTTTATTTCCGCATGTTTGATGATCTGAGTGGAAGAGATTATGTGTTGCATATAAATTCGAATTGTATGTGATCAGGATAGTCTCGGTGAATAATTAATCATTATTCAGCAAATTTCTACAAATGGGTCTCTCCATTAGTGCTAATACCTAATAAATATGGAAGGTGGCGTATTTGTATTGATTATCGTGAATTAAACAAAGCCACTCTCAAAGATTACTTCCCTCTCCCTTTCATTGACCAGGTGCTTGATACCCTTGCAGGAAAGAAATATTTCTCCTTTTTGGATGGTTTCAATGGCTATAACTAGATACAGATTGCACTCGAAGATCAGGATAAAACTACTTTTACATGCCCATGGGGTACCTTTGCTTATAAATTGCTTCCCTTTGGATTATGTAATGCTCCGACTACCTTTCAAAGGGCAGTCTTAGCTATTTTTGCTGATCTTGAATTTGTAGAAATTTATATGGATGACTTCTCTGTGTTTGGTAATTCTTTTCAGGAAGCTCTCGAAAATTTGGAGAAAGTACTTCTTCGTTGCCAAGAAGCCCACCTTGCTTTGAGTGACAAGAAATGCAAATTAATGTGCAAAGCAGGAGTGGTACTTGGCCATCTGATTTCTGACAAAGGTATCCAGGTTGATCTGGCAAAGATCGAAATCATTCTACATATTCCTGCACCCAAAACTCAAAGGGAAGAGGTTTTTTTAGGACATGCTGGTTACTATAGAAGATTCATTGAAAATTTTTCTAAGATAGTTGCTCCTCTTTTCCGACTTCTAGCTAAGGATAGTGAGTTTTTTTGGTCCACGGCTTGCCAACAGTCTTTTGAAACATTGAAGGAAAAGTTGGTACAGGCGCTAGTTTTGAGAGGTCCAAACTGGTCCCTGCCCTTTCACATTTCCTCTGATGCTTCAGACCTGGATGTTGGTGCAGCTTTGAGACAAGAGGAAGACAAGCAATCCTATGCTATTTATTATATTAGTAAGAATTTTTCTTCCACTAAATTAAACTATACAGTTACAGAGAAAGAGTTTTTAGCTGTAATCTTTGCAATTAGTAAGTTCAGACACTATACCACAGGATATGAAGTATTTGTTCATACTGATCATTCCGCGATTAAATATTTGATGAAAAAACCATTGACTAGCAGTAGAGTGACTAGGTGGTTTCTATTGTTGCAGGAGTTAAATATTACTATTGTTGATAGACCAGGAAAATCTAATGTTGTAGCAGATTTTCTTTCTAGACTAGATAATCCTGGTGACGTAACTCCTGTTAATGATGATTTTCCAGATGAACATATTTTTGTTGTGTCTATAGATTCTCCGTGGTTTGTTGACATCGAAAATTATTTGGTTACTGGAAAAACATCACCTCACTTGCCCGCCCATGAAAAGTGGAACATTATTTAGAAAAGTGCTGCATACTCCTGGATTCAAGGAGACCTCTTTTACACTGGTCCAGATTTGATTATCCGCAGATGTGTAAGAGAGGAGGAAGTGTTTGACATATTGAAATCTGCTCATGATGAACCTTGTGGAGGCCACTTCGCTGACAAGAAAACTGCATATAAAATATTACGTTCTGGCTACTTTTGGCCTTCCTTGTTTAAGGATGCCAAGCAGTATGTCAGGCGATGTGATAGTTTTCAATGAATGGGCCAACCTAACCAAACCAATGAAATGACTTTATGCCCTCAAGTTATGATTGAGCCATTTGAAAAATGGGCTATTGCTTTTTTAGGGCCAATAAATCCAACATCATTAAGTAAAAAGCATATTTTTGTTTGTACAGATTTTGTTACAAAATGGGTGGAAGCCAAAGCTGTTTCTTTTGCTACGGAAAAAGTTGTTGTTGATTTTCTCTTTTCTAAAATCTTTACTAGATTTCGTGTGCCTAGAGAAGTTGTTTCTGACAACGGTCCACAGTTTATTTCTAATCTGGTACAGGGAGTGATGGAGCAATACAAGATCCAGCACCGGAAGTCTACACCGTGTCACCCACAAGAAAATGGCCAGGTGGAGTCTACAAACAAGGTGATTGAGTCCATTCTCACAAAGACAGTGAATATGCATCGGAAAGATTGGGCTGAAAGATTACCAGAAGCTTTGTGGCCATACAGAACCACTTGGAGAAATAGTACGGGGCACACACCATATGAGCTGGTATACGGCAAATAGGTTCTGTTACCAATTGAATTCCAGATCAAAACTTTTAGAACTGCAGTTCAGTTAGGGCTCAATCTCTCTGAGGCACAACAGTAGCGTCTTCTTCAGTTAAATGAGTTAGATGAATTTCGTAGAGATGTTGTTCAACAAAACATATTAATCCAGCAGCAACAGAAAAAGTGCCATGACAAGTCCATTCAAAAAAATCAGTTCCAACCAGGTGATTGGGTACTCCTTTATGATTCTAGATTTAAAAATTTTAAAGGGAAATTCCATACACGTTGGATGGGACCATATGAAGTAATCCGAGTATTTGAGAATGGAGTTGTAGAAGTCAAAACTATTGATGGAAAAGATACAATATTCTTGGTAAATGGACATAGATTAAAGAAATATTTTCAACCACTTGCCAAGAAATATTTTACACAGCAAGTTCAACAGCAATTTGGAACGATAGTGGTAAATGGTAATACCAACCTCTTGAAAATTTGAATCCCTCTTCTTCAAGAAAAAAAAAATTAACATAAATAAAATAATAATAATAAAAAGTAAAGAAAAAATAATTTCCTGTAATTATGAAAATCAGTCCGCTGACATGATTGCTGAAGGATCAACCTAAAAACCAGCTTGCTGGAGGGAAGATCAAAAATTTCTAATAAAAAGAGAATGTTTCTTGATCTTTAGATATGCTAGTGACCACCGAAGTAAAAGCAGGTTCAGCAGAGCCAACCTTTATACAATTGGGGTAACTAGCACGGATATTTTTTCCAATTAACGCTTAAATCTCGCTGTAGTTATTTTTTTCCTGCACCAGTGCAGGCAGACCTTCCAGAAAATTTTCTACCTTTCTTCATATCCCATTTCGTAATTTTCCCTCATCTTTCTTCTCGGAATCCTAGTATAATTAACCTTCCCATATTCTTCTAAATTCACCCTATCCGCTTCGAAGAAATCCCACTTGAACCCTGAAATTTTTTTCCCCATCCCACTTCTAATTTCCCTCTTTTGGTACTTTCTTGGAATCCCTGTGACAAAATTCTTTCCCATTCTAAAATTTCCTTTTCCCGCTCCTTTATTCCCTCATGAAGTTTATTGCAGGATCTTGCATACAAAGAGGAGAAGGTTGTGCTCTGAAGCATCAAAGGGCGAAGCAAAATTCAGAATAAGTTGAGGAAATCATGTGAAATCCATCCTATATTTTAATTCTCTGTCTTAACATTATGCTTGCACTAGTGCAAGCATATTGTCATATATGATATGAGCAGAAAAGTACCAGTAGAATGATGTGATTTACGCGGTGCAAAGATCAATACAAGCATGCACCTTGTCAGCAGCAGAGTACAAGTTATCATATGACATAAGAAAGTATTCATGATGGAAATTTATATGATGTTCTTCATATCATTGATAAGCAGTTATGCTATTATATTACTTAGGAGGAAATTAGTTAAAAGTACAAAGTTTTTTAACTAGGAATCATGATCTTTTTAAATGAATGCTAAGTCTTTTTTTGTAATTATGAAGGAATGTGAAATCGTGTAAACGTTATTTGCATATAATTCACCCCATTCTGCCATAATGTGAAATGTCCCTCACTCATAACTCCCCCCGCTCCTACCTTCATCCCAAACATCTTGTCATTACTGTACCTAACCATTAAACTGTCGTCGCGCGTACCAATTAAGCCTGACCAGAAATGATGAGTACCTACAGCAAGTAAATCAGAGACACGATGGATGAACAGTTAAATCCTTATTTATGAAAGTTGATCCCCTGTTGTTGCATGCAAGCCTCAGAACTCATCGTTCATAGTCGATAGCAGCAATGCCGCCCATCCAAAATGAACCCTTGTCTCTCAGCAAGATTGAGAAAACTGCCGAATTTCGCAACTGCCTTCCACTGTTGCGGGAGTCGGGATTTCTACAGTTCCTGCCGAAGTTTGATGGGTATGATAGGGACGTCGCCTTACAATTTGCAAGAAGCTTTAAAAATGGCCAAGTGAGAACTGGGCCGCTCAAATTCAAAGTCACGAAGAAATTTGTAGTAGCAGCAACAGGTCTAGAGAATACGGGAGTGGAGTGGTTCAAGAACCAAAAGCTAGAAAGCAAACACTGGTAGCATTTTGTCACGAATAAGAAGATGAAGGTCAATTCGAAATGCGGAGTTCCGCGCAAAGCCCTGCTAGCTCAATGGTAGGATCTCCTGTTTGTTTTGCAGAAATTTGTGACCTGCGAAGGGAGATACACCTGCACCCTGGTGTATCATTTTAGACTACTACAACATTTTGAAGGACGCTGACATATTCGTTGGAGGATGAAATTCCCCTAATTTTTGCTCAAAAGCTTGGAGAAAATGGCTAGAAGCGTAGAGGATGGAAGAGAGGACCAGGCCGATGCACGATTATACCATCACGGCCTGTTAAAAATCCTGGTCTTAAAATAGCTAGAAAGCAAAGGTATGACATGGGAAGAGTTTTTAAAACAGTTGCACGAGAAATCGACCGAGGAAGAGAAGACACAGACCCCTAGTACAAGCAAGGGCCTAAATAGAAGCAGAAAGGGAATTCCTTCTCGCAGTAGTGTGAAAAGGAAGTAGACAGAGAAATTGACAGAAGGGAAAGCTTCGTCTTCCACTAAGGAAACAGGCGGTGCACTTGATGAAGAAACACCTTCTACACAGGCACAGGCCTCTAAACACGACAGGTTGTTGGTTCTTGCAGATGCAGCGAATATTGTACAAATTGGGGACGATATTCCACTGCCAAATCTTATCAGAAAGCCCCAAAAGAAGAGGAAAGTTTCGGATGTAGGAAAAGAACCACAACCCCCACAGGGTATGGAACCCCATCCTGCACCGGTACAAGAAGAAGCCGCGGCCCGAGAAGAAGAACCAGAAAATGAAGGAGGAGCTGAAGAAAAGGAGGACGCGGAAGCACCTGAGGAAGAAGAACTGGAAGAGGAATAAGAACCTGAGGAAGAAAAATTAGACGAGGAACCGGATGAAGATAAACCAGAAGAAGAACCTGAAAAAGAGGAACCGGAAAAAGAAGGACTGCAGGTAGAAGAGTTCCTTGATATGACCATGGCAGATATAGAAGTTCTGGAGCCAGTGACAGCCCCTACTGAGATAGAGAAAGGAAAAGAATTGGTGACTCCTGTTGCTTGCATAGCAGAATTAGAACTCCAAGTACAAAACTTGGAGCAGCTTGTGACCAAAGCACAAGAGGAGAAGGAACAAAGTAGAGGAGAATTAATGGCAGAGCTCAAACAAAAGAAAAGCGAGGTTAAATTTTGGAAATATCGGGCTGGATGCTGTTTCAGGCGGTTGAAAAAGGTTTCAAAGAAGTTAAGGCACATCAAGCAGAAGAAGGCTGAAATAGTGCAGCTTGAGGACAACATGCCGGAACATGTTGAGTTGGAGTATTCAAAAATTTTAGTTTTTTGCAGAGGTAAAAAAGTTGTGTGAGGACACACAACATTTTAGGGATGGGAGGATGTTAGTCCCCTAAATTGCATTCTTTTTTACCATTCTTCCCTTCCCAAATCGTAATCATTTACCCTGTGTTACCTATCTTATGCGCCCTCATCTTGCACTAGTGCGAGAACGATGAGACATTTTGCATTAACTTCATATTTTACATTTTTAACTCAACTTAGCATTTATTAACTATCTATTACGTGATTTCTTACTTAGAATTAATTTTGTAACTTATCGTTACCTCCTATGCTATTTAATCGATAAACACTTATCTTGACTGCTGATTTTTAGTGCAAAACAGATCTCGCACCAGCACTAGCGCCGTGAATCTTGGCAATGAATCTGGATCACTTGGGTTGCCGCCCGTTTTGTACTACCTTAGCTACGATCAACGAAGACATATCCGAAGGCAGCCGAGTCCCAACTATGACAACAGTTAAATCTAGAGTAGCTGAGATCGTACTTAAGAGAGACAAACAACTGGAGATAGTCGCGGCCTATTCTGTTAAAAGAGATTTAATTTTGAAGGCCAAAAGCTTATTCTGCAATCGGTTATGTAATTTGTTATAACGATTTATGTAATTGGCTATGTAATGGTTAAACGATCCTTTTGGCCTCCGGAAAAAAGGATCTATATAAGCAGAAATGTAAATAGGACAAGATGTTCAATGTTTTTTTGATAGAATTGAATAGATCAGAGAATAGAACCAACGAGGCGGTAACAGGTATGTCTTGTGTTATCACCCAAATATGGGCTGGATATGTAATCGCGCATGTAATTTCTTTAAGGATCTAATAAGAAGAGCTCCGCCTCATGCTTCGTACATTTCATCATTTGGCTTAAACAATTGATGAGTTGATACTGAGTAGCATTTTCGTTTGAAAGGGAAACGCGTTGGTTGGCTAAGAGCCCAGCCAACCCAGCACGTTCTCCCTCCTTGTTGTTCTTGTAATTTATGTTTTAAACTATCAAGTGTGATTTAATTTACAGCATTTGAATTTCTATTTGAGTGGAAGCAGATCTGCTGCGTGAAGTAGTTAAGTTACTTTCTGCACGGTTGATTTATTTTCCTTGCATGGTTCGAGTAGGAGGAGTTACCTGCCCCAGTGCACGTTGGTGTGCTATTCACTTTCTGCACAATTTGGTTTATTTCCTCTGCCTGGTTCGTTCCTGCACCAGTGCATGTTGGTGTGTTATTTACTTTCTGCACGTTGGTTTGGTTTCTCCCTGGTGAAATTAGGAGAACTGTTCTTGCACCAGCGCTAGATAATATGATGCAGCAAGCCTTTCTAGTTTACTTCTAACAGCTTTCTTGCTTTCAGTTACATTTTAATTAAAAAAGACTACAGATATTCATCTTTGTTGATATATGATTTGGTTTTATAACACTACAGTAATAAATCATCAAAAGTTAAAGTGTAAGAAGCTCTGATCGAGTACAAGAACTAGTTTCTTGGTATTGGATCTGAGTGCTGCGGACTTGAGAAAGTTCAAATCCCTTGCACGAAGAAAAGCATTTTTAGTAAAGACATTACTTTACACTTTCTGCATAAATCGTTGTTCCTGCACTAGTGCAAGATCGATTTTCGCAAGAAGGATATCTTTACATACGTAGGATTGAAGGGGCCCATTTGTTGAAAACTGCTAAGGTGTCTTTGCTGAAGGAAACACATTCTCAATAGCTAATCAATATTTAGCTAGAGTGATTGCTCCTCTTTATTTCTGAATCTCTTTTGTAAGTACATTTCTTCTTGTTCTAGCCTCATATTGTTTTGATGGTTCGAGTTCCCTTTTTTTCTCTAAAGTTTGATTCTGCAATTCTTCTTTTAAAAAGTAGGAGTTGATATTAGAAATATTCATACCATCTCTGGCATTGCCTGTGCTTCATCTCTAAGTTTACGAATCCCCCGGGTTGACAATTTAGGTGTTGAGGATTTTTACTTAAGTGTAATTCCTGCACGCAACAATTATGAGGGTTATTGTTCATAAACTTGTTGGCTATGGGTAGGGTTCTATGAATTTATGTTTAAACGGGTTTTTCCATCCCCTGCATTCCCATGAGATTCCCCAAAGAAACCTGCTCTAATATGAATATGATTTGTAAATCGTCATGATATTCCACTAGATATTTTATCACAACATATTTGATAAAATAAACTGAAATCTATACAATGAAGGTTAAATTTATTTAGATTCAAGATTTCCCAATTACTAGTTTCCTTATGTTTAAAATGGATAAAATGCAGAAAATAAAGAACAACAAATACAATCACACACCATCTACAGTGAACAAAAATATTTGGTCTTTGAATCCCTTATGTGAGAAAACCTAACTAGAAGTGAGGTTGCTTTGTTCTCTTTTCTTTAGTATGGAAATAATACAAGTACAAAGGATAAGACACTCTTTATGGATCTGCCTAATACGTGTGGCCTAATGGACCACTACAAAACACTATCCCCTCTAATATGCTCTTTAAGTCCAAATCCCAATTACTTTGCTTTGTTATGGAACAAGATACAATAGCATATAATGGAACCCCCTACTCCTCGTAATGATCCAATTTTAAGATAACATGATAGCCAACTAGGGGTCAAATTTGACTCCTTCAACTCTCAACTAGAGCTACAACATTGACCCTTCTAGAGTCTTTTTCATAGTCCACATGGGGCTAACTCCTTTTGCGTGAGAAACATGACTTATTGTGGCATCCTCTAAAATCATGGTCATCAAACTAAAGGTCAATTTCCAAGAGGCATAACTTTTGCATATGAGCATTGATTGATCTTCTTTGTTGCACGATTAATAATGGGAAGGCCTTTGGTCATAGCGTTAAATCTAGTTGAGTCTCTTAAATTTACAATTTACTATTGTGGCTAATGGTCAAGTTTTCCTCGAACTAAATTTTCTGAGAAAAAATAAAAAAATCCATATATATATATATTATCGATGTCAAAAATTTAATGATACAATTTTAGTTGGTGTTGAAAATATGTTTTTTTCTAAATCTTATTTATTAACATGATAGACAAAAAGAGTTTGGTAAACCTCTTTAAAAAGGATGCGTTGATTCTATATTTTAAAAATCTATTAAATTCATTATTTGGAATTCACAAATGGTTTTGATGTTGCTTCATTTATATTTAAAATTATTAAATTCATTATTTCGAATTCACAAATGATTTTGATGTTGCTTCAATGATAATTTGTATGCAAATTATACATGAAAATTGCTTTCATTCAGGCACTCTCCACCCCAATATGGTAGAGATGTTGTAATACTTTATTTAACATTAAAAGAATAATTAATAATTAATAATTAAATTAAATTAAAAATAAATAATTATAATTATAATTAATAATTAAACTAGCCTAGATGCATCTTAACTCCGTATACACCAAGCGCCAAATGAGATTAAAAGATGCAAACCTCTTTTAAAATGAAAAGAGAGTTGATCCTTTTACACTAGAAATTAAAATAAATCTAAGTTGAAAAGAGATTTGATCCTTTCCTATTGTTCTTTTTTTCCTTCTCTTTTGAAAGGTTTGTTTGTTGAGATACTTGTGTATCTACGTGAGTTGCTTTAGAAATTGTCACATATTTGTTTGTTGCTATTGATTCTTTCATGGTTTGCCTTGTTGTCTTCATGCTTTGTCATTCTTATTTTCCTGTATCTAGAGCCTTTGTCTTCATGCTTTGTCATTCTTGTTTTCATGTATCTAGAGCCTCTTGTAACATTGTTACCTGTTCTTTTAAAAATCTATTACCTTCCATTAAACATTGATTTGCAAATCTCTGAAATTTTGCTATTTCTTTCATGTTGTTTGGCTTCCAAAATCTCCAGCCTTATCTTGGCCTTCATCAGTTCTTGGACATAGAGATCTGATGACCAAGTAAGAGGTGTAGATGTGGCACTGTAAATGGTTGACTCTTCTTTATTTTTATTGTTCTTTTTTATTTTCTTTTTCTAAAATTGTTTTCTTATTCTTTGTTGCTAGCAAACCTGCACCTTAAAATTCCCTGATATTACTTTACATTTCCCAAATCCACTTCTCTGTTTTTTCTCTTAAAATAATTTTTACTTAACCCAAATAATTTGTTTCCACAAAACCTAAGATTTTATTTCTATTTTTAATATTTACAATTGATTTGCTTTTCCATTTTAAGATAAACCCACACAATAAATATCCTTAAGCTGAAGAAAACCCCTTTTTTCACTTTACTGGTTTTGAACGAAAGATGTGTAACAAAAAGGTTGAAACCCTTTGCTAGGCTCAAAATATAAAGTCGAATCCGTGGATTCTAAGTCAAATTCGATCCCTTGCCAATTGACTGCAGCTTTTCGTTAGATTTCACAGTCCAGGTAATACAACCAGATATCTGCTCCCTCGTTCCTGTGAGACGTCGTTAACTCCTTTTACGCGATTTACTTTTTTTACTTCGAAAATACCTTCAAAATGTTTCCCGACAATTCCAAGAGTGTAAGCATGCAACAAATCTAATTCAAGGTGCTATTACAACTTACAACAACACACGTTCTTCTTTGCAAGCATCGACACTACTGTGTAATAATAGTTCAAAACCACCCACTCACACCTTGAATACATGCTTAGGTTTGGTTTTGTGTTGCTATTGTGAGGGTTCCAGGTGCCAATAATAGGAATATGGGAATTCATAGGTATGTTTTATGCGACTGTCGCATCCTTACTTAATTTTTTATTATTATTATTTTAAATTAATAAATAACTTTATATTTATTTATTTTTTTACATTAATATATATATATAAATATAATAAAATAATAAAAAATAAAAATTAGTGCCATTATATCAAATGGAAAATGTTGTGATTTAGTGTTAAATAATGTTAAATTAAAAAATGTTTTTTTAAATAATGTTTTTTTTAATATTAATTAGTTGATTGTATAGTTTGATTGGGCTTAATGGTAGCATGTGCTTCTTCTTAAGAAGTCACACGTTCAAATACAGAAGGGAGTAGAGTATGTATGCCTTCATAGACTTTAACAGTGAAATCTTTGTGTGGACATGGGCCCTTTGTTGCACAAAAATGGGTTATGATATACCATTTAGTATTTGGCTTGGTTGTGACCTTAAAATTGGATTATTATTATTATACTAACAAAAATTATGTGTGCACATAACAATATTACAATATAGTATTATCGGAGCTAATGTTTTTATATAATTTCCTACAAATGGCCTGTTATTGGCATTTTCCCCTAACTAGTTGAAAAAAACAAGAATCCATGGAGGTATATATGTATAATTTCTATAGAAAGAATCTCCATATTTACAACATTTGACACTCATGGCATTTATTGGGCTACATTACTTCTAGATAAAACTTCCTTTGCAATGAGAAAGGGCATTGGGATGTCAAGGTTAATTTGTGCCACAAGAGGTGAGTAGGTCGAATTGGCTGAAGATGTCGAAGGAGTTATAGACATGGAAGGCTAAGACTCTTTTAATTGCATTTCCTCTATTTTCCTTCCCAAATTGTCTATTTCATTCACATGCTTCTGTTAGGTCCCTATATTACTAGTATAGTCCCTTATTGTTGTTAGTGTAACCCCCTTATTTTTATTATTGTACCCTTGTAACCCCCATTTTGTTATTATTGTTAGGTCGGCTAGGATTACATTGTGGCCCACTAGGATTACATTATGGCCCCATGGACTCCTATATATAGAAAGGAGGTTTTGTAAATTGTATCATCCAAGAATTGTTAATTCATGTAATGTATTGGAGGTTGCCCCCTCGAAGTGGTTTATTTCTAAGGCGTTGATATCTCATTTCTTCTATTTTTGGAGTTGGTTACACAACATTTGGTATCAGAGGCTTTGGATTCTAGGGTTTCGCTGCTCCAAACAAGTCATCGTGGCATTTTCGCTATAATTTTTTTTCTACGAAGTTTCAGAAGCTGAAATTTTTAGGGTGCGAAGCCGAAATCCTGAGGAAGCTTGTCTAAAAATTTCAGAGCTTGGTTCGCAATATTTTCTGAGATATCATCTATGGAAGTTAGGTCTTTTTTCAAGCTCCTAAACAGGTCATCGTGGCATTTTCACTATAAATTTTTTTCTACGAAGGTTCAGAATCTGAAATTCATATGGTGCGAAGCTGAAATCCTGAGGAAATTCGTCAAAAAATTTCAGAGCTTGGTTCGCAATATTTTTGGAGATATGATTTGTGGAAGGTAGTGCTTTTTCAGGCTCCTGAATTGCATCTCAAAGAGGTGATCGTGGGAAAAGTTCAATAACTCTCTCTCTGGGCATCGGATTGGAGTGCCGTAAAAAGTGGTCACAAGTACACAGACTGTAGTTTATTTTCTATCAATTTCAGAGACAAAGGATGAAACAGTGACACGTGGAAAGTCGTACAAGTTCGCTCTACTGAACTAGTCCATAATTAGGTCATTGTGGGAGATTGGACACAACTTTGTCTTGGAGAATCCAAATCAGGTTCAGAGGGCTACTACAGTGCTGAATTTCAGATATTGAAGATCTACAATCACAGAGATAATACAATTTCAATATCGAGCTCCTCAAAGCAAGAAAAAGGTGTGTATTTTTTTCAAATTGCACAAGTCTTGTTTGAATAATCAAGTTAAATTGATTCCAAGGGCATATTGTAGAATAGATATCAGTATTGGATTCTAAAATGGCCCCTAAAAAGAATTCAACACCCATTAAGCCTTCAGAAGGCTCTACTATGACTCATGAAGATGAAGAATGGCAACATGACATATCAAAATTACAAGAGCAAATTTCGCTCTCGCAAAAAACAACAAAAAATGAAATGGAAGTTTTGAAGAAAGGCGTGGAAACTAAGATGGATGGTTTGAAGAAAGGCGTGGAAGCTAAGATGATTGGTTTGGAAGCTAAGATGGATGGCATGGAAGTGGGCATGGAAGCTAAGATTGATGACATGGAAGCTAAGATCGATGAGAAAATGGAAAACATGAAGAAATTTCTAAAAGCAGACATGGAAGGTTTGACAAAGTTTATACAAGAAAGGTTTCCTAATGGTGAAAAGATAGTAGAAGAACCTCATGATGAGAACAAAATAAATGTTAATTGTGATTTCATAAACTCTAATGTTGGCGGGAAGAACCACCATATTCCAAAGATGGATATGAGGAAGTTTTATGGAAAGGATCCTGTAACATGGATACTACGGATGGAGCAATATTTTGATCTCCATAACGTGCAAAACACACAAAAGGTACGCATTGCAACTTTACATTTAGAACAAAATACATTTGTATGGTATCAATGGCTTTACTCCCGTAAAAAAATTGTCACTTGGTCAATTTTTACGGAGGAAATGATAGCACATTATGAGGATACAAAGAGCAACACCTTCTTTAGCCAATTGATAAATCTCAAACAAAAGGGTTTAGTGGGGCAGCACATTGAGAACTTCCAAAAATTGAATATAAGGGTAACTGATATTCCAGAGGAACACAGGATTGATCTCTTCATAGGCACTTTAAAGGATAACATCCAACATGAAGTTCGCGTTTTGGAACCTGATTCATTGGAGAAGGCATTCGGGTTGGCAAGAAAAGTTGAATGTAAAATTATGGCGACAAGGAAGCCTACCACTCAATTCTATAAAGAAGGAAGTGTTGCTACGCCTAGATTTCCACAGCCTACAAGGTTGACACCACAACAATTGGAAGAAAAAAGAGCAAAAGGGCTTTGCTACATTTGTGATAGCAAATACACTAAAGGTCATAAGTGTGCTGAAAAGAAATTATTTTACATAGATTGTGAAGAAGAAGAAGAAAATGAAAAAGAAGAGGATATACACCAGGAACCAGCCATAGAAGAGGAAGAAATGAATCCGGCCATATCATGTAATGCACTGGCCGGAATTACCACTCCTCAAACTCTCAAGATAGTAGGACAAATCAAGAAGAAAAGGGTAATAGTGTTGATTGATTCAAGTAGCACCCATAATTTTATTCATTGTAAGGTAGCCAAGGAATTAAATTGTTTCCTATACCCAGCACCAGAATGTCAAGTGATGGTTGCAAATGGAGGAACTATAAATTGTTCTGGAAAATGCCATAACATCAAGCTAACCATAGGGGAATATGTGTTGACTAGTCCAATGCTTTCCATTCCTATGGGAGGTGCTGATGTTGTACTAGGAGTACAATGGTTACAATCTTTGGGGACGGTAGCTTTTAATTTTCAAGAACTTTTCTTGAAATTTTTTTCAGAAGGAAAGGAATTCGAATTATGGGGTATTGAAGGGAAGCCAGGAAGGATAATAAGCTCTAATGTCATGACAAAGCTTCTAAAGAAAGAACAACGAGGCGTAATTGCACAATTATGCTCACTAGAAGTTCCGACATCAAAATCATCTATTTCTGCGGATCTCCAACAAGTCTTGGACAATCATTCCAAGGTGTTTGAAACTCCCAAAGGACTCCCACCTATTCGTGATCATGATCATGCTATTCATTTGATTCCAGGAAGTGTTCCTCCAAACATCGAGCCTTATAGATATCCTTACTTCCAAAAGAGCGAAATTGAACGTATGATTGCAGAAATGTTAGAGGCGGGTATAATTCAACCTAGTCAAAGTTCTTTCTCTGCTCCTGTAGTATTGGTACACAAGAAGGATGGATCATGGCGCATGTGTCCGGATTATAGGGAGCTCAATAAGCTCACCATTAAAGATAAATTTCCCATTCTGTGATTGATGAATTATTGGATGAATTACATGGAGCAATTTATTTTACCAAGTTGGATCTTCGTTCAGGATATCATCAAATTAGAATGAAGACTAAAGATATTCCGAAAATAGCATGTAGAACTCATGAGGGTCATTATGAATTTTTGGTCATGCCTTTTGGCCTTACCAATGCACCTTTTACATTTCAAGGGTTGTTGAATTCCATTTCAAACCCTTCCTTAGAAAATTTGTGCTAGTATTTTTTGATGATATACTAATCTACAGCAGGTCTTGGAAGGATCATGTTGAACATGTTGACAGGGTGCTCAAACTATTGCAGGAGAAGCAATTATATGCAAAAACATCCAAATGTTTCTTTGGAGTACAAGAGGTGGAATATCTGGGTCATATTATATCTCACGAGGGTGTTAAAGTAGACCCTAACAAAATTAAAGCCATTAAGGAATGGAAAGTCCCCAAGACAATAAAGCAGTTGCGAGGATTTCTCGGGTTAACAAGCTATTATCGCAAGTTTGTTAAGAATTATGGGAGAATAGCAGCACCTCTAACAACATTATTGAAGAAAGATGCATTTTCATGGACTCCTGAAGCAACCAAGGCCTTTGAACATCTTAAAGAGGCAATGTGCCTAGCACCGGTCTTAGCTACGCCAGACTTCACAAAAACCTTTATTGTGGAATGTGATGCCTCAGAAAATGGAATTGGTGCGGTTTTAATGCAAGAAGGAAGACCCATTTCTTTTGAAAGTCGTCCAATCAAAGGAAAGTATTTACAGAAACCTATTTATGAGAAGGAAATGTTAGCAATACTGCATGCACTAAAGAAATGGCGAACTTACCTAATGGGAAGACACTTCAAGGTAAAAACTCATCATGATAGTCTTAAACACTTTTTGGAACAACGACTATCTTCAGAAGAGCAGCAAAAATGGGTCACAAAGATGTTGGGTTATGACTTTGAAATAATCTACAAAAAGGAAAGCTTAATGTTGTTGCAGATGCACTCTCAAGAAAGAATGAAGAGGTGGAAGCATTGCTTTGTGCCATTTCTATTATCCAACTGGATTGGATAACCGAAGCAAGAGATGAATGGAAGAAGGACAAAGATGTATGGACACTCATTCAAAAGTTGCAGCAAGATCCTAGTACATCCGATACATTTAGTTGGAAAAATGATTCCTTATGGTACAAAGATCGCTTATATCTTTGTAAGAATTCCCAACTAAAACAAAAGATTCTTCTGGAATTGCACACTTCTCCTTTAGGAGGACACTCAGGATTTTTAAAAACTTACCACAGGGTGAAGAAAGAATTTTTTTGGGATGGTCTTAAATCTGATATTCGAAAGTTTGTGGCGGAATGTTTGGTTTGCCAGCAGAATAAAGTGGAAACAATTAAGACCCCAGGACTTCTACAACCTTTATCCATTCCAAGTCAACGTGGGGAGGAGATTTCAATGGATTTTATCACAGGTTTACCTAAGTCTGAAGGAAAGAGTGTCATCATGGTGGTAGTTGATAGACTTACCAAGTATGCACACTTTTGTGCATTATCTCATCCATTTAAAGGAAGTACAGTTGCTACTACATTTATGGACAGAATTCAAAAGCTACATGGAAGCCCAAGGGTTATTGTGAGCGACAGAGATCCCATTTTTACTGGAAATTTTTGGACGGAGTTATTTTTTTGTTTGGGTACTCAATTAGCTCATAGCTCATCTTATCATCCTCAATTCGATGGTAAAACTGAGATAGTAAATAAATGTTTGGAAGGATATCTTCGTTGTTTTGTATCTGATAAACAAACACAATGGGTCAAGTGGTTACCTCTAGCTGAATGGTGGTATAACTCTTCCTTCCATACTGCAGCAAAAATGACCCCATTTATGGCACTTTATGGATATCATCCACCATCAATTACATCATCTTTAAGGGAAAATTCGAAGGTTCAAGCAGTCGAAGATCACATCGAGCATCAGCAAGAAGTTCTCCAACTCTTAAAGGATAACCTGAATTTGGCACAAAATCGAATGAAACAACAGGCAGATCAACATCGCAGCGAGAGAAGTTTTGATGTAAGAGATTGGGTATTTTTACGGCTACAACCATATAAACACATGTCCCTCAAGCAAGCTAAGAAGGATAATAAATTATCGCCAAAGTACCATGGTCCTTACAAGGTGTTGCAAAAGATTGGTACTATGGCATACAAATTGGAGCTTCCTGCTTCTTCGCGAGTACATCCAATTTTCCATGTTTCATGCTTAAAGAAGGTTATCGATGAAAATCTTCCAGTTCAAACAATATTAGCAGAACTTGATGAGGAAGGAAAATCATATTGGAACCTGAAGCAGTCACCGAAACAAGAACTCGACAACTACGGAATCGATCAATTTCAGAGTATCTCATCAAGTGGAAGAACTTACCCACTGAAGATTCTACATGGGAGGATGAGAATTTTATACAGAAGCACCCAGAGCTACTCAAGCGTTGAGGATAACACTTTTTTGAAGGAGAGGGGCATGTTAGGTCCCTATATTACTAGTATAGTCCCTTATTTTTGTTAGTGTAACCCCCTTATTGTTACTATTGTACCCTTGTAACCCCCATTTTGTTATTATTGTGCCCTTAAATTATTATTGTTAGGTCGGCTAGGATTACATTGTGGCCCACTAGGATTACATTATGGCCTCATGGACTCCTATATATAGAAAGGAGGTTTTGTAAATTGTATCATCCAAGAATTGTTCATTTATGTAATGTATTGGAGGTTGTCCCCTCGAAGTGGCTTATTTCTAAGGCGTTCATATCTCTTTTCTTCTATTTTTGGAGCTGGTTACACAACATCATGAAAAGTGATGGGCTTGGTAGATTTAACCAACCCATGAAAAGGTTACTCCAAGCCATCAATGAACATGTAGACCCTCCTTGCTACAGACAAATCAGGGACCATGACTGATAATCTCAGAAACTCAGAGATATAAGTCTCTGCATCCCTTGATTGCTTCAGCTTTGCAAGGATTATGAATGGTGCTTCAGGATCCTTCCTGTCAAACCTCTCCACCAGTCTTCTAGTAAACTCAGAGTAGGTAGTCACATTAATATGTCCCAATGTAGACAACCCATGGATCCACCAATTGTGTGCTTCACCTTCAAAGTGCAGCACTGCAATCTTGATGGCTTCAGTCTCAGGGACTTTGTTCAACTGGAAGTAAATATCCAAATTTTCTACCCATTCCTTGGCAGAACTAGAGGATGATCCATCAAACTTGGCCAAAAATAATCTGCCCATAGAGTGGTGTCTATCCTGGTTATGAAAGAACCCACCATCTCTATACTGCTGCCTTGGTCTTCTTCTGTCCTTGAGGTGACAAAAGTCTTAGAAACTCGAGTTATCCTTGAAACTCTGACTCTAAGAATCATACTCCACAAATTAATCTTCAAGGGAAGCTTTTTCTTGTGGTCCTTCATTCTCCACAGCCAAGAAAGTAGGCATAGTGGAGCGTTGTGAAGCTTGTGGGGCTTGTGGCAGATTCAGTGGTTGACTAGTCCCATGATGAGACATGTCAGAGCACTCTCCCGGATGAAATCTCCCAAGAGATTCCCTCATTCTTTCCACCCTCATCTCCTTGATCTCTCTAGCAAGATATTTCATGGCCACCAACAAAAAGTTCTTGCAAACTCTTCTCCTTCTTTATCACTTATAGTCTCAGGGGCTTTACCCTTGTCTTGGTCATCAACAGTGTAATCATACTTCTTGTGACTTCTATTTTGATACCTCTTCTCCCTCTCAGTAAGAGGTTCATCTTCTTCTGAACGCAACATGGCTGTGATGCTCCAAGGAAAGCACAAGTTGTGCCCAGAAAGGAGCTTTGATACCACTATAATATTCCAAATCTGGAATAGCACAACAAGCCTACTGAAATAAAGCACTTCTGGGAGATTGATGTACAAAAATGAGTTTACAACCCTTGGATCCCTTAGATCATTAGATCTGGAGTCTATATACAAAAGGGGAGAAAAAACAAATCAAACTAGGTGTGGTAAACAGATCTCCCACCACCTAGTCTAGCTGGAAAACACCCTACAGGAGGGGCTATAGCTATGCACAACAAACTACTTCAGAAATAATGTAGTCTTGGATACTATGAGCAGAAGGCCAACAAATATGATTAACTTATGAATTTATAGCAAATAATAATCACAATGAAGCTCTTTCAATATACAATATAATACATAAGACAATAGAGCAAGAAATCTTCAGAAAAGAAGGCTGCAACACATATATAACTGTAGAAATGGCTCAACAACGTTGTTTTAAGGAGTTGCAGTAGCTGAATATTACAACTTAGATCTAGGACAAATCTTTGGACAAAACATCAGATCTATTTCAGATCTATAAACTGGATAGTCTTATTTACAAGATCCCCTTGGGGTTTTGACCAAATCATGCATAAACAAGAGTAGATCTGAGTTTTAAGTTGCAGATCTGTAAAATGCTGCAGTAATTTTTGAATATGACTTTTCTTTACAATAGATCAGATCCAAACAAAACATGGATCAGCAAGCTAATCCATGGATCACCAAAGTGAAAGGCAAAGCCCAACACCAAAGACCTCTCATCGAAACTGGGATCAAAACACCCTGAAGAATCTCATATAAAAATAACGTAGTTCCTCAATGGAAACAGCACTGTAGCTTGAATGAAATGGATGGCCAACTACCAAGATATAGATCTGAAGTACAAGCAGGAGAGGCACTCTTCCAGGAGGTTAAAAGACACACTCCATGAGAAGAGGCTCCCAAAACAAGCTAGATATATGAAAATCTAGAATCCCACTTGCTGCAGCTTGCAAAAGCAGACAAACCCTCACTGGATTTGCGCTGCAATTGGAAGTAGAGCTTGGCCTCAAGCCTGATAGTGGATCAAATCAGAAAATACTCCTCCAAGAATCCTCAAAGGAAGAGGTGAAATCCCTGCATAGGAACTCCAAGTGCTAATCAACACAATTATCTACTAAATAGCAGAGAATATTATTTGTTTAAGCAGACAAGATACTCAGAAATATCGTCAATCAACAACCTTCTCTTGCTGCCTTCCCTTTCCTTTTATAAGATGAAAACCTTTTCAAACCCTAAACCACCTTGATGATTTAGCTCCTTTCACATGAGGGGCCTCCCTCTAGAATGACACTGTCCCTTCATGAGATACATTGAACCTAGACAACACTGTAGATTTGGTCAAGGTTGACCCAGTCTCACAGCTCAAACCCCTTTCAGACCTGCAAGTGATTTATTTACATGGCCCTGATTTATCTGTGTTCACATGGGCATTGATTTATTCAGTCTTTTCATGAGTTTTACATATCCTCCTTTATTCATTTATTCATGCAACATAAATTAAAACAAAAATGAATATTCCTCTTAGCTTAGGCTAAGTAGGAATATTACACCTGCACTCCTAGGTATAGGAAACCCTTGTTTTCTAATAGAGATTTTCATCTCTTTTATATGACATCTGTGTATAATTTTGGAAGAGGATTGTTGAGGTTTGGGTTGGATGGATCCAATGGATAGTTTCGCTTGGAGCCGTGGTTGAATCAGGTGGAATTCCTCTAAATTTCTGTGCAAACATCAATAAGAAGCTTTCTCTTATTCTTGATAGTTATGATCTTCATGCTTTGAATCAAGTTATGATCTAATTATGTATGATTTCATGCTTTATATCTATATACTTATATGATCTAACATTCATATCTTAAACATTCTTTGAACTATTGCTCGTATATATGATTTTCTTGAATGAGTTGTAGGTTTTGAAGAATTAGAGGAAGCAGAGGGCGTGAACCCTACGAAAACACCTTCAAATGTAGGACCTACAGGTACTATCTCTTCATCCCACTTTAGTAGTTTAATCAATAGGATTTCTTTCTTTCTTGCTTATTTTTGTTGAATGCCCTTCGCTCTGTTGGGCTTTCCAACCTAGACCCTAGGGTGTTTTATCTCGTAACAAAGAGAGATCTCTTACCTGCAACAGACGGATTAGTGAACGATGTCCCAAATTGTTCAAACAATGCACATGAATTTTGAGAAAAACAAGGGTAAAAGTGCTATACAAAGTTTTACAAAGGTAAAAGTGATTTTTAATTTTACTTTTGACTATTAAGAGTCTTTTACCAAATATTTTTAATTCAAAAATTATTTTTATTGTTTTGTAAAGTTTTTTTTGACCTATATTTATATTTTTCTTGATCAAAATCATGTTTTTTTGCATGTGCAACAATAGGTCATTATGAATCAAATTCGGTAATTGGTGAACAACGAGTTGTCTTTTATCTCTTTTTCAGACTCGTGAAAACAAAAAAAAAAGGAACCGTCCCCCGAAGTCAACTTTAAGATCTTTTCTGACTCTGGAAAATGAAAATATAGCACTTGTCTCTTTGAGCTCGTTAAAATGAATGAATTTACATCATCTTAGTATACGTTTACCCATTTTATAGGCTAAGGTTGACTAATTATGAAAAAGGAATACCTTGGTCAAACATGACCCAGAGGTTCTCTCAGATATTGTTTTCTATCCTTTTCGGATTCAAGGGACTATCTACGAAAAGGGACTTTTCGAGTTTTATTTTCTGTTTCTTTTTCAAACTCCCTAAACATGAAAAAGATGTTGATTTACTCCTTCGTTGGACTCGTGAAATTTAAACGATGAAGGAATTATCACCATGATGATACCAAGTTACTCTTTGCTAGGGCTCGTTAAACTTACTATGATGGATTCATCCTAACAATGAACTTATATGCTAAGCATATGGTATCCTCTTCAATATTTCTATAAAAAATAAAGAGGTACTGGCTAGAAATAGCAGGGTTAAAGTGGAACTAAAGCATGTTTTTTGTTTTGTACCAAAGGCAGCATGTCGCTCTTGAACATGACACTTGTCTTCATTTCATGTCGAGTTGGGGATATCCTTCATTCATCATTTTATTTTAAGGGTTTTCCAAATCCATTTTCCTCTCATTCATTCGCCATTTGTTGTCATCATGATCTTTGATCCCATTTTGAGTCAAATGTTGCCAAACGTTAGAGTCATGTCACCGATATGTTAAAGAGAAGTCCCATCTGCAAAATTCAAACACCTTATGCTTATTGTACCCTCTCTGCAACAATCCTAAACCACCCCTATCATATTGAGAATTCCTTTTTTTCACGTCGATGATGTGGGAATATTTATGGCCCTCCTTTGACATATCACTTGTCGACTTCAGCTCATTATCTAGGAAGATGATCTAGAAACTTATTTTCAGTACCTTGGAGCTTGCATGCCTCAATGGAAAGTTATTCGCATTCGATGGCAAGTTCACGTCATTGGAATTTGATTGAATGACTCTACAAGTGTTCGAATTTGTCTCATTCATTCACACTTGTATATTGTGTTGTCGTACCTTGAGGGTCATTTTCATTATTGGTGGTTTCTCTCGCACCTATTAACAATTTACCTCATTGACAGGTAAAGAGGTGGTTTCTACCATGTTGACATCAGCAGATCTATTCACATGGCTAGATTCATACAATGGGTGGATTGAGATAGAGACAAAGACCCTAGATAACATCTGTTACAATCTAGGCTATGTGGAGTTATTGAGTATTCATGATTGTATACATGATCATTTCTATACGGATGGTTGCATTCATATCGTGGATCCATTTTCATGGTCCCTTTCAGATGGATAGTTGCGTCCATACCGTGGATTCACGTGTTATTTGATGCCTATTTAAATATATGTTATTAGGCATATTTATATTAGATATGTCATATATTGTATTTTTTTTTTATTGGCATGTCTTCTGATAACAGTTTTCCAAATTCCTTGCCTTGACTAGTAAACTGATTCCACCATTACTTCTCATTTTGCTTTCATGCTTTAGGGGGCATCTGTTAGAAAATATTTTTTCACATTACTCATTCTATATCCAAAGTGTCACTTGTGCCACAAATGTTGCAAAGCAAAAAAAGCTGTGAAAACATATTCATCATGGATAACTATTGGGATAGGGTCCCCTAGGGTCAAGTTTTTAGGTACAATTTTGGGAAACGCTTGTTGAAATGCACTGCACGTAGAAGTTAAGGGGCTTTGGGGTGGGTGAAAGCTCCTTAATGATTGTAATGGGTGAAAAGGGGAACCATGAGTCTCAAACCATGGTTTGAGACCATGGTATGTGCGCATACGAGTCATATAAATATGTAAGAGTTGAGTCGAGTAAGGAAAGGTTTCTTCTGATGATGAATGTTTTGATCTAAGTTTTGGGCAAGTCTGTGATTGGTTTGGGTAGAAAGGTTGATTTTGGTTATGTGCGCAAAGACCTGAGTCCTAATTTGTGTGCAAGGAACCTGCTATTGTGTGTGCAAGCAGAAAGGATTGTACTGAATTAAAGATCTATTAATAAAGAAGAAGATTTGGAGAACTTTGTTCCATTGTGATTTCTATACTTATGCATGAATTGTTGGTTTAATTATTTGTTGATTACTGCAAGTTATAGATCTATTTTTTTTTCCTGGTTGAATGTGCATTTATCTGAGTTAAGTATATATCTCTGTAGTCGCGCAAGGGTTTCATCTATGTTAAAGATTTTATAGAAGAATTATCTATGTGATTTCACAAGTGTTGTTTCTGCTCTGAGAAGCATTAGATCTGATAAGTAGGGTTAAGTTCCACATCATATGCTCCCTCAAGGTATGGAAACCTGGTTCTAGTAACCCTCCATACTAATTCAGGTGAGACTTTGGTCTGTGCAAGCATATCACTGCCGAAATGGCCAGTAGTTGGCGGGTTTGTTTTGTTGCACGGAACACTCTGAACCTAGGTCTAGACCCCTCAATCCAACAAATGGTTCCATTTCTAGGACCAGGATATATTTTAGGGAAGCTTGATGTGGCATCTGATGAAGAACGAATTACAAGATTGGTTGGATAAGAAGGCATGCGAATTTACAATCCAATAAAATCGAAACCCTAAGGTGTCTGCTTAAGATTGGGAGCAAAGGTATATCTGTACAGAGATCCATGAAATTTCCTTTTCTTCCTTTGCAACAGAATTACAAGAGTGGTTATCTTAGCTTACTGAGTTTCAGACATGTGCAAAGGACGACACGATCACCAGGTGGAATCTTGAGTTAATTCAGCAGTTGGGGAAATCTAGCAACAAAATTACCCGTCTGGTAGATTATTGATTTGATATCATCATTCTGAGTGGGTTTGTGACTAAATTTTCTATTGATACTTTTGTGTCGTATTTTTAAGCTGAAAGGATATTTTTCAAAGGCCCTAGAGGTAAGTTTATGTGCTCATTGAAACTGTGAATTAAAATGGTTTTATGTGAAAAGGGTACTCTATGCAACTATATTGAGTGAATGTCCTGAAGAGGCGTGTCTAGCTCCAAGCGTAGAGGTCCTGGTAGTTCTACATGGAGCGGGAAAACTTACAGAGTAGAGCTAGAAAAATATTTTGTCTACAACCCCCTCAAAGGTAAATCTGACAGCAACAAGGAGTCTGAAATAAGTAGCTCTGGTGAATCTACACACTTAGAGAAGAGAGCTTGATCATAGTTCAAATCCCATCCACTCCACTTCCAAATTCATATCACACTAAAAATTAATCCACTCCACCTCCACCGCCACCACGAGAAGTTGATATGGCTACTTCCATAAAGCTGGAGAATTTCAGGGGTGTTGGAAATGAATATGTTGAGAAATTCTGGTTCATTGCAGATGAAAGCTGCAGAATTTCAAGGGTGTTGGAAATGAAGATGTTGACCAATTCTGGTTCATCGCGGATGCTATGTGGATAGCACAGTAGATCGATAACGATAATTTTAAGAAAGCACAAATTTCTACTTCATTTCAAGAACAAAAATTGGATTGGTACATGAGATATGTAGCAAAAAACCCTAATGCAACAATTGATGAGCTTAAAGCTGCATTAAAGGAGAAGTTCAAAAATCCAAAATCATATGCTCAATGTGTGACTGAATTAAAGGACATCCACCAAGAAGTGAGTGAATATGTATGGGAGGCAGATCAACAGTTGAATCACACCATCAGAGATGGAGGATTTACTATCGATGACACGTAGAACAAAGAATGGTTCATTGCCATGCTGCTGCCACATCTACGCTAGTCCTTAAACCAGCAGACTATTGCGACACAAGCTGAAGCTGTGGAGATCACCATGAAGTTAGAAGCCTCACCTATACCAACTACATAGGCTGGGGCTCAACAAATCCAAATTTAGTTAGCTTCATTACACTTAGAGATACAAATTTTGTGAAAAGAGAAAGAAAACGATGTGTGCGTAGGAGTATGGTGCATACAATGTAAAGCTGAAGGGCATCACAAGGATCAATGTCCTGTATATAATAACTATCTAGCAGCTGGAGGACTAATTCCAATTTAGAGTGCGGCAAGGCCTAGTCAAGTCCCCACACTATGGTGCACGATTTTTCAAGCAACAAGACTGCACACGATAGACCTCTACCCTAGGATTGGTAAATATGTTTTGGAGTTCAAGCAACCTTACTATACATTTTTTCGATATGTGGGACATGAAGAGAAGAACTATCACAAATTTGATCTAATGATTGAGCATGATGCTTCCTATAGGATTTGGGTTGAGGTTCAAGGGTTAGATTCACTTGCATCTTCATCTAGGCGAGGGGATTTCAAGGCAGAGGATGAGGAAGAGGAGGAGGGGTTGGTTGGGGAAGAGGCTCGCTCATTTTCTATAATTGTGGGGATGTTTTCCATTATACACACGACTTCCTGAACCCAACAAAGAAATCTTGTAGGTATTGTAGATAGTTTGATCATGTTATTGAAGCTTGCCCTGTGTTATTTGCATAAATGCAGGAAAATAAAACGCAGACACCCACGCAGAACGTTCAAATGATTAAATTAGATCTACATGGTGAAGAACCTAGCATGAATATTCTGACTAGAAGTGGTGTAGCAATTGGTGAAGATACAGCAAAAGGTAAGAGACCTGCCACCGATTTTTGGGTCCAGAAATATCCTTAGAAAAGAGAGGGGTTTAAATTACAAAGGGAGAAGGAAAAATTTGTTGAAGCAAAGAATGACTTTGCAGATCCTAGCACATCAACCTCTAAAGTTCCAAGCAAGCCTGCCATATATACCATTGAAGGGGCTGAGTCTTCCGAGCTAAAGCCATTTTTTTAGGCTTGTATCAAGCCTCTACACAATAAGAAGGTGATTGAGAATATTCAAGCTCTGATTTATAGCTGCACTGAGAAAGAATAGCCTCAGATGGAGCAAAGGGTTGTCAAAAAAAATTACAGGAAAAAGCGAAGAACTAACTGAGAGATGCGCTTAACTTCTCAGATAAGTGAAATGGATTAGGTTATTTTGGATCTGGGCTTTGATGCAAATGTACTACCGAAGAAAACATAATAGAGAATGTGAGAACCTAGGTTGGAGTGGTACACAATTCAACTTCGCTTGGCAAATCAACAAAATATTATCCCAAAGGGTAGACTCTCTAGGGTGGTAGTTGACATTAACAAAGTTAAGGTACTGACTGACTTTGAAGTTATTCAAATTGTTGATGATACAGATCTGTACCCTGCATTTTTGGGTCTGGATTGGGCTATTGACATGGATGTTATCATCAACCTCAAGAACAGAAGTATGGTGTTTGAAAACAATGGAACCAGGGTAGTGGTCCCTCTGGACCCTGCAGAGGCAGAAAGATACATAGAACTGGTGCGCTCAGAAGAGAATTTTGATCATATCTACAAGCTAACTGCAAGGGATGAGGATTGGATCAATCCTATAGCATAATCCTATAGAAGATGGTAGGCTTAGCTAGGAGAGGGATAGTTCATGCCAATCAGACTCATATGAGGAGTTGGAGAATTTGCATAACCATTTGCATGAAGTCTCTACACTGCACTGTAAATGACTAAACATATCTCTACGATGTATATCCTCTGAGGTTCATGAATTTCCCTACTATGATGGTATAAATAGTGTCAATTTATTTTTAGAAGAACGTGAAAGATTGTTCGAGAGGCATATTGGTTCCATGTGCTTGATCTAGTTCCGCGGTCAACTCCAATGGAATGGTGGGAGATGCACAAGGAAATTTTTTTTATTGGGAATAGTGTACCCACATGATTTGATTGCTATTCGTACACCCCAATACCCAGTTGGAAGGAACCTATACAAGCGAAGAGGATCTATGCATTCACTTGGCCAGGTGGACTGCAGCTTGGGGAGAAGTGCCGAAGCCAAGATGGGTGCATACAATCATTCATACTTTAAATAGGATACCCATGAATTGGTGTCTAAGCTGTGACGTGGCACGATGGAATGGGCTGCACTAATGGAAAGCTTTGTTTTAACTTTCAATTTTGAGAGTGGATTCCAATGCATCAATACTACATTACACGTAATTCAAGATATGGTCTTTGACATGCTAGAGAAATCAGAAGAACGAGCCTTACCAGCATAGGATGCAGAGATGAAGGATATAGTTGAATGTTGGAATGTAAAAATTGAAGATAATGAGGAGGACCCAAAGAAACGTCAACATCCCTGGGTCTGAAGGTTAGTGTGCAGTCGTTGGGCCTGAGGTTGAATTTCCAGATGTGACTGGACCTATGAATATTAGGAAAGTCAATATTGGAACAGAAGAACAACCTAATCTTGCCAAAATAGGGGATTATTTGGATGAATATACAGTCGCTAAGGTTGCAGAGATGCTCACTGAATATCAGGACTTGTTTCCCACAAATATTTCAGAGTTAAAAGGGATTGTTGGGGACCTTGGTCTGATGAAGATCACTATGAAACCAGATTCCAGGCCATTAGAGAACTTTTGAGGTCTAAAATGGGCCTCCTAAGAAAAATGTACAACAAAAATATACTTTATAAGAACCAATAGGATTGAAGATGATGATGTCAACCATGGGGGATGATTCACCGTTTTTGGGTTAAAAAAGTAAAAAGATTAAAAAATAATAAAATAATAAAACTACTTTTTCAACTTGTATTTTCAACTTATCTCCCTAAGTTTTTCCTCAAATTAGGAGCGAGAGTAATCATTGGATGCAAAATTTAATTCCTGATCCAATGAGTACCCATGTTGCATACTTTCTATGGACCCTTCTACACGAAAAATGAGAAATACATTAAAAAGCGTGATTACAATCACGTTTTTCATGTATTTCTCATTTTTCATGTAGCAGGGTTCATCGAAAGTATGGAACATGGGTACTCCTTGGATGAGGAATCAAATTATGCATTCAACGAGTGTTCTCACTCGAAATTTGAGTAAACACATAGGGAGATAAGTTGAAAATACGAGTTGAAAAAGTAGTATTTTATTTTTTCCCTCTAAATTTTGATGATGTAATAAAATCTTATTTTATTATTTCCACTATTATTTTATAATTTAATTAGGAGGCCCATTTTAGACCTCAAAATTCCCCTACTACCTTTCAAGAAACTCCCTTACAAGTTGAATCCCAAGTATAAGCAGAAGGTCAAGGAGGAGCTGGAGAAAATGGTTGTTGCAGGCATCATTGAACTAGTAGAAGAATCAGATTGGGTAAGCCCCATGGTGGTCCAAGAAAAGAAAACCAAAGGAGAAATCAGAGTTTGTGTGGATTTGTGCGAGTTGAATGATGCCTGCGTGCATGACCCTTTTCCAATGCCATTTTCTGATGATGTATTGGAAAATGCGGGTGGGCAGGAGGCCTACTCATTTAATAATGGATTTTCTGGATACCACTAGATAAGAATCGTGCCTGAAGACAGAAGTAAGACAAATTTTTCGATGAAATGGGGATCATTCCAATACACAGTAATACCATTCGGTCTGAAGAATGCGCCAGCTATATTCTTGAGTGTGGTGGTATCTTTTTTTAATGAGTATATACATAAGTTCTTAGAATTTTATTTTGATTATCGGACTGTATTTGGCTTATTGAGGAAGCATGTTTCAAGCCTGTGCTTGATGTTGGATACTTGTCGAAAGTATCAAATCTCGCTAAATTTGAAGAAGTGTATATTTTGTGTCCCTTTCAGGATTTTGTTGGGACATATTGTCTGTCAAAAGGGATTGATGGTCGATACAGCTAATATTGTTGTTATTGTTAACCTAGAGGCTCGAACGAATGTGAAGTAGTTGCGCTCAATTTTGATGCATATTGTCTATTACAAGAAATTTATTCAAGGTTACGCGCTGATTACTGTGATGATGGAGAAGTTGCTGAAGAAGGACACTTATTTTTTCTAGGATGAGGACTTCCAGAAGAGTTTAGAGATTCTTAAGGAGAAAATGGTGACTACGCCTATATTGGTATTCCTAGACTTGATAAAGGAATTCCATGTGCATGTTGATGCTTCAAGTATCGTGTTAGGAGCTGTATTAGGGTAGCCAGGAGCTAGAGATATTGATCACCAAATTTCATTTGCAAGTAGAAAATTATCAAGTGTTGAGTGAAATTACTCGACAATGGAGAGAGAAGGGTTAGCTATGGTCTATGCATTGCAGAAGTTCCATCACTATTTGTTGGGAGGTCATTTTAAGATGTTCACTGATCACTTTACTTTGAAGTACCTGGTCAACAAGCCTGTGTTGGGGGGTAGTATCTGTAGATGGCTCCTATTATTTCAAGAGTATTATTTTGAGGTGATTGTAAAGCCATAAATATTGAATGCAAGTCCAAACCATTTGTCATGCATTGAAATTGGAGACAAGCCAACTAATTTGGAGGAAGGATTACCAGACACACATTTGTTTTCCATTAAAGTAGTTGATGACCACTTCATAGATATCATCCATTTTCTAACCACTGGAAGTGCGCCTACGGTGTATACAATTAAGCAGAAGAAAGAGTTGGTATCACTCGCAACAAACTTTATTTTGATTGTTTCCCAGTTATATAAGATGTGAGTTGTTGAGGCCTTGAGGCGATATGTGTCAGAGTTCGAAAGGTAGAGAATATCAGCAGAAGCACATGCAAGGGTTGCAGGAGGTCACTATGCGGGTAAACCAACTGCGCAGAAGATTTCAAGGTCGATTTTGTGGTGGCCTATGGTAAAAATTGATGCAAAAGAGTTTTGTCGTGCTTGTGATGTGTGTCAGAGAACTGGGAGACCCTCGCGCAGATATGAAATTCCACTACAGCCACAAGTGACGTTGCAAGATTTTGATAAATGGACCATTGATTTTCAGGACCGATCAACCCTCCAAGGAAGAATACTGGTGTGCGCTATATCATCATTGCAACAAACTTTTTGACCAGATGGGCAGAGGCTACACCTATGTAGGATTGTAGCACAGAAACAACTGCACACTTCATTTTTTAGAATATCTTGACAAGGTTTGGGTGTCATAAGATTTTGATGAGTGACCAGGGTACACATTTTGTGAATGATACCATTCAAGCCTTGACAATGGAGTTTAATTTATACCATCAGAAGAGTACACTATATCATCCACAGGAAAATGGTATGGTAGAATCCTTTAATAAGATTTTGGATAATTCACTCACAAAGATATGCAATGCTAATCGTAGCAATTGGGATGTGCGCATACCTGTGGTTTTGTGGAAATACCAGACTACATGCAAGAAATTGGCAAGAAATAATCCTTTTAGGATGGTGTATGGACAGGAGGTTGTTATGTCGATGAAGTATATTATCCCTAGACTACGCATCGCAGCGATATCTAACATGGATGATCAAAATATTATGGAAAATATACTATCACAAAAAGTTTCGTTGGAGGAGGACATATTCATTATTGGTTTCCATTAGCAGGTGAAAAAGGCACGCAAAAAGGCTTGGCATGACAGGCACATCAGGTAGAATATTTTTAAGGAGGATGATTTGGCTTTTCTAGATGATAGCAAGTTTGTGTGTCACCCAGGAAAGTTCAAAATGCATTAACTTGGATCTTATATTGTCAAGGAGATCATAGAAGGAGGTGTGGTATGTCTAGGTACCTTAAGTAGAAAATTCCTTCCTAGGTATGTGAATGGAATTCGGTTGAAACCATACAAGGATGATCCCATCCATCTATGCACAAAATGACTACATGGTTGGAGAAGTGTCTTAGTGCCCTAGATAGTTGTAATAGTGCGCAAGACCATAAAAAATTATGTTAAGCATTGGAGAAGTGTTTATGTGCGACGAATATTTAGAAAGCGTAGGTATCTATTACAACCACGTAGCCGTTGTGCTAGGAGGTTGAAACAGTCGTAGATGTGCCAAAATCTAGCCATTGGAGCAGTTAATCTGGATAAAATATTACCATTTGGAGGAGCGGGTAACCTACATTTATGGAGGCGATTATGCCTGATTTGGAACCATTTTATCATTTATGAGATTGCATCAATGGACATCAGGTTGTTTAGGCCACGCCATCACTATAAATATGGCAGGAAGGGTCACATTGGTTCCCTTTGATTTCCAAGAGATTTGTTTCCATTGTTGTGACTATGCTTGGTCGAGATTATGTCTGATCACTCGGAAACCTTCTTCAAGATGCCGCACCAAATAGGGTTAGGTCATCTAATCCCTAAAATTATGACTGCTATAGAACCTACCCCCTAAGCAACACATGCTGATGAAACACCTGCGCAAGAACCTCAACCTCAAAAGGAATAGTAAGGACAGACATCAGGGACCTGAAAGTCTTCATGCAAGAAGACCTTGAAGCCTAAGTTGACCCAAGCAGAATGGTATAAGAGACCAATGGCCGAAGAGCCAGAAGTGATAGTAGAGGAATACATTGTCGAGGAAGTAGACCCAATGTCGCAGCTACCCAAGTATATGGCATCGCACAAGCCATCTGTTAATGTAATGAAGGACCTGGATCACGTCAAATTGCATAACAACACATTGCTACTCCCGGATAATGTGTGTTTTGAAGGGGACATGTTTGCAAAAGTACCTTTGCTAAAGTTGGAAGATTGGGACCTGGTTGACCGCGTGAAGTTCCTTGAACTTGCACCATCATAATACTTGGAGTAGGTGCCTGTTATGTATATTTTATTAGTTATTAATTAGATATAGTTATCTTAGGTTTTATTAAGTGAAAGGGCATGATCAAAGATCATGCCTCTTCACCAAGGGACACCATGAGGCAATATTTAAAGCCTCGGTGATTCCCCATTGTAATCATCTCTCATCTTTTATCAATAATAATATATACTTATAAAGTTTACCAAAGTTTTTACACTCCATTGGTACCAGAGCCATCGCTGTTTGGGATCTGTGTGATCACCCAGAGTTAAGGAATTACAAGAAAATTCCAGAATTGCAGATTTTTTTTAAAAACCAAGTGCTTTTGGGCAGCAACATTTGTTTTTTAAAAAAGAAGAAGGAAGAAATATATACATTAATAAAATAAAAGAGAGAAGGAAAGTTAACATAAAGGGGGAAATAAATTAAAAAGTAAAAAAAAAATATTTAAAAGAAAATAGTTCCAAAAGAAAAGAAAAGAAAAAAAAAAAAAAGTAAAAAGAGATATATATACAAAGAAGTACATATACGTACATGTGAAGACAAAGTAAAAAGAAATAAGGAAGAGTAATTGCTTGCGGTTTAAAATCTCGTGGTTTTGGAGCCCATGGTAATTGCCCATGGTATTAAAACCCATTCACCCTTTTCAAAACAACGTGACTTTTAAAAGCAACGTGACTTTTCAAAGTAAACAAAATTTTTTCCCCATATATATATATATATATATATATAATTCAAATAATAGAAAAATAATAATTATTATTATTATTATTATTATTTAAAATATATATATATATATATAAAATAATAAAATATTATTATCGTTTCAAAAAAATTTTAATTTAATTAATTAATTAAATATTAATTAATTAATTAATTTAAAAAAAAGGGGAAAAACTCGCAGAAAAATATTCCCCGCCTCATACACGTTCAATGTCTTCATCGATGTCAATGGCCGAATTCGAGAAGAAATTGGTGGATCTTGAGAAACAAATCAATAATAATTCTGAAGAATTTGGAAAAAGATTAGGCAATCTTGAAGGTACAGTTGCATGACACTCCAACGACATCAAAAAGATTCATGATATGAAAAATCAAATAGAAAGACAAATGTGGCTAAATCATCACGAGGCCACAGAAAAGCATAGCGAAGCAATGAACAAGATGACAGAGCATAGCGAAGCAATGAAAAAGATGTCAAAACTCTTCAATAAGCTAAATGATAAGATAGATAAGATAAGCCAGACACAAGAACCAATATTCCTGAATGTTGAACATAATCAACTGAAAAATGCAGCTAATTCAAATCATAATCATGAATATAACATGTTTGAAAAAGAGCAATTAAATGAGGTTGAATTGGAAATCAACTCACATGAAAACTATAGTGTTGAAATACCTAGAAGCAAGGACTCTGAAATCAACCATGAAAGTTATATAGCTGAGAAACCAAGAGAAAAAAATGCAAATCAATCCACTAATAAAGCCAATAATGCAGCAACAGAAGTTATTAAGAAATTTTATATAAATGAAAATCCAATGGCAGAAAAAGAAACAATGTTGGTGAAGGAGCCACATAAAGAATTTGACGTCACTGCTATCACAGATGCAACAACAGACATAGTCATTGAAAATGAAAGAAACCATGAAAATATAGATGCTTATAAACAACAAAATGTTTCATCCCTAGAATTGAAAGAAAAATGTGAAGGGACAAACACAGCCGAAGCCACTTATACAGCACCAGAAGCTGTTGAGGCCTTCGATGATGAAGCACATATGGTTGTTAAGAAGGAAGCGTTTGATGATGAGAAGAAGTTGCATCGAACGATAATTGTTGGTAACTTACCTCTAAATCTAAAAAGGAACCACGAAGAATCACCAGAAGTACAAGGAATAGTTCGGAAACATGAAAAAGTATTCCAAGACCTGCCAATAAAAATACCTCCTAATAAGGAACATGAACAACCAATAGAAGTCAAGAAAGGACCTGACCCTGTCAATATCAAATCTTGTTTCTATCCACATCACCAAAATATTGAACTCGAGAATATGCTCCACGATCTTTTTAAAATGTGGGAAGCAAGAGCTCGCCGCTCAAGGAACCCAGGAATTCATCAACGATGTCCTTCATTATGTATGCTTTGAGGACAAAGCATCTTTAAGAGAGGGGCAATGTTATGTATATTTTATTAGTTATTAATTAGATATAGTTATCTTAGGTTTTATTAAGTGAAAGGGCATGATCAAAGATCATGCCTCTTCACCAAGGGACACCATGAGGCTATATTTAAAGCCTCGGCGATTCCCCATTGTAATCATCTCTCATCTTTTATCAATAATAATATATACTTATAAAGTTTACCAGAGTTTTTACACTCCAGTGCCCTATGATGGAGGATTCATAAAGGTTGAACCAATGACATGGGAAATGGGATTACAGAAGTTCGGGCTCCTGAACCTTCTAAATGTTCTCGATTTTGGGCGTAGCCCCATCAATGATATTTTTCTGTGCTAGCTACTCACCCTGGTGCATGATAATTTTCTGTGGCTAGGAGAGCCCATCTCGATTGACGAAATGTTGATTCATCATGTTACCAAGTTTCCTTACCAAGGAGAGGATCCAGGGTCGACCTTCAGCGGGAAGGGACATGAGAAAAAGGTCGTTGAAGTTGTTAAGAAGGAATATTGGGTGAACAGGAATACCAGAGGATTTTTAGTCCAAGATATTAATTCTTCGACGGTTAAATTTTCTACCCTAATCCTCACATGTAAAATTATGAGGAAGTGTCATGCAAAAGAAGTACCTACGCCCGTAAATCAATTAGTTAGGCAATGTGTGAAAGGGGTGCAGTACAATTGGGAGAAGCACCTTTGGAATGAGATTTTGGAGAATGTTTGAGAAGAAAAAGAGGATATGGCATGCATTTTTATTATTCTAGGTGTTGGGGTTCTGTAATTTATTAGCAAGATTGGCAGAGTCCAATTACAGAAACAACATCGTTTCAACCAACTTTGGGATTCTAGGATCTAGCCCTCCTGAATCCGGAGAGGGATCTCTCCAATATGTACAAAGATGGATATTGTCTTTGAAGTTTGAGATAATGATATTAGGCTAGTTATGAAGGACAAGGGTTTTGTTTTGTTTTGGATGGTTGAGCATGATTACTGTTTGAGGTGAAAAGTCCTGAATGCAAAGAGTTTCAAAGGTGAGAAGTTGCAAGAGGGAAGAACAACTATGGCTAAAAGATAGATATAACGCTAGTTTTTAATCCATTGGGCTATGGAGTCATAACAGGGCTTTAATTGAACAACAACATCAAGAGTGACCCAAGGGGGAAGTCATCTATACCACAAGATTATTGAGATTGGAGTGATGGGATGGAAACAATAAAGTGTTGGAGGGGTGGAAACTGATAATAATTTCTCAGAGGATTTATAGTCAGTCCAAACAAGAAAAGCCTCTTAAGTAACTGTTTAAAACCAACCAAGGACAGGGCTAACCATAAATTTCTTGGGAAAGTTCTATTAAAGCAACTTAATTGACAAACAATCCAGTAATCCACATAATTACCTTCAGAAAGTATGAAAACATATAAGAGAAACAAAGTGTAACTTAAGATCAGATAAAGTACTTTTAAACCTAGTCTGCTTTTAGTCAACACCAAGGGAAATTTTCAGAATCTGCCTTTGGAGAAAAGGATCTAAGAATCAGGGCAAACCATATCTTCTCTAGTCTAACTTTAATAGCAAATAATGGAAATCACATTCAAGAACAGTGTTTAAGCAAGCAGAAGGACGAGGGAACGCCAACATTCCTAATTGTTTAAACTGTATTAAATCATTCTTGAATAAACAAACTTGAGGAAAACATTAAGATAAAGATTTCTCAGCCAGAGAAGGTTACTGATATACAGTAGATCCTAACCCTGTTTAAACTGTTATTTATAGAGGAATATGAAGAATATGGCATACATAGAAGGAAAACAATAACAAAGAGAGGTGCACTTCACCGATGACATAGACCAGGATCCCAAGAAACAGCTTTTATATTGATGTCAAACCGGTTACAGTCTTCAAGTCCAATGTTTCAGTTCAGCAATCATCTTCACTATTCAGCCTAACTAATCTATCACAAGCAGAGCTCCAAGGGCCAGTGAAGACTATTTACAATCAGAAGTTTAGGCTCAAATGTATTTCAAAGCTCTGTAAGCAACTCAACCAACAATTTCTCATCTTCTACTGAGGTATTTATAGAAGAATGAGGAGGTGAAATCTAACAAAAAGATCTCTTAAGATAATAAATACAGATTCAAGACTTCTTGGCCCTTTGAGGGGCTCGATGGAGAAGTGAACAGGTGGACCACTGTATTAATGTTTACAATTTATGAATTTAAAACTCGATGGGAGTCTTATTTGACTTTGAGGCTCTGTGTAATGTGTGGAGTAACTCTGCAGATATTTCTGCATTGATTTCCTTGCAGAAGTAACTCCCTAGCTGTGTTAGAGGCGAATATTGGATTTTCTTCAATAACTTTGGCCTCTGTTTGAAAGGTTTGAGGCAACAGGTGGCTTTTATGGTAGTTGAGGAATTTATTCGCCTCATTTGAAGCGGTGGAAGCCCTCCTGTCAGTGAAACACTTATGATTTTCTTTAAACTGTGTTTTGAGTTGGGGATTAGGCTTTTGATAACCGTCTTAGCCGTAATCCCTGTAATATTTTCTTCAATCTTCGTCTGTCGTGCTTTATTTTCAAAACTGATACTCTCTGACTGTTCCTTTGAATAAAATAGTGTCTTGTCGATGTGCAGGACCGCGCTGGGCTTCTCGGCATCAATGCTCATGAAACATTGACAAAACATGGAATGGAGCCCCGCGGATGGCTTCTCCTCGATGAAACGAAGGCATGAGAATCGTCATTTCCAGCCCTCGGCATTTCTTCGTATAGCGATGAAAACCATTGAAAACCTGCACAAAACATGAAATAATTAAGAAATCCTGTGAAAATAGGTTAAACTGCTTCAGAAGGCGGGAGAGGAGCGTGACCGTTGGATCTGGACACGTGGACGGTCCAGATTTAATCGGGGAATCGCAATCGGGGGGAGGAGAAAAGGGGCGCGATTAAAAAACTCCGATGCGATTGCGCGATCGGGAGGGTCAAAGATATTGAGCGACGACCATTGATCTGAGGTTTAGATCAACGGTGGGAAATGAATCGGCGGGTTTTGAAGTGGCGGAAAGACTCGTGATCGGAGGAAATGAGGGCCTTCGGATCTTGGAAGGCGGAGAGGAGATCAACGGTGGACAATCAATCGGGGATCGTTAATCGGGGGGTGGCAAAAAAAGGTGCGATTGAAACGATTATGCAACAGCCGTCGATCTAAGAACGAGATCAACGGTGGAGAGTGGATCGGGGGAGTCGCAATCGAGGGGGCAAACAAAACGCATGCGATTAAAAATTTGTGATGCGATTGAAATCGCCGATGCAACGGAGCAATGGCCGTTTGATCGGCATATGATCAACGATAGGGATTAACTTTGGAGTGGAACAGTGAAAACCTTTATAATATACGAAAAACCAAACTTTTTAATATAAAACAAAGGTTTACATAGATCGGGGCGGAATATTTATATGTGAAGGGAATAGGCGCCTGATTGCAGGGCCTTTGGGTGTATGAAACATGATAGGTCCGGGGCTTTATATATATCAAGGGTCAATCGCAATCGGAACTGTGGGCCCGGTCTTTCCGGTCAACCCATTTAAAAAATTGCGATGTGATTCAGCGTCGGGGGTTTCTAACACTTAGTCTTGGGCATAAGTCATATGAAACGGAGGCGGGGGACGTTTTAACACTCAAAACCCAATCGCATCGGAAGATTTCGATGTAGTCTTTTTGATCAACCCATTTGATTTCTCCGATCGCGATTGCGCGATCGGGTCTTTTTAATCTACCTATTAAAGTATTTCAAAATGTGACTTAAGTTTTTAAGTTAAAAACTTTGGATAAATGGGTTTTGGGTTTACAAAGGAAAAATGGATTGGGCATGAGAACTTCACAAGGTTTAAGCACCGAGGGCGGGTTCAGGGTTACATGAAAATAATATGATCGGGGGTCTTAAGCAGCAAGGCTAATCGCAATCGGAGTTCTTCGGAGTATGGCAAAGACTTGTACATTTGATTCTTTCCGATACGATTAGCGCCTTAACCCATTAGCAAATGGTTCCAGCTCCAAAGCGTATGGTGGGGAAGTGGTTAGGACTTAGCCCAAAGGGGATTAAGTCCATAGTCATAATACTTGTATTTTTTATGAATTTTTCATAATTTTCAATGGAATTTGATGGTTTCGGGATAGTCAAAAAATGGGTTTTTAACTATGGGAAAGTGATTTTCATAAATGGAAGAAGAGGATTTATGAAAACAAGGAAGTTTTGTGGAGAAAAAGGGGAGCAGATGAAGGTTTGAGAAGGGGGAAAATGAAGGTCTTTCAGCAGTCTTTTACTTGGAATCAACAGAATTTCTAAGTATAAAGCGGTAACAGCAATGAAGATTTTGGACAGAGGCACGAGGCCTTCTAGGAGTCTTCAAGAGCCAACAATTTTTAAGTGATAAAATTTGTTCCTTGGAGGCTCAAAAAGTCTTAGCCACCTTTTGGTATAACAAAATATTATAGGTGGCTAATAGTGGCTCCACTTGGGGATGATGCCTTCTTGAAGGTATCAAGAACTTCAGACTTGGATTCTCTGGGAGGCTGACTTGTGCCTGATCCATTGGGTTGCGCTTCTTTTGCTGGATGATCTTCTGAAAGCATATTAGCAACCATGAAAACAATGTATTTTTATCAATACAACTTTCTACCTACCCAATCCTATAGATCTAACATTTTTTCTTCTTCATTAGAGTGCACTTGGATTGGAAAACTCTATTCACAACATTTTATTCTTTTGAAAGCATAAAAAACTAATCTAATGATACTCCTTATTTCTCCCTAAACTCAGATTACACAGTTGAGCTCAGATGTTTCTCTATCTAATCTATTGTCTGTTGGGATTAAGCTGTCCAACAAACTTTCATTCTCTAATTTCTACGACAGAAATTTAAAAACAACCAAGTCAAGATTAAGTTGTTTGACTTGATGTGATCTATGGCATAAAAACAAGCTGCACATAGATTATTATTTGCAGAAATTTTAAAATCAAAATGGAAGGCTTAAGATCTAAAAGTCTCTTATCATGGCCTTCTCTTTTCTTCACAGCTCTGTTTTTGCTTTGCTTTTGAGCTGTATTTTCTTTTCTTCTGGTTCAGATTTTAGGCTGATTAGAACCAGATCTCCTATCTTGTGACTCGGAAAATAAAATAGTTTTGAGTCATCTTTCTTTGGAAACTTTTGTTCAGATTTTGAGCTTGTTTGAACCTTCAATTTCTATCCTAATCTATCTACTGATAAGCCAAGATTGAACAATTTGGCAAATCGAATTCACTACGCTATCAGCAGAAAAATTTAAAGCTAACTAGTCAAGATTAAACAGTTTGACTAACTAGAAGTGTGTTTTTGAGGAGTGGCATTTGAGCTTGCACACTTTTAGATTTATTTCTCTTTTTGGCATGGGGCTTTTCCTTTCTTGTTTTCATTCTGCCCTCTTTTCTTCCTTTCTTTGTTTTTTGTATTTTTTGATTTTTCATAACTTTGAATGCAATGGTGAATGGAATATTCATAATGGAAAAAAGATAAAAAGGCTTCAAAACATAACATGGATCAAGAGAAGTAATGCTTAAGCATCCTGCCATTGACAGGACCCCCAAACAAATCTATTCCATCCAGTTCCTGTAAGAAAAATGCATTATTACCAGCAACTGAATGAATAGAATAAGGGCCAAGCCATAGGTTGTCAAATTTTCCATGCTTGCACTTTTCCTCCCTCCTTGAGTCCCACTTTAAAATTTTGTCCCCGATCTTGAAATAGCTGGCCTTTGTTCTTCTATCAAAAAGCTTCTTAATGCTATCTTGCTTCTGCAATTCTTTGTTATACACTTCCTCTCTGGTTTGCTGAAGATGAATGGTCTAATTTATTCTCCTGGTCATGTTATTTTCTTCAGTCTGCAACTCCTGAATCAACTTCATAACTGGCACACCAAGGCTGTTAGGGAAAATTGCATCTGTACCATACATAAGTTGGAAAGTCGACATACCAATAGATTTCTTCAAAGTTAATCTGTCATCCCAAAGTGCATGGACCAGCTTTGTGTGCCAAGACTTTTTATTGTCCTCCAACAGTTTCTTGATTATGTTCACTAAGCTTTTGTTGGAAGATTCTGCAAGTCCATTACCTTGAGGGTAATAGGCTGTGGAATGCCCCAGTGTTATCTATTATTTATGACAGAAGTCAACCATTTTCTTTGATCCAAATGCTGCTGCATTATCGGTGATTATTTTGGAAGGACAGCCAAATCTGGAGAGAATATTAGTCTCCATAAATTTTATGATAACTGAATCATTGGCCTGCCTACAAGGAATGGCTTCTATCCACTTAGTGAAATAGTTTGTGGAAATAAGGATCCATCTATGCTGGGCAGAAGATGGGGGATGGATTTCTCCTATGAATTCAAGTCCCCACTGTTGAAATGGGGCTTCAACAGTGATTGGATACAGTGGAAGGGGTAGCAATTTTCTCTTGCCTTCAAACAATTGGCATTTATGGAAAGTAGTGGTCATCTCGTGTATATCAGAAAAAAGAGTAGGCCAATAGAAACCAGCCCTCAAAATTTTGTTGGTTGTTGACTTCCAGTACAAATGACCTCCACACTCTCCTTCATGGAATTCCTTCTTAACCTTCTCTGCATCAAACTCAGGCAAACATTTAAGCAATATACCACTTGCATTTTTCCAATAAAGACATCTATCAATAATGCAATAGTTTACTGCTTTCAGCTTCAAAAACCTTGCCTTTGTTTTTGATAAACCAAGAGGTGTATTTAATTTAAGCAAAACATAAACAATATCAGCATACCAAGGAGAATTCATAAAATGGTTTTCAACAATGGGAGTTGAGAATTCTTCTTGGTTATCCAAAGCATTAATCATATGAATATCAAGAACTTCACAATTTGACTCAGCCATTAATCTAGCTAGACCTTGGCCTTTGATCAGCTTAGTGGGTTTTATCTCTAAATCATACTCAAGAATAACAGCAATCCACTTACCTCTCTTACCATCTGGGTCCTGTGTTAAAATGTCTTTAACAACTGAATTTGGGACAAAGGCAATGATGTGTGAGTGAAGGATGTATACCCTGAAGTCTTTTAAAGCCTTAACCAAAGCAAAAGCTTGCTTTTCCATAATTTTGTACTTCAATGGGGCGTCCCTCAATGCCTTACTAAAGAATGCAATAGGCTGCTCTTGTCCTTGTGGATTTTTCTGTAAAAGGATAGCAGCTATGGTATGTTCTGATGAAAATGAGAAGATATAAAAATCCTTTTTAAAATCAGGACTTATGAGAACCGGTGTTTTGGTTAATGCTTGTTTCACTGGCTCAAAGGATGTCTTTGCTTCCAAGGTCCATTTTACCCTTTGCTCCTTCTTTAACATGTTTGTGATATTCCTAAGGAGCTCAGCTAAGTTAGGGATGAACCTTCTCAAAAAGTTAATCTTCCCAATGAAAGATTGCAACTCCTTGATGTTTCGAGGATGAGAGATTTGCAATATGGCCTCAATCCTCTTTGGATCTATCTTTATACCCTCTTTTGAAATAATGTGCCCAAGAAGTTTACCCTCTTGGAGACCAAATAATGTCTTCTTAGGGTTTAAAGATATCCCAAACTTTCTACATTTCTCGAAAACTTTTCTTAAATGTTCCAAGTGCTCTTCATCTGTTTTTGAAAACACAGTAACATCATCAAGATAGATAATGATGAAGAAGCCCAATTCTTCCGAGAATGCTATGTCCATGGCTCTTTGAAAGGTTGCTCCAGCATTCATTAGACCAAAGGGCATTTTCACATACATGAAGGTGCCCCAGAGTGTAGTAAAAGCTGCCTTAATTGATCAGCAGGGTAAACCAAGATCTGATTGTACCCCGAATAGCCATCCAGCAAAGAAATTCTTCTAGACCCTACCACCCTTTGTAGAATGTGATCCATCTTTGGTAAAGGGTAGTTGTCTTTTAATGAAGCTTTGTTTAAGTCTCTAAAGTCTATACAAAGCCTGATTTCTCCAGTTTTCTTCCTAACAGACACCAAATTAGATACCCATTCAGAATATCTAACAAGGACAATAATACCAACATCATACATTTTCATGATCTCCTTCTGAACCAACAGCAACTGGACAGGGTTTATTCTACGCAGTTTCTGTTTGAATGGTTTTTGGTTTTCTTTAAGAGGGATTTTGTTCTGTATTATTTCAGTGCTATAGGATTTAAGATCTTCGTAACTCCATGCAAAAACATCAGAAAATTCTTTGAACAGCTCTATGTATTTGATTTTAATGTGAGTTGGAAAAGTTTTGGATAGTTTGATCATTTTTGGTTTCTCTTTAATGCCTATATTGCATTCCTCCACTTCAGTCTCTACAGGTTCCAGTTTTGGCTTATTTGCCACATCGTTAAAATCAAATAACTCTTCTAAAGGGGTCAGACCCGTAGGCAACCTTTCATCTTTGGAGTGCAAAGTTTCTAACTCCTATCTTTTCGAATCTGCATTCGTTTCTATTTTACCTTCAAGTTTTCCAGATAACAGGTTTATATTAGCAAGTTCCGGAGACGGTTCTTCTTTATCCAGAAAATTTTCTTCCTTGCAGTCTGTTTCATAGTCTGAGTCCGAACCGTTTAGTTCGAAATCATTTCTGAATTGCATGAAGTCTTCTATTAGTTTGTCGTTTTCAAACACCTGCCAATATTTTTCGTTATCAGGCACGGCTAGTCTAAATTTTATCAGAGTTGTGATGTCTCTGGTTTCATACGGCGTCAGACATGTACTAGCTACAAAGGCTAAATTGTGGGCTATAATATTTTCTTTTCTTGGGACAAAAATTAATTCAGACTCATTGAAAGTTTATAAAAGGTCCACGACATCATTTCGATAGGCCCTAAGTCCTGGGTGATGAGCGTTATATTTCCCATTGACTTTCCTAATGATTAATTCCGAATCCCCGTGAATTTTAATTCTCTTGGCTCCTAACTTTTTCAACAAATGTAAGCCTAATAGAAGGGATTCGTATTCCGCTATGTTGTTGGAACACTGGAAGTTTAATTTACAGGAAATACATTCGGTGTGGTTGCTTACAGTGTTGCGAATCCAGACACCTGCACCAGCATTATTTCTAGTGCATGACCCGTCAAAATTCATACTCCATAGAGGACTATTTTTAGCTTCGTCTGTTTGGTGAATGTCCTCTACAACTACGGTGCCTTGTGATTGTTCATGATTAGCAACCCCCAATTTAATTTGTTTTATCCCTTCAGATTTTTTAGTGAATGGAGATGCGCTTTCCTGACTCTTAATGTTCAAAGGTAAAGGACGCATAGTTAGAAGCTCGAGACCTGTGTTTTGTTCACCAGATTGTACAAGTTCAGCAAACTGTTTTGACAATTCCATGGTATTTACCTACTCCTCTCTATCGGCCATTAATCCTGATAACGTGATTTGTTCACTAAGTGCTTCATCGTTAAACATGATAAAAGAATCAAGGCCTGTACTTACGGAATAGAGAGGAGAGTTTTGAGGTCTGTCTTACCATCTGGGTCCTGTGTTAAAATGTCTTTAACAACTGAATTTGGGACAAAGGAAATGATGTGTGAGTGAAGGATGTATACCCTGAAGTCTTTTAAAGCCTTAACCAAAGAAAAAGCTTGCTTTTCCATAATGTTGTACTTCAATGGGGCATCCCTCAATGCCTTACTAAAGAATTCAATAGGCTGCTCTTGTGCTTGTGGATTTTTCTGTAAAAGGACAGCAACTATGGTATGTTCTGGTGCAAATGAGAAGATATAAAAATCCTTTGAAAAATCAGGACTTATGAGAACCGGTGTTTTGGTTAATGCTTGTTTCACCAGCTCAAAGGATGTCTTTGCTTCCAAGGTCCATTTTACCCCTTGCTCCTTCTTTAACATGTTTGTGATATTCCTAAGGAGCTCAGCTAAGTTAGGGATGAACCTTCTCAAAAAGTTAATCTTCCCAATGAAAGATTGCAACTCCTTGATGTTTCGAGGATGAGAGATTTGCAATATGGCCTCAATCCTCTTTGGATCTATCTTTATAACCTCTTCTGAAATAATGTTCCCAAGAAGTTTACCCTCTTGGAGACCAAATAATGTCTTCTTAGGGTTTAAAGATATCCCAAACTTTCTACATTTCTCGAAAACTTTTCTTAAATGTTCCAAGCGCTCTTCATCTGTTTTTGAAAACACAGTAACATCATCAAGATAGATAATGATGAAGAAGCCCAATTCTTCCGAGAATGCTATGTCCATGGCTCTTTGAAAGGTTGCTCCAGCATTCATTAGACCAAAGGGCATTTTCACATACATGAAAGTGCCCCATGGTGTAGTAAAGGCTGTCTTTAATTGATCAACAGGGTGAACTAAGATCTGATTGTACCCTGAATAGCCATCCAGCAAAGAAATTCTTTTAGACCCTACCACCCTTTGTAAAATATGATCCATCTTGGGTAAAGGGTAGTTGTCTTTTAATGAAGCTTTGTTTAAGTCTCTAAAGTATATACAAAGCCTGATTTCTCCAGTTTTCTTCCTAACAGACACCAGATTAGATACCCATTCAGAATATCTAACAGGGACAATAATACCAACATCATACATTTTCATGATCTCCTTCTGAACCAACGGCAACTGGACAGGGTTTATTCTGCGCAGTTTCTATTTCAATGGTTTTTGGTTTTCTTTAAGAGGGATTTTGTACTGTATTATTTCAGTGTCATAGGATTCAAGATCTTCGTAACTCCATGCAAAAACATCAGAAAATTCTTTGAACAGCTCTATGTATTTGAGTTTAATGTGAGCTGGCAAAGTTTTGGACAGTTTGATCATTTTCGGTTTCTCTTTACTGCCTATATTGCATTCCTCCACTTCAGTCTCTACAGGTTCTAGTTTTTGCTTATTTGCCACATCGTTAAAATCAAACAACTCTTCTAAAGGGGTCAGACCCGTAGGCAACCTTTCATCTTTGGAGTGCAGAGTTTCTAACTCCTCTGTTTCAGACTCTGCATTCGTTTCTGTTTTACCTTCAAGTTTTCCAGATAATAGGTTTATATTAGCAAGTTCCGGAGACGGTTCTTCTTTATCCAGAAAATTTTCTTCCTTGCAGTCTGTTTCATAGTTTGAGTCCGAACCGTTTAGTTCGAAATCATTTCTGAATTGCATGAAGTCTTCTATTTGTTTGTCATTTTCAAACACCTGCCAATATTTTGCATTATCAGGCACGACTGGTCTAAATTTTATCGGAGTTGTGTTGTCTCCGGTTTCATATGGCGTCAGACATGTACTAGCTACAAAGGCTAAATTGTGGGTTGTAATATTTTCTTTTCTTGGGAAAAAAATTAATTCAGACTCATCGAAAGTTTCTAAAAGGTCCACGACATCATTTCGATAGGCCCTAAGTCTGGGGTGATGAGCGTTATATTTCCCATTGACTTGCCTAATGATTAATTCCGAATCCCCCTGAATTTTAATTCTCTTGGCTCCTAACTTTTTCAACAAATGTAAGCCTAATAGAAGGGATTCGTATTCCGCTATGTTTTTGGAACACTAGAAGTTTAATTTACAGGAAATACATTCGGTGTGGTTGCTTACAGTGTTGCGAATCCAGACACCTGCACCAGCATTATTTCTAGTGCATGACCCGTCAAAATGCATACTCCATAGAGGACTGTTTTCAGCTTCGTCTGTTTGGTGAATGTCCTCTACAACTACGGTGCCTTGTGATTGTTCATGAGTAGCAACCCCCAATTTAATTTGTTTTATCCCTTCAGATTTTTTAGTGAATGGAGATGCGCTTTCCTGACTCTTAATGTTCAAAGGTAAAGGACGCATAGTTAGAAGCTCGAGACCTGTGTTTTGTTCACCAGATTGTACAGGTTCAGCAAACTGTTTCGACAATTCCATGGTATTTACCTACTCCTCTCTATCGGCCATTAATCCTAATAACGTGATTTGTTCACTAAGTGCTTCATCGTTAAACATGATAAAAGAATCAAGGCCTGTACTTACGGAATAGAGAGGAGAGCTTTGAGGTCTGTCTTGACTTGTGACCATATATTTCATATGAGACTCCCTGTAAAGTCTTCTAGTCTGATTGAAAACAGGGATAGTCGCATACGTCATGTCCATCTGCATAGTCCCCTGTAACTTAGCTCCCCAAGATATTGATAATAACATTCCATACTTTGGGGGCACATCAGCCACAACAATGTCCATGAGTAAGCATTTGGCTGGGATCTGGGCTAAGTTAACACAGAGGTCTTTGATCAATCCTAGACATTTTACTCTACTTGAGTCAAAGGAGTAAAGGTCTTTGTAAGGTCTGGTGATTTCTAGCCCGAGGCTCTCCATCACAGCTTTAGGCATTAAATTATGAGAAGCCCTGGAATCATGCATAGCATTGTGCAAAATTTTGTCATGAACGTTTAAACTCACGTAGAAAGGAGGAACAGGTCCCTCTTGGTATCTACCTTCAATCTTTGGACCAAAAATAAGCTCGGGCTGGTCATCACTAAGATTGACTATATCTCCATTTTCCTCTATATTTAAAGCCTTCAAAATTTGAATTCTATATACGTGTTGGGCAGCTAACTCGGTTAAGGGAACAGAGATTTTAATCTTGGAAATTTCTTGTTCCAGGCTGAAAGGAATTTGATTCTTTGAAGTGCTGGTTTCAGCCTTGTTAGCTGTCACTTTATCAGCAACAACAGCTTGCTGATTTGTTTATTTACACTTGACATAACGGTTGTAATAGGAGTACTAGCTGAAGTGTTAGTACTGCTAGAGTCTGCACTCTATTTTTCAGTGTTTTGAGTTCCTTTCTCTTTACCTTTATCAGAATTTACAGCCACCGTTTTTTCCTTGTGTTTGATTGTTTTAGGCTTGGTTGACGTGCTGTTTTGTGAAGATTTGTCAGAGGTTTTGGTGTTGGGGGCTTGTTGATTAGTCTTTCTTCTAAGGTCATATTCCCTTTGAGTTTCTATGATGACATTTTCCATGTCTTGATAATGATTTTCATCATCATCTCTTTTGTCATCATACGGTGTATATAGACCTTGTTTTTTATCATAATGAATCTCAAAATCATCATCATCGACCTCCAGCATGTTGATAGCACCTTCCTCTGTTATATCGTCTGTTTCCTCAACCTCACTTATATAGTTCTGATGAAAGGGAGGAGTGATCTGTTGATCATCTTCCCTAGGTCTGTTTGGAGGTTGGTTCCTTCTAACATTCTGATTCTGGTTTTGGTTTCTGTTTTGAGGAGCAGTTTGATTTTGACTTGCTTGTGCTCTTTTAATTATGCTCATCTCTTTCATCATCTCTTCCATCATCCTTTCAATCTTTGAGTTGGAAGTAGAAGGTGTGGACTCCTCTCTAAAAGATACTCTCTTCTCGCTCTTCATTCTTGCTCTTTTCTCCATCAAATTCACTTCCACAGAAAGAGCACCCCTTTACATGTCTTCAAGAGTTGCAAAATCTCTCTCTCTCAGTGAATAGGTCATGTCAGCATCAAAAACTTCGGGAAATTTGTTTAAAGCTGAACCTTGTGGAGGTTTTAGTTCTAGGGAAAGTGCGTTGTATACACTATTGAATCTGGTGCAGTAGGCTTGCACACTTTCCCCTGGGTTCCTATGGAGATTGTTGTAATCAGCAAGAACTTGGAGAGGGTTCTTCCTTACTTCCCACTTGTTTAAGAATGTTTGATGGAAGCCTTGGAGATCATTTATACTATGGGGGGCTAAGCCTTTAAACCATTTTCTTACTTCTCCCCCTAAGCTTTAAGAAAATAATCTGAGCTTGACAGAATCATCATCAATTTCGTTTCTGTCAAATTAGTCATTCATCTTATCCACATGTTGTGATGCAGTTGTAGCATTTCTAGCATCATACAATGGGATTTTGGACTGATAGTCCTGTGGAAGGTTGACTAATGGTACAGGAAGGACTAAGGGAGCATACCATGCAGCCATGGTAGGAGGTGGAGGTGGATTCACAAGAGGTGGATTAACAAAAGGGAAAGTGGGCTGAGGTGTGGTGGTTTGAACAATGGATGTAGGATGAGTAGAAGTGGATGGATCAGGAGTAGACTGCTGAGCTGATCTTGGATGAGAGACACCTAGGTTGTGAAGGAAATGTAAATCAGGAGGTGTTGTTTCTCTACTACCAGGATGTTTACTTGTCTCCGGGGATGAAAGTGAAGACTTAGAGTCTAGCTATATTATATCATCAAATGACCTAGTTCTGAATGGATTTACTAAGTCAACTTGTGATTGTTTTAGAGCCGCAAGATTTTCAGGGACTGAATTAGCTCTCAAGGGTGATCTGAAAACAGTTGATAATTTAACCTTAGGAGACTTCCAAAGGATACTTTCTGGGTCATCAACTATCTCATGTGGATTAGGGTCAGGATGGGCTCTAGTGTGAATCTTTCTAGAAGCCACTATGCTGTGTTTTTAGACCCGAATAAACAAGACAAGTTCAACCAGATATGACAATCTTTAAGAGGTTAACTAATCTGTTTACGCAAATTTAATCCTACAGTCCTCTAACTGAGTTTTAAATGATGTTATGATGATAAGGGTTCTTCCCAGTGGATTCTTAAGGTCTGTTAAGGATTTTGGAGTCGCCAAGTGGAAGTTTTTAGCTCCTTTGGAGGTAAAAGGTTTTATGGTCCACCACCATGTTTATTGAATACCAATCTGAAAATTTTTTAGGTTTTTCTGAGTTGTTTTTAGTAGTGTGGTTTTTAAGAATATCCTAACTCTGTTTCAAAACTTAGCTAAGGTTATGAGACAAAGACAGTCTACTCTTATGGCTAAGCTAGCTATTTTTTCAAGGTTATATGAAGCCTTATCATAATCCTAGGGTTGACCTAGTTTGTCACTGATTCAAACAAGTTTCATCATGATTACCATTTCTGTGGTAGTGCTTGAAAAGGTTGCTTCTTACTCACAAATTTTTCTTGAATCAAGGGTTTTCTGAGGTCTCTAAAGTCTTATACAAACACTCAGCTCCCCAGCGGAGTTGCCAGAAATGTTGCTGGTGGCTCCAGCTGGTTAATAAAGCAAATGCTCTATGAACCAAATCTCTGCATATCGTATAATTATCCTTAAAAACTTCTGGGTTTGTAATTCCCCAGCGGAGTCACCAGAAATGTTGGGGTTCTGTAATTTATTAGCAAGATTGGCGGAGTCCAATTACAAAAACAACATCGTTTCAACCAACTTTGGGATTCTAGGATCTAGCCCTCCTGAATCCGGAGAGGGATCTCTCCAATATGTACAAAGATGGATATTGTCTTTGAAGTTTGAGATAATGATATTAGGCTAGTTATGAAGGCCAAGGGTTTTGTTTTATTTTGGATGGTTGAGCATGATTACTGTTTGAGGTGAAAAGTCCTGAATGCAAAGAGTTTCAAAGGTGAGAAGTTGCAAGAGGGAAGAACATCGATGGCTAAAAGATAGATATAACGTTGGTTTTTAATCCATTGGGCTATGGAGTCATAACAGGGCTTTAATTGAACAACAACATCAAGAGTGACCCAAGGGGCAAGTCATCTATACCACAAGATTATTGAGATTGGAGTGATGGGATGGAAACAATAAAGTGTTGGAGGGGTGAAAACTGATAATAATTTCTCAGAGGATTTATAGTCAGTCCAAACAAGAAAAGCCTCTTAAGTAACTGTTTAAAACCAACCAAGTATAGGGCTAACCATAAAATTCTTGGGCAAGTTCTATTAAAGCAGCTTAATTGACAAACAATCCAGTAATCCACGTAATTACCTTCAGAAAGTATGAAAACATATAAGAGAAACAAAGTGTAACTTAAGATCAGATAAAGTACTTTTAAACCTAGTCTGCTTTCAGTCAACACCAAGGGAAATTTTCAGAATCTGCCTTTGGAGAAAAGGATCTAGGAATTAGGGCAAACCATATCTTCTCTAGTCTAACTTTAATAGCAAATAATGGAAATCACATTCAAGAACAGTGTTTAAGCAAGCAGAAGGATGAGGGAACGCCAACATTCCTAATTGTTTAAACTATATTAAATCATTCTTGAATAAACAAACTTGAGGAAAACATTAAGATAAATATTTCTCAGCCAGAGAAGGTTACTGATATACAGTAGATCCTAACCCTGTTTAAACTATTCTTTACAGAGGAATATGAACAATATGGCATACATAGAAGGAAAACAATAACAAAGAGAGGTGCACTTCACCGATGACATAGACCAGGATCCCAAGAAACAGCTTTTATATTGATGTCAAACCGGTTACAGTCTTCAAGTCCAATGTTTTAGTTCAGCAATCATCTTCACTATTCAGCCTAACTAATCTATCACAAGCAGAGCTCCAAGGGCCAGTGAACACTATTTACAATCAGGAGTTTAGGCTCAAATGTATTTCAAAGCTCTGTAAGCAACTCAACCAACAATTTCTCATCTTCTACTGAGGTATTTATAGAAGAATGAGGAGGTGAAATCTAACAAAAATATATCTTAAGATAATAAATACAGATTCAAGACTTCTCGGCCCTTTGAGGGGCTCGATGGAGAAGTGAACAGGTGGACCATTGTATTAATGTTTACAATTTATGAATTTAAAACTCGATGGGAGTCTTATTTGACTTTGAGGCTCTGTGTAATGTGTGGAGTAACTCTGCAGATATTTCTGCATTGATTTCCTTGCAGAAGTAACTCCCTGGCTGTGCTGGAGGCGAATATCGGATTTTCTTCAATAACTTCGGCCTCTGTTTGAAAGGTTTGAGGCAACAGGTGGCTTTTATGGTAGCTGAGGAATTTATTCGCCTCATTTGAAGCGGTGGAAGCCCTCCTGTCAGTGAAACACTTATGATTTTCTTTAAACTGTGTTTTGAGTCGGGGATTAGGCTTTTGATAACCGTCTTAGTCGTAATCCCCATAATATTGTCTTCAATCTTCGTCTGTCGTGCTTTATTTTCAAAACTGATACTCTCTGACTGTTCCTTTGAATAAAACAATGTCTTGTCTATGTGCAGGACCACGTTGGGCTTCTCGGCATCAATGCTCATGAAACATTGACAATACATGGAATGGAGCCCCGCGGATGGCTTATCCTCGATGAAACGAAGGCATGAGAATCATCATTTCCAGCCCTCGGCATTTCTTCATATAACGATGAAAACCATTGAAAACCTGCACAAAACACGAAATAATTAAGAAATCCTGCGAAAATAGGTTAAACTGCTTCAGAAGGCGGGAGAGGAGCGTGACCGTTGGATCTGGACACGTGGACGGTCCAGATTTAATCGGGGAATCGCAATCGGGGGGAGGATAAAAGGGGCGCGATTGAAAAACTCCAATGCGATTGCGCGATCGGGAGGGTCAAAGCGATTGAGCGACGACCGTTGATCTGAGGTTTAGATCAACGGTGGGAAATGAATCAACGGGTTTTGAAGCGGCGGTAAGACTCGTGATCGGAGGAAATGAGGGCCGTCGGATCTTGGAAGGCGGAGAGGAGATCAACGGTGGACAATCAATCGGGGATCGGTAATCGGGGGGTGGCGAAAAAAGGTGCGATTGAAAAACCCCGATGCGATTGCGCAATCGGGAGGGGAGAAACGATTATGTGACAGCCGTCGATCTAAGAACGAGATCAACGGTGGAGAGTGGATCGGGGGAGTCGCAATCGGGGGGGAAAACAAAACACATGCGATTAAACATCTGCGATGCAATTGAAATCGCCGATGCGATGGAGCGATGGCCGTTTGATCGGCATATGATCAACGTTAGGGATTAACTTTGGAGTGGAACAGTGAAAACCTTTATAATATACGAAAAACCAAAGTTTTTAATATAAAACAAAGGTTTACATAGATCGGGGCGGAATATTTATATGTGAAGGGAATAGGCGCCCGATTGCGGGGCCTTTGGGTGTATGAAACATGATAGGCCCGGGGCTTTATATATATCAAGGGCCAATCGCAATCGGAACTGTGGGCCAAGTCTTTCTGATCAACCCATTTAAAAAATTGCGATGCAATTCAGCGCCGGGGGTTTCTAACACTTGGTCTTGGGCATAAGTCATATGAAACGGAGGCGGGGGACGTTTTAACACTCAAAACCCAATCGCATCGGAAGATTTCGATGCAGTCTTTTTGATCTACCCATTTGATTTCTCTGATTGCGATTACGCGATCGATCTTTCAATCAACCCATTAAAATATTAAACACGTGATTTCAAGTTTTTAAGTTGAAACTTTGGATAAGCGGGTTTTGGGTTTTATAAAGAAAAATGGGTCGGGCATGAGATCTTCACAAGGTTTAAGCGTCAAGGGCGGGTTCAGGGTTACATGAAAATAATATGATCGGGGGTCTTAAGCAGCAAGGCTAATCGCAATCGGAGTTCTTCGGAGTATGGAAAAGACTTGTACATTTGATTCTTTCCGATGCGATTAGCACCTTAACCCATTAGCAAATGGTTCCAGCTCCAAAGCGTATGGTGGGGAAGTGGTTAGGACTTAGCCCAAAGGGGCTTAAGTCCATAGTCATAATACTTGTATTTTTTATGAATTTTTCATAATTTTCAATGGCATTTGATGGTTTCGGGATAGTCAAAAAATGGGTTTTTAACTATGGGAAAGTGATTTTCATAAATGGAAGAAGAGGATTTATGAAAACAAGGAAGTTTTGTGGAGAAAAAGGGGAGCAGATGAAGGTTTGAGAAGGGGGAAAATGAAGGTCTTTCAGCAGTCTTTTACTTGGAATCAGCCGAATTTCTAAGTATAAAGCGGTAACAACAATGAATATTTTGGACAGAGGCACGAAGCCTTCTAGGAGTCTTCAAGAGCCAACAATTTTTAAGTGATAAAATTTGTTCCTTAGAGGCTCAAAAAGTCTTAGCCACCTTTTGGTATAACAAAATATTATAGGTGGCTAAGACTAGGTTGATGTTGTTGGTCGCACTAATTGGTTGGATACCACCGACGCAGTCCCAGTTGCCATAGATTGAGATAGATCTTTACGAAGCTGAAAAACATGCATCATTACGGAACTCGAAGCTTCCTTCCAAGGTGAAAAAAAATAATATATTTTGGGTTCTATATGATACATAGATGTTTCAAGCAATGTATTCCAAGCCACAACTATCACTTACGTTGTACGAGCAGTATAAAAGCATTGCAGACTTCAAGGCCACCTTTCACAATGTTCATGTATGCGTAAAGAGGGACATGGCAAGTGTCTGGTATGAGCTACCATATATGGTTACGGAGGATGAGCCTGTGCACACTATGAAAAATTTCCCCCCCTTATGGCTAGAAGCAAGTACAACTGGTGGTGTGTCCTCATCAGCACCGCCTAAGACTCTTGTTATCATCCATCGTGTCCCAAGGCTGAGAAAGGAGACCGAAGGAGGTAAAATCGAAACCACTTAGGATTTGGTAGCTATCCCTACCAAATCAAAGAGGGCTCTCACTGTGATTGCACAACCAACAATATGACTGGAGAGGGTAAAAATATATTAGGCTAGGTATTGAGCTCTAGGGTTTTGAAATTTAGGGTGTAGTTGGATCAGGAGGAAAGGTTAAGGAAACTAGGTCAGGTCTCAAAAGATTTCAGTTGTGGGGATACAAAGGGGAAAGGCAGGTTTGTTTAGTGACAATTCAAGGTTTTCAATGTAGTGTAGGATGGAACAACAAAGTTTCAAAATTACCGTGAAAAGTATGAGTTCATTTATCAAAAGATAACTAAAACATAAACATGAAATTCTTATCAAAATAGAGCATAGGCTTTAATAATTCTATTTAAAAACTTATAAGAAGATCATTGAAAGAAAAGATATGGAAATAAGGATAACTAAACATTAATTAAAGGGATTTACAAAAGAAAAACACTATCACAAAATCATACCACAAGAATCCCTATATAATAGCTGCAACTGGCTTGTTAATCGCCTACAAAAAGATGATGTATTCAAGCTCCAAGCTTTCCACTCTCTGATATCCAACCTTTCATTCAACTCAATCAGGGCTAAATATAGACCATAAACCTCTTTCCCCTCTCTCAGGGGTCAAATCCCTCATGATAGGAACAATTTGCATGATTTTCTCCAACCAAACCTAAAACTAGGGAGGTTAAGAACAAACTCTCCATTTAGACCAAATGATTCACTTTGACTTTATAAGCATGACTGAGCATGAATCTACATAAATTTATCATTAAACATCTCATTTACAATTGATTACATCATCAAAATACCATAGGGGATTAATTACATCACAAAATGTTGATTTTTACCAAAGAAATTTGAAATTATGGCTTACTAACATAAACACAGCAAATTCCCTAAAAAACACAACAAAATTTTGTTTGAGGGCACTTTTGAGTGACTTTTCCCTATCCATTTTTTGATCTAAAGGTAGATTTTCAAATCTTGGGATGTATAGTTTTTCTTATAACCTTCAATCATGCCAAAATGACATCTTAAAAAAATGCACAAAATTAATTGGGCATTTGAGAAAATATAAGGGATAAATGTTTATTGTTTTCTATAGGCTTGAAATTTTTATCTTGTTGATAATATTAATGATTTTCAGGCTATTTCTTCAGTCTTTGTGTGAAAAACTTCCATGGAGAACTTTTGAAACAATTTTGGTGTTGCTTTTCAATTTACAATTCCATACAATTCCATGGATTGTCCAAAACACTTGATTTCTTCTCTTATGCTCCAGATTGACATGGTATGGTGTGATAAAAAATCTTTCAGTAAAAATCACATCCAAATAAATTTGGTCGACACGTTTCGAACCAGCCAATGTGGTTCATCATCAGGACTTCGAAACGCGTCAACCAAATTTATTTGGATGTGATTTTTACCGAAAGATTTTTTATCACAATTTATGGATCACAGAAGCAATATTTCTAAAAAATGGGATGGTGTGTTATCTGAAAAGATGGACACCCCAATGTGTAAACGCCTTTTGGGAAAATTTTGAGTCTCTTGTCTCACATTAACAGACATATAACATTAAGCTTTGAATTGGGTATTTTATGCTTTGGATGTATTGAGGCATATAATGTTAAGCTTTGAGTTGGGTATTTTATGGTTTGGTTTTATTGTTGAGCTTTGCTACTCATGAGATCTTGATCTTTCAATGGCTTCATGGCTTTTCCTATGCTATAGAGGATATTCTTTAGGGCAGATCCTTTTCCTAGAAGATTTTCAACAAAATAAGATGATATGGACTATTTTAATGTGAAACCATTCCCTATATATGAGCTACTTATGGATGAGATCTTTGAATTTCTTATATGTGAAGCTTTGAAATTTACCAAATTTTGTGTTGAAAGTGCTTGAATCTAATCATATTTCAACTATATATAGTGTTTAGGTCTTTTTGAGGCAAGAGCATGTCATACTTTGCATATTTGAAACCTATTCAAGCTTTGGTGGATGAAGATTGTTAGATCTAGGTCCAAGGAATGGAGTTATGGCTCTAATGGTTACATGAAGTCATAGGCATTCTTTCATAAATATATTTGAAATTCGTAATACATTCATAGATTTCAAGCATATATAAAATGTGAAAAAACTGAATTTGAATTTGAAACAAAAAATTAACATTAATTTTTTGAGTATTGCATTTGAAAATGCGAATTAAATCTATTTAATTACACTTAAATGTTGATTTTACTTACTTCCATATTGCGCACTTCTCCACTGCTAGTGTTTTATTATTTCTTAGGGCTCTTTGAGAGCGCGTGAAACGTCGAGTCAAGTTGCCCACTAGCTGTCAAGCACCGATGATTCTCTCACGACATGACGTCAAGATATGGTTGCCAGCTGTCGAGTACGAAATAGATTCGCTAAGTCAAGCAAAACAAGAAAATTGATTCGATAAGTCAAGCAAAACAAGAAAATAAAACTGTTGAGAACGACTTGACCCCGCCTCCGCTCAACTTGCTTCCCAACAGTCGAATGGAAAAGATGTCGTTGGCGTCGAGTCAACATCTTTCCAGCTGTCCACTACGAATGGCCCTCTCTTGATGTGGCATAAAGTTGCTGAAATGAAATGATTCACCACTTCATTGTTGAAGCAGTGTGAAAGCAGAGCAAGAAACTAGAATAACAGTTGGTTTTGATGCAAAGTGTGATGTTGGATTTAGAAAAGAAGTTGTCTATCGAGCCCGTGAAAGCTTGGATGACAGTTTTTTTGTCAGAATCTGGTCAACTAAAACTCAAAAAATCAGGTGCTTGGAGTGTTTAGAATTCATTTTTGACACTGGAAATGGATTCAGCACTATCAAACACCCTTAAGACGCTCAAAATAAGAAACTTTAACGACTGTAAACAAGATTCTGGGAAAATCTTTGCCAGATTATTTTTTATGAAACGTCGAATCAAGTTGCCCACTCGCTGTCAAGCACCAATGATTCTCTCACGACATGACGTCAAAATATGGTTGACGTCACGAGTACGAAATAGATTCGCAACTGTTGAGAACGACTTGACTCCACCTCCGCTCAACTTGCTTCCCAACAGTCGAATGGAAAAGATGCCATTGGTGTCGAGTCAACATCTTTCCAACTGTCCACTACAAATGGCCCTCTCTTGATGCAGCATAAAGTTGCTGAAATGAAATGATTCACGACTTCATTGTTGAAGCAGTGTGAAAGAAGAGCAAGAAAATAGAATAACTGTTGGTTTCGATGCAAAGTGTCATGTCGGATTTAGAAAATAGAAGTGATGGCGCAGTCATCATGAAAAGAGTAAAACATGAAAGTGGGGCTGGAAATAGTGATATTCCATGAAGTAGAAACATGGTACCATTATGAACGACAAACATATGAAGTGCACCACCTCTTAAATCAAAATCATGTTGTCGGCCACTCGTTTAGTATTAATGACTTTACATCTTGTTTGCTTTCCAACAGTTCCGGATGCAACCAAATATGAATGAAGGTGATGCAACCAAATAAGTTTTTTTTTAGGTTCTGGATGCAATACATCTAGGATGACAACATAGAAGCATCGAGTCTCGCTCTTTTATTTATCCATTTGATTACTATCTTTGCATCATCACATAGGTTGATGTGTTTCAAATTGATCTATTTAGAAAAGAACAACACACCTCATAATTTAATAATGTTATCTCAAATCTCATAATCTAATAATTTTATCTCTAGTATTGTTGTCTTTATTTCCATACAAAAAAATGGAATTGTTTATTTGAATTTTTACTGATCACTGTGCCATGCCCACAATAATTCAATGTTGCAGCTTCATCAAAAAATATACTCTAGTACTCGAACATTAAAGGGCCTCTAGGTGGCCTTTGTGGTTTCTGCTTTGTATCCCTCAGTCCAATTTCTCCGTACCATGCACATATCTTTGAAGAAATCCAATAAATCCACCCCACATCAAAGTGCTTATTTTCAAATATCAACGAATTTTTAGCCCACCAAATGCCCCAAATAGTCAACCAGGGTAACATTCTACGATTCCTACGCCTATTCAGCCACTATATGAAACAAAATTCCAAAGTAGGAAAGCACCGCCCCAAGGATAAATTGTGATAAATTGTGTGACTGCAAAACCTGTAGTCAAATAACAACAACAAAAGGACATTGTAAAAATAAATGTAACACAGTTATAGCCATAGACTCCCCTCCTACACAAATTGTCCCAGGTTAAAATGCAATTTTTCCAAACCAACCATCTGAATAGTACAATCTTTGTGGGAAAATAACATCTCCAAAGCCAGAACCAACAACTTCTTAAACCGTGACCGAGCCTCTACTATAGGAAATCATATAAATGTTAACGACCAAGTCACAACAACAAGTATAGAAATCAGTTTTTAGTCAAAATGCTTTGACTTTTATTTCTAACAAAAATAATTGTCTCATGTTTTCAAATGTTTTGTAATATTATTTTTTTATAAAAAAATATTTTTTTGAAAGTTAAAAATATTTTAAGTAAATTATGATTAGGAAATTATTAAATTAGTTACAAAGGTTGATTGGACTAATTACCTATGATTAGATATGCCTTTCTTTAAAATACTTAAAGTTGAAATGAAATACTAGTAAACTATTTTTTGAATGGGTGTGACATTTCTTAAAAAAATTAAGAATAAAATGAAATAAATTTAACACATAATACATAATCTCTCGACTAAAAATAACACCCAGTCCATGTATTGATTGATGCCATTTAATATTGATCGTGCACCCATGAAATCATTAGTACAAATCAGAGTTTGGAAAAGAGCTTATGATTCAAAGGTATGACCTCTTGAAGAGAATTTAGTTTTTATCTATATTTCCTTTGTAATATGTTAATGGTGATTTTCTAGAGCCATGATCATTTCATTGTAGTCTTTCACCCTTGTGTTATTTTTTCCGTGGTTTTGTGCTTTTGTTATCAAACTTCAACATTTTTAAGTTTTTAATCATAATTTATGAGTAGCTATATCAAATTTGTTTTCAGACAGGGTTTTTGGGATCTTTAGCTATCTCTCCATTTCTAGGTTATTATTAACGTTCATATATGTTTCTATAAGATAAATTTCATTATAATTGAGTTCTTAGGGTTTATGGGCTAACTTTTATCATATCTTGTAACTCTTTGTTCAATGAATGTTTTTCTATTAAAATTACATATCTTACGTTTTTGAAGGTTTTATGTTCCTAGAAGGTGCTAGGTGTTGTCTGTATTTAAGCCATGAATTTTAAATCTCATGTATCGCAGAAAGGGGATTTTCATTTCTAGCAGAATTATGTATTGTTGATTCTTTATGTCGTAAATTATGTCAGCTTTTATATGATGTCTATACTTTTCCTGCTAATGTGCTTTGATGATTTTCAGGTATATCTAAGAGGTCAATAGAGTTGTATTATCGTTATGGTGGAGGTCAATAGAGTTGTATTATCATTATGGTGGGAGAACATTATGTCTAAGGTTTTATTTTCAGAAATGCTTTTTTACGAAGGTTTTATTAGGCTTTCACTAATGAATTCTATTATTGTTTCTAAACAACTTATATGTGCTTTTTCATCCTATTTTCATACAAATTTAGATATTATATTTCAAACGTTGTACTATACTTTTTCATGTTCCTTCTAGGAGATGTCTTTGGAATTCCTGCATTGTCATTATTATTTGATGTACCTTTTTTGAGTTCTATTAGTTGATATTGTCATTTGTGGAAATGTAATGTTCCAAATTTTGCAATGAAGTATTTGGAACATTAATCTTGCTTTTATTTTAATAAAAGGAATAAAATGGGTGAGGAAACTTGTTATTTCCTAAATCTACCTCAGGCTGAAGGAAGGCAGAGTTCAGGGTAACATCAAACCACGCTCAGTCTGGTAGCTAGCCCTACCAGAATAGGAGAGGGCTATCTCCGGGTCAATCTCAGCAAAAATAATCAATAGGGCTTGAGATGACTTGAAATAAAAGCTAATTTTAGGCTAGGTATATAAGTGAAGGAGTTTGATTGTGTTTTTTGGGGGTTTTTTTGGATCAAAGGGAAAGGTAGGTTTGGGTGCGGAGATTAGGCCTAGTTTTTGCAGAGTTCTGATTGGGGCAAGGAAGACAATTGTTTTGATGCTTTAGATTGAATGAATGGATGGATCAGACCGGTGAGGAGATGAAGAGGGCAAGAGGGTCTCAAGAGTCCTCCTCAAACAGATGAAAACATGGACAATTAAACAAACTGAAGGCAGAGCAAAGCAAACTAATGAATTCTACCTTTATAACTTGTTTGTTCAATTTAAGAAGAAAGGAGAATTAAAATGGTACACATAAACATTAGTGAAATTACAATTACATAGAGAAAAAAACCATCAAAACACAGAGCCACACGGATCCCAAAGAGTGCTGCAAACCCTGGTCTATTCCTTTTCCAAAATTGCAGAAATGAAATGTACAATGAAGTGCCAAGCAATCCCAAATGTCCAACCCTGAAAATGACTGAGAAAATACATAATATAGACAATCCTAACTCCTCCCCATGCCCCTAGGGGCGAGCTCATCATTCTAGGAGCTGTTTCAACCATATCTATAATAGGAACTGAAAAATAGGCAATGAAACAACTTGCCTCTATATGCTAGGAAACTGATCCATTCACTCACATTTCACCTTTTGGTGAATGAATCCTATAGAATGAGTAAAAATGTGCCAAAATTACATCATGATCATGAAATTACATTAAGTTACCTCAAGAGCTACATGAAAAAGTGAAACTGGCCAAAACTAGGCGAAATTCTGAGCTGCTGAGTGAAAAATAGGCCAAATTCCTCTATGCGCCGCGCCTGAAATCTCTATGCATAGCACAAGTTTGGAGCTGATTTTGAGGCCCTTCCCGAAGTCAAAATTAGGCACAGGATAGCTCGTTGGAAACCCCTACCTGTCTAATTTCCAACCCAAGTGGAATTTCTAGATTTTGCTGCCATTTACCCCTCCAAAAATCAAATCTCCCAACATTGCTTCCTGTGTGTGCAAAAAGTGGCAGAAAGGCCATTTTTAGGGTGTTTTTGACCCTTTAGGAAACCCAAAACTTGATGAAATCCTTAGGTAATCCATGAGTATGCATAAATTTTGATAAAAAAATCCAAAAATGCAAAGTTTTCCCCCTGAAGAGCTGCCAATTGTAAGCGCGCGCCAAGTGTCGCTACGCGTCGGGCAGGAAAATCTGTTTTTAGGCCCAAAAATTCAAAATTGACAAAAATTTTCCCAAATTTCTTGAAATTTGGGCTGTAGGTCCCTCATCAATACTATGCTCAGCCAAAGAATCTTCAGCCAAGATTTGGAGCCTATCATGCCTTTTGCGACGCTTCAGTGCCCTCCTCAGCCTTGCTTTCAGGATTTTGATCCTCGCTTTGCAAACATGATTGTGCGCCCAATAGTGATTCTTCATGTGTCTGAGCATGTTTTTCTCCTTTTTTTCCTTCTCCAACAGCTTCTCGAGATGAATGTTGACCCTCTCAAGCCAATTCTCTCTATCAGCCTCAATCTCCCGCTCAATAGGTGTCATCTTGGATGGGCTTCTTCGGGCAGCTTGCCGGTTCTCACGGATGTTTTGCAACTCCATGATCGTCTGCCAATCCTCCAACTGTTTGTTCCACTGCTCTAGATAGTTTATGATCCATTGAGCTCTCTGCAATTTGTCGGTCAATGTGTCGATCTCAGCTTTCTGCTCCTGAATGACCTCTCTCAACTTTGAGCTTGGAGAGCTCAAACCCTCATCAAGCAATATGAAATCAGTATCATGGCCTCCTGAAGGGCCCTCATCCTACATAGGCCTCTTACCTCTGTCCTATACCTGTACCTATGCTGCTGATGACAGCAACAAGACCCCTTCCACCCCGAGTGGAGATAGTACTCGTCGAGCTGCTGCAAATAATGCTCTCGTGCCTCTCTGATAAGTAACAAACACTGGCACACTGATAGGCTCTGTCTCGGGACCTTAAAACTGATGTGAAGGTTCACTTGCATCATGAACAGTCTCCGGAGGAGGCTGAGGGGCTGTGAAGAAGTCATGAGAAATGAAATCCTCCCATGAAATGCCTTGCAATCCAAGCTGATGTACCACAATGATCTTGATGAGCGCATAATGATAAATATTGTTGTACTGCTGCTCGGGAGTCTTCTTCTGCACAAGAGTAGTCATCCTCTCGATGTTCCGGCACATAAAATAAGGTATGTTCATCATCTTCACTCTCGTGAAATGCATCAATAACCTGATGTGGTATGCATAGAGGCGTGAGAACTGGCCCTCACAACTGAAGTATCTGATAATGAGTCTCATCAAAGGCGCATAGGATTCCTTCAGGAACCAGAATGGGAATACCTTGCTGAGCTGTCTCACATAGCTAGGCCTGATGTATGGTTCATAATGCACTCTTTCCACCTGTTGTCTTTTGTTCCACTCTTCACCTACATTCGGTATTCCTGTTGCTTGAGAAATGGTTTCTGGTGTCAAGGTGAAATTTACACCAACAAGAGTTACCTGACCATCATGCAAATGTAAAACAAATAACCGAGCCAACTCCTGATGATGTTGAATCCGAGCAATCATCTCACAATATTGATAGCATGACTGCTCTCGAAAACATGCCATGGCAAGTGGGCAGGCCTGCAACTGAGTCAATGAGGTGGGCTCTTCTCTCACATGTTTGCCACCTTTACGAGGCCTTCTCGGTGCATGTAGCTCAGTGGTAGAATCATTGTCTTGTTCATATGATGAATCTGTGTCCGTCTCCATGGTGTTGAAAGGCTATGTCAAGCTATGCTGATTTGTATGAGGTGAAAATCAGAATTTGGTGTCTTTGTCTTGATTTCCAAATGTGCCAAATAGGAAGGGACTGTGGGAAATATGGACAGTGGGAAAAAATTGGTTCAATCAAGTGAAATTTGACTGTGTTTGGGAATTTGGGATTTAGGGATTTTTAAGTGACATGAGAGAGGGAGAGTGATAGGGAATGGTAGAGTTTAGGGATAGGGATAATAGGACTTAGGAATAAGTGATTTTGGGAATGTGAGGGAATAAGGGATGGACTGTAGTTATAGTATAACAGTGAGGAAAAGGAAAAAAGTTATGTGGGGAATGAACAAGTTTGGCACCAAAACCAATTTTAGAATTCCAACCTCAAAACCCTAAGGAACAACTCTCCAACCAAAATGATAGGGTTTGTTTTGACATTCAACTTCTCATATGCAATCTCAATCTACACTAAACATGGCAAATAGCAATGAAAAAATCTCATAAACTTACTCGGTGCATAGGAGACTGAGTCGTTTTGAAAATTTTGGAAGCAGTGATAAAAATTTATATGTCGGCCCTGTGCGCCGTGCACGTTATAACTTACAAAGAGATGGCCGGCTATATGAGTCGTGACCGCCTTATGCGTTGCGCCTGCAATTTCTCCCACAGTCGGTCCTCCAAAACCCTATTTTCGCTCTTCCACAATCTGACTTGGCTTAATGATGTCTCTTGGTGAAAATGAATTGATGAATGTGGAAAATATCATATATATCAAAAGGATTTTGATTTTTCATTTTGTATCCCACTTTTGTAATGTTGCAGAACTTTGGCACTTTCACATTTTTAATATAAACTTTGTTTTGCTTGTTTCCTTTGATTTTTTGAGCTGAATGACGAAAATTTTGTCTATTTTTTGCAGGGATGGCTGACGTGGAGTTTGGAAAAGGAAACCAGGGCTGTGCCTGAAGAATTTCACAACTGATTTTTTTTTGAAAATTTACATGGCATTTATTACAAAAGACAAAATTGACGATTTTTCTTCAAAACAGAGTTTTGAAGAAGAATCATGATCTAACATTATGACGATGAAATTTTTGAAATGAAAACTTATTTTAGAACCTCCCTCATGTGTCTGCTGGCATTATTGGACACTTTGAAGAATAAATTTGCGAAACCCTAGACCTGATGACTAAAATGACTCTTTGCTGACCAAGAGACCAAACAGGACTGTAAATGACTGTAAATGATTTCAATGAACTTTGATGAACAGACCTGAGCCAGCAAGTACATGACATGAGGGACATGAGTGACAAGACCCTTCCGTCAGAAGATCTATGCTCCTAATGGAATGCAGCTGACTGGACTAAATGAGACACCTAAAATGAAATGCAACAAAAGAGATTTTGATCTCTGACGGAGGGATGAAGAGATCGACTCTAACATTGGCTCCAATGGGGATGGTAGCTCCTGGGAGGTGCCAAGAAATACAGATTTCTGGGAGAGTAGGTAGTGCCTTCGTCCATTGGGCTATGGAGTCCATAACTTTAAAAAATCAACACAAGACTCTTGACTCATTTATTGACTGAAAATTGACTCAAACTGACTCAATTTTGAAACCAAAATGACTGAAAGACCTGACTCGACAAACTCAAACCAAAGCTGAAATCAATCTTTAGAATTATAGCCTTCACTTCGGGCCCCAAACTGAAGAAAATATCACAGCACACACTTGCAATGAAACTGAAATACATGGTATGTACAGTGACAATGTAAACAACAGAAAACATCTCAGAAATGATACTGCTTAAGCAGCCGACCATTGACCGGCCCTCCTGGACAATCTTCCCCGTTCATATCCTTCAGAAGAAAAGCATTCTGACCCCGATATGCAGCAATTTTAAAGGGTCTTTTCCAGAGATTTTCGAACTTATCATGCTTACCCTTTTCCTCATTCCTTGCATCCCATTTCAGCACCACTTCTTCCAATTGAAATTTGTCCGCCTTTGCTTTTCTATCATATATTTTCTTAATTCTCTCCTGCAACTTGAATGTGTTTTGAAAAATTTCTTCCCTCGTCTACTGCAAATGGATCGTTTGATTTATTCTTCTTTGCATATGATCTTCTTCACTGCCAGCTTCCTGTAGAAGTTTGACCACCGGAACTGCGAGAGAGGTAGGAAACACTGTATCAACTCCATAAACTAACTCAAAGGGGGACATACCAATGGATTTCTTCTGACTCACTCGATCTGCCCAAAGTGCATTGACCGGCTTCTTATGCCAACTTTTCTTGTTTATTTCCAGCAACTTTTTAATGATGTTGACCAAATATTTGTTGGAAGACTCCGCCAATCCATTGCCTTGCGGATGATAAGCGGTTCAGTGTCCCAAAATGATTTTATACTTGTCACAAAACTCAATCATCTTCTTTGATTTGAAAGCTGCTGCGATATCAATGATTAACTTATTCGGGCAACCAAAACGAGAAAAAATGTTATTCTCAAGGAAAGAAATTATTACCGAATCCGTAGGTTGCCTGGTGGGAACTGCTTCAATCCATTTCGTGAAATAATCTGTCATTGTTAGGATCCATCTATGCTGTCCTGAAGAAGCGGGATGAATTTTTCCAATGAAATCCAAACCCCACTGCTGAAAAGGAGCACTTACTTCAATGGGCTTAAGCGGCAAAGGCTGTAATTTTTGCCTCCCTTCAAAAATCTGACATTCATGACAGCTTTTGACAGTCTTATACACATCAGCAAAAAGTGTCGGCCAATAGTATCCGGCTCTCAAAATCTTATTGGCCGTTGTTTTCCAAAAAAGGTGACCTCCGCAATCTCCCTTATGAAAATCCTCCATAACCTGCTTTGCTTCTTCTTCCACCAAACAATTCAACAAAACACCACCGATATCTTTCCAATAAAGTGACTTATTCAAAACACAAAACTTAGCAGCCTTCAATTTCAGAGTTCTACTTTTGTTTCTAGCCATGCCGGGTGGTGGTGACAAATTTTGAAGCATGTATACAATATCTGAATACCAAGGAGAAAGCACAAAGATTTCCGATACCTGAACTGATGAACTTTCCTCATTCTCTTCGGACATAGCAACAATGAGATTGATGTCCAAGGCATGCAAATTCAATTCAGCCATTAACTTAGCCAGCCCTTGTCCTTTGATAAGCTTTCTAGGCTTTATTTCCACATCATTCTCCAACAAGGCTGCAATCCATCTGCCCCGTCTCCCTTCTGGATCTGTTTGCACAAAAACATCCTTAACAACAACATTAGGAACATAAGAAATAATATGAGAATGCAGAATACATACTCGGAAATCTTTCAATGCCTTCACAAGAGCAAGAGCTTGCTTTTCAATTATGTTATATTTCAGGGCTGCATCTCTTATGGTACGGCTGAAAAAAGCAATTGGTTTTTCATGTCCATCTCTTTTATGCATTAATACTGCTGCCATAGTATGCTCCGAGGCAAATGAAAACAAAATAAAATCCTGAGTATAATCCAGGCTGATCAAAACCGGAGCTTAAGAAAGAGCCAAATTCACTAAATTGAAAGACTTTACCGCCTCTTCAGACCACTTTACTATGCTATCCTTCTTAAGCATGTTTGTAATCTCTCTTAAATGTTCAGCAAGGTTAGGCACAAAGTGGCGTAAAAAATTCATCTTACCATTAAAAGATTGAATCTCCTTCTTATTCCGGGGAAGATCAATTTGCTGAATAGCTTCAACTCGAGCTGGGTCAATACGGATGCCATCTTTTGAGATAATATGACCAAGAAGTTTTCCCTCATCCATGGCAAACAAACTCTTCTTCGGATTGAGTGACACACCGTACTTTCTACATCGTTGAAAAACAATCTTCAGATGGTAAAGGTGCTCTTCATCAGAATTGGAAAAGACAGTCAAATCATCAAGATACACAACTAGAAAAACATCTTTCTCATTTGCAAATGCCATACCCATTGCTCACTGAAATGTCGCACCAGCATTATTCAAACCGAAAGGCATTTTAGCGTAATGGAAAGTTCCCCACAGAGTGGTGAACACTGTTTTGTCTCTATCATCCTCATGGACCAGAATTTGGTTATACCCGGAATAACCGTCGAGTAGTGACATACGAGATGCTCCAACTACTCGCTGCAATATGTGATCCATTTTGGGAAATGGATAATTGTCTTTCAAAGAAACCTTGTTCAAATTCCTAAAGTCAATGCACAAACGAATCTCACCTGTCTTCTTGCATACGGGCACCAAATTGGAAATCCAATCTGAAAATCTTATAGGAACAATGATACCAGCCTTGTATAATTGATTCACTTCCTTTTCAATTAAGGGCAGCAACTTCGGATTTATCCTTCTCAACTTCTGCTTGAAGGGCTTTTGATTTGGCTTAATAGAAATGGTGTGCTGAAATATATTTGTATCATACGTCTTCAAATCTGAATAGTCCCAAGAAAATACATCAGCAAAAGAAGACAATAAACTAACATATTTTTCTTTTACCTCTGATGGCAATGCTTTGGATAATTTCACCATCTTTGGATTTTCAGCTGATCCAATGTTCACGTCTTCAACTCCCTTTTCGGTTGGCCGCAAGGTTGGTTTTCTAGCTACGTCATCTTGATCAAAGAGCTCTTCTAAAGGTATCAAACCCTTAGGAATGACATTATCCTTTAGCTGTAATACTTCCATCTGATTTATTTGCACATCAGCCTCACCATCATCATGCTCCATGTCAATTTAATTATCTTTGAACTTACCTTTGTTTTGCAGAAATTCATCAATCTCTTCATCATCTTGGAATACTTGCCAATACCTTTGATTGTCCGGGACAGTTGGACGGTGTTTCACATGGATTTCAAACTTTTTACTTGAGTTCATTGGGATCTTCAAATTACTTGTTGCCTTAGCAAGAGCATCTGCAATACCATTATGAATGCGAGGGATACAAGTCAAAGTATAGTATGAAAACAAATTCAAGATGTCAGGAACAACATTTCGATAAGCCCGCATTCGAGGATGCTTAGCTTGATACTCACCCTTCACTTGCTTAATTACCAACTCGAAGTCGCCATAGACTGCAATCCTCTTAGCATTCAACTTTCTAAGTATTTTCAGACCAGCAATCAAAGCTTCGTATTCTGCCTCATTGTTCGAACAATCAAATGCTAATTTATAAGAGAAAACTCTCACATTACTTGGTACCTTGTATGGGGCAGAAAAAGGGCTGCGTACCCAAATGCCAATTCCAGCACCATCACTCCCTACTGCACCATCAAAATCCATAGTCCATAAACCATCTTCATCTTCTTCCAAGTGCTGAAATTTTGTTTTCTCTGTGCTTTCTGCTTGCTGTCCATCAACTTTCTGCTACTATCGGAAGGCTGATTGCTCAGCGGAACTCTCAAGTTCTTGCCTTTCTTTCATCAAAACTTCTTTGAAATTTTCTGTGTGTTACACCATTTTTTGGTCATCTAACTCTTCATCATTAGATGGACCCAAGTACACCATGTAAGACCAGTTTTACCCCAAGTAAAACTGCTTTCACTATGTTAATTAGGAAACCCCAAAAGGAATAATTAATAAAACCATAATTTAATTATTATTCCCAGTCATGTTTAACCCAAAAACAAAGAAATTAATGAGATAAACCCATAGTTATCTTATTATTTTCTAGGAATAATTATTTAAATAATATTCCTTGTTAAATATGACCAAATCAACCACCATTAATCAAATAAATCATTATTTATTTGATTATATCCCAACCACTTCCTTAAAAAGATAAATAAATCATTTATTTATTTATTTTTCACTAATCAAGAGATTTGACCCAAGTCAAACACCCTTTCCCTCCAACAAATAATAATAAAATATTTTCCATAGAGGTGGATCTAGATGTGATTAACATTATTTTAATCATGCACCAAGATCTAGAAGGACCCAATATTTTGTTATAAATAGGAGGGTTTTCCCCATCATTCTTCACCTTTTGTGGCATACTAGATCACTCTGGATCTATACACTCGGTCTCATTTTCTGCCATTGTTGCTCCCATTGAGCTCTACCTTCTACATTGGGTTTTCTACATCTACGAGAGAGAGAAAGCTTAGATCTGAAGTGCTGAGGACTACAAAGAACCCATCCCATTGAGGAGATCTGGATACACCTTCTTGTTTCCTCCCAGGTGCCCTGCAATATAAAAATTCATTCAAAAATCGTGTTCTTGTCTTGTCTGTTGGATGCATGGAGCAAACTCTTTACTTTACTGCTTAATGTCTTTCCATTTATAGATCTGTTTGTTGCAGCACTTTAACTACTAATTGCAGATCTGAAGATGTTTTGCGGCCATTATTGTTGTTAGGGCTATTAGTTATGCGTAGCTAAAGTGGTTCTTTTTCGTACGCTTCGACAAAGAATTCATACTAACAAATGGCGACTCCACACGGGTTTTAAATTATGACCGCTGTCGTTTTTCATATTCCTGCATATCCAGCTACTTCAGGCCCTAGGGCTTCTTTTTTAGCTGCTGAGTTTTTCTCTTTTCATGTCATTTTTCTCACATAAAACCCTAAAAACCTAAAATTTCTAACTTCCGTGTGTTTCTGGCCCTATTGCGCAGGTAAGCGACACCAGCCGCACCTGAGACGGCAATTTTTCAGAAAATCTGCCGCCGAAACGGCCGGAACGGGGGGGTCGCACCTTTGGCCCAAAACACTGCTCACACGGATGCACCTTTTTGGCCCAAAACGACCTCAACTTCCGGATCGAGTCGAACGACACCTTTTTGTATTTTTAGCCAATTTTTAAGGTTCTGTGCAGCCCTGCGGGACTTGACTCGTCTCGGCCAGCGCGACCGAAGATCTGGTACATTTACTCATCTAAGTAGAGTCATCCCCTTAGGAGCTTTAGTACCCTCCACTTTTGTGGGAAGGTTTGTTGTTTCGGTAGTCGGTTTCGAGCTTGACCTCTTTTTCCGGATACGTGACCTCTGCTTCACGGATCCTTTGAGGTAGGCATAACTGCTTTCAAATCTGCACTAACATGCAGTTTTGTTTGGACCTCCTCTGAGAGCCTGCCTTACCCCAGGTTTGCTGATTTCCCTTTTTTCAGCCACCTTGCCTCTGTCTCTTGGCTGTGATCTGCACCCCTTATCTGCAGCTTTATCCTCCAGATCTCTGTCCCCTTTGACCCTAGGTCTGTTGAGCTTCCTTTTGTGTGTGTTTCCATAGTTTTTCCCTTTCTTTTCAGCATAGTTTTGAGAGACCCACTTTCTTGGGTTTGATAGATGCATATGTAGCTGTTATTTTTCTGTTATTTCAGCATTTTTATTCTGTTCTCTGTAGGTTTATATTCAGCTACGTTGCACACTTTTTTGCTCTCAACAACGGAAAGGGTTTAAAAATTAAAATTAACGCACACCACACACTGACCTTAAGTGAAGAAGCGCCTGGTTTACACCGCCCGGCAAAGACTCTAAAATCAATCGTCACTGCACCTTATCTGCCCTTGACCTTCTTGATTCGTCGCTGCAGCAACAGCAGTTTCACGCTCGCGCCATCATTGCGCCCAAAGCGCCTTTCCGAGAGAACTTCCGGCCTTCATCCTCGATTCCAGTTGATCGACCTGCTCCGCACCGCCGTCGTCGAGCCAGTCCACCTTCGAGTCCGCACTCCGACTCCTCTCCTGATTCATCGGGTCCCCCTTCTCCTTCCGATTCTTCCCCTTTTACCTTCACCATGTCCGGATCAGGGCCTAATGCTAACGGTTCTCCCGGCCCCAATGCCGGCCCTACTTCTAGCGGAACCGTCACAACCACTACTCCGGCCACCCCTGTGCTGCCGTACATTGCAGGCCTCAGCCTCCCCGATTTCCATCGGTTGATTAATGACCCCATTCACCATAATACTACCTGGCCCGCTATGCCCACCAAGCTACCCTCTGATATCCCTAAGTTTGAGGGCCTTAATGGCGAAGACCCAACCAATCACGTTCGGTCTTTCCACATGTGGTGTTCCTCCAACTCCATTACCGATGACTCCATCCGTCTTCGTTTGTTCCAACGCACGCTTACCGGCGAAGCTTCTAAATGGTATGTCGAACAGGCCACTTCCTCCCATACCACGTTTAGAACTCTTGCGGTAACTGTGTTTCAGGCTCCTCAGATGCGACCTTTGATGCCGAACTCTTGACTTCATTTAAGCAATCCTCTTCCACACGCCTTTCTGCCCATGTTCAGGAATGGCGACGAAGACGGAGCTTATGTCGAGCCCCTCCCTTTGAAGATCGGGTTTACATGGACTGGTTCCTTCGCACCCTCCCGTCTCCCATCGGCAAAAATGTCGCCTCTCACTTTCCTCAATCTGAAGAAGCCGCCCTCCAAATAGCTTTAAAATATGACCTGATCTACGCTCAATCTGGTTATGTTTATACCGTTCTTCCTGACATCCCCAGGCCCGGTGGCGCTAACGCCCCGGGGGCATCTCATTCCGCCGACGGTATTGTTGGATCTCTTTCCCACCCCTCTGCTCACCCTCCTATGAGCCATGGCCTCCCCCAGGGAGGGGCCAGCACCTCTAGCACTCTGCCCCCTCCCGGCAACATGTATCCAGGATACGGCATGCCTCCTCCTTTTGCCCAACCTCCTGCTTACCTCAATGCTGCCCAACCCAACCCTTACTTTTATCCGTAGCCTGGTGCGCCAACTCCTCCAGCATATGCGCTTCCGCCTCCCTTGCCTCCTCACCACCTGCAACAGCCCTTACAACCCCCTCCAGGGCAAGTATTTGCACAGCAGGGTGCGTTTATTCCCCCTTCTTCTCAAAGAAGGCGGAGAGGCAACCAGAACCCATCTGCCCCTGGTAACCGAGGACCCAATTCTGGTCAGGACCCTAACACTAGCAACCAGCCTCAGGGCATTCCGCCCAGGCCGGACAGGCCGCTTCGCACAAACAAGCCCTGTTCGTGTTGCGATGTTTACGGTCACTACACTCACGATTGCCCTCTCTTACCCCAGATGCGACAGATGTGGGAGTCTCAAGCCACATTGCGCGGACAACACGCCTCCCCTCCTACTCCTCCTAATGTGGCCACCACTCAGCCAGCTGTGTTCACTAATCCTTTCCCTCACCAGGGATTCGTGCCTACCCAAACCCCCGACAGCCATGTAGCCACCCCCTCGTCCATTTCTGGTTCCTCTGATTACCAGATCCTTATGATGCACTCCGATCCTTCCCCATCCGTCGATCTTCACCTTCAAACTCGGTCCCGCCAGTACCCCAAGCCTCCTGCTCAGTTTGCCCCCGAGCCTCCTTCTTCAGGTTCTCCAGAGCCTCTTTCGACATCCAATGGTCCCTTACACATCCCTCAACCCAAAGTTGAGGTTCACCCAAAGATTCCAAAGGGACCATTACGCCGAAATGCTGCTTCCGGTCGAGCCGCTCAGTCATATAGTATAGTAGATGATTTGGCGCAATCCCCTGCTGCCATTTCCACCCTGGAACTCCTCCAGTCGTGCCCTTCCCAAAGGAAGGCTCTACTATCTGCCGTGGGCGCTGTTGATCCTGCTGATGACCAAATGATTGTTTTCGACGCCACTCAATCGGACCACCCTCCTCTTCCTCCTTCCGTTGCTTTCCAAATCCCAGTCAAAATCCGGAACGCCACTGTATCCCGGTGTATAATTGATGAGGAGGCATCCACCTGTGTGATGTCCGCTTCGGTTTGGAAGCAACTCGGATCCCCTGAGCTGGCCCCTTCCACGATCACCCTTCGAGCGTGGGACGGTCATGCCTCCCAGCCTATTGGCCTGTTTCGTAACTGTCCCATCACCCTCGCCGGTAAGATTGTTTGCGTTGACGTCGAAGTCATTGACGCCCCTCTAGACTACAACATTCTATTGGGGCGCAGCTACACCTACACCATGTCTGCTGTCCCATCCGCGGTTTTATAGGTCATGCTGCACCCCTTAATGGGGCTCTGTGGCTAAACATTCTTATCATGGTCGCGCCATGTGTGCCATCTCAGACCTCCTCCGAGACCACCATCTCTTCTGTAACCAACAAGCAAACCGTCGATTCCTTGACCAGTGTCTCCCCCGGCGTCTATAAAGATTCCACCCTGCTTGGTACTTTTCCTCATCTTCCCCCCCCTCCGGTTACTGATCCCAGCGTGTCGAATGTTTGCATGATGCGGTCGTCTCAGGCTGCCCACCTCAGCATTTCTTCGTCGACCCTCCTCACGCACTGCGACACCGTCTGCAACCATTATCCCCGAGCCGGTAGAACCTCCTCCTTCTGGCCCTCCAGCTGGTATCCCCGAACCTCTTTATCCTCTAGGCTCGATTCCCCCTGGCCTTAACCATCTCGGAGCCATACCTCCTGGTCATTACCCTGCTGGACAGATCCCCTTCTTGGCTCCCCCTCCCGGAGTATTTTCTGTCCCCGTCATGGCCACCCTCTCTCTCCCTAACTTGACCTTGGGCATTCCGGTTTGGTACATCGACCCACCACCCGCCCCCCCCCCTGGTCACCCCAAACCTTATATGGCTTTGACACCGGTTCAACCGGTTCCCCTCGCTTCCTCCATAGCCACTGTGCCCCCAGCACCTCCACAGGACCCTTCTCCTGTTGTGACGGCTCCCGGGAAAAAAGGCAAAGCCCGAAAGGGGGCAACCCATCCAGATCTGGCCCCCCCGACATCCCTTACCCTCCCACACCCACCAAAGCCCGCCATTCGATGCGCTTTGTGTGATATCGTCGGTCATGCCACTCACATGTGTCCTGAATTGCCCCACCTCAAGCTTCTGGTCAACGAGACATTCCCCGAATCTGATCTCCCAGAAGTCCATGTCACTATCCCCGACTCCCTCCCAAGACTCAAACACTTGCGCACAAACCACCCTTGTGCCTTGTGTGATTTTCACGGCCATTACACCCACCTCTGTCCCCGCCTTGACGAGTACCGTTCCTCCTTGGACTTGTACCGCCAATTCAAGGCCGCTTCGATCGGACCAGAGGACATTCACATTCCGCCTCCCGCTTTTAAGCCACCGGAGCCCTCAGTCACCATTTTGTACCTGTCATCATCCATGAGACCATTGGGGAACGTTCCATCTGAATCCTCCCCTGTTGTTTCGCTTGAACTTCCTTCAGCGGTCATCTTGGGCTCAACATCGGTAGATCCGTTATCTACTTACTCTTCGGTCACCCATTGTGACGATGCGCATGTGAACCTCTCTTCTCATGATGATGATTCAGGGCACTTCACCATGTCAGGTGGTTCTTCTTCCACCAGTCACCCCATCTTCTATCACGATGACGACATTATGGAAGAAATTCACACCCCTGACTTTATCTATTCCCCCTTACATCGAACCCATGCGTTGACACCACATCCACCTTGTGGCCATTACATCAAAACCCAATGTTTGGGTAAGGGGGCATCCACATTTGAGAGACCACGAGACGCCATTCTCCACCACTCTCCTAGTGTATCTGGTCGTGTTGACTCTAGACCCAGTATTCTTCCACATTTAGAAGAACCTCTAGAGTTCTATATCACTTCAGATCACTCTCGGGACGATACCCCTTATCATTCTCTCATCTTACATCAGCAACCCAGTCTCTTAGACATTTTTGTTGACCAACCTATAGCTTTTCTACGAGAGCATCAGTTCATTATCTCCAAATCCTCCTTTTGGGATAGTGACACCAGGTATGCCAATTCGGAAACTTAAAGTCCATTTGATCCCTGTATGCAGTACCAAAAGAGATTGGTAACACTCCATTTCCTTTCTCACACTGCATAACCATAACCAGAACAAATGGCACACCACATCATTAAAATGTGGTTAGATTCCCCTTTTTATAAATACATTTTGGCATGCCCATAGCACGTCACACAAACTCAAAAAATGGGGGCACCACCTGCCCCTACATACATCACTGGGGGCACCATACGCCCCCCCATACATATACTTACGACATGCCCATAGCATGTTCCAAAAACTGGGGGCACCATACGCCCCCCCATACATATACATCCGACCCGCCCATAGCATGTTACAAACAAAATCAGGCAGGGGCACCATGCCCCCCCCCCGTACGATGGGAAATTTTCTGCCCTTTTTGTTTCTGCGAAGATCTGAAAACTGCTTGTAAAATCGAATTTCCTCACTTACGACACTTGTGCCAGGACATATCGCCCCTTGCTTGTCCATGTTCGTGTTGATTTTAGATCATAGTGCTGCCCGCTGCTCATGTTTCTATGACCCCCATTGGTAGTTACTATGTGGCGACATTATCTAGTGGCATGGCTTTGACATCAGCAGTTGAGTCATCATTGCATTCATGGAGTCTATCCTGCATCCTTTTACACCCTACTATAGCCCTACATTCTTTTTTGCTTGGTTCCTCTCTTGTGTCGCATCTCATGACCTTCAGCCCCACTGTCCCCTGTCCCCTTCGATATTTGTAATGATCCATTGCCTTCATTCAGCACTTTTGCTCTTCTATGAGGAGATTGTCCATTAACTCGTGTCTGTGCCATTTCCACCATCATCATTGATGGATACGTAAGTCGCTCATTTTGCCTTCTACAACTGCCTTAGTTGATTCTGTGTTATCACTGGGCAGGACATATTCTGACCTCGACACATTGTTGCGGCTTGTGAGGTAGAAGACGTTGTCTTTGGTTCCGGCTTCCGCTTTTGTTCGGGGATGGATTGCCTCGGATCAGACGGCTGATAGGAGGATTTCTTACCTCCCTTTGACTTGATTCTTCTCCGGCTCCCTTTCGACGCCAGTGGGTCCGTATCTTTGGACGATCCGGTGACAGCTGACGGCTCTTGATGATTCCCGGGTGTGTGTGAGATGTCTCAACCCTCATGAGGGGGTGGCCTTGCAGGTAGCCCCCCACATGCCTGGATGACCTCCTCCTTGCAGCCTTCGATGCAGCTCCAGATATTTGATGATGTTGGCCTTAGCCACTTGCAACGCCTCTTTGATTTGCATGTATCAGTCAGATTTTGTGAGCCCTTCCCCATTTACGGGGGGCATTTGGGTTGTATTTGTATCTCATGTACTTAGATATTATTGTATCAGTCCTGGCTGTTATCCCAGGCACAACATGTATGTGGGATTCCTCATTGTATTTTTATCTGGCTCATGATTATGCCGGTTGTACTTTATGGATTTCGGTCCCTTGTTGTGGCTTCTTATTCTTTTGTACTTTGTCTCGGCGGGCATAGGTATGCCTCCCCCACCGCCTTTAGCACAGGTACCCTCTCATAAAGAGAGACTTGTTGCACCTGCCGAGTCTAGATCTCCTCGAAGTCCCCAGTCCTTGACACCTTTATCTACCTCATTTTTCTCTCTCGACATACCCTTTTGTTGTGCAGTGATTGTCTTCTTACAACGTACTTCGGTCATACGATTTGCTCTGACACTCGCACGCTTTGGGGGGCAATGCGGTACACACCATTTTTTGGTCATCTAACTCTTCATCATTAGATGGACCCGAGTACACCATGTAAGACCGAGTTTAACCCAAATGGCTGGCACCATATGTTAATTAGGAAACTAAAGGAATAATTAATTAAACCATAATTTAGTCTTGTTGTATCATGTTTAACCCAAAAAACAGAGACAATGAAAAAAACCATGGTTATCTTATTATTTTCTAGGAATATTTATTTAAACCTTATTTAAATAATATTCCTTGTTAAATTTGACTAAATCATTTATAAATAATTAAATAAATCATTATTTATTTGATTATTACTCAACCACATCCTTAAAATAATAAATAAATCATTTATTTATTTATTATTTACAAATAAAAAGATTTGACCCAAGTCAAATTCCTTTTCCCTCCAACAAATATAATAAAATATTCCATAAAAGTTGGATCTTGATTTGGTTAATAATATTTTAATTATGCACCAATATCTAGACTAACTCAATGTTTTGTTATAAATAGGAGGTTTCCCTTCATTCTTCACCTTTTGTTGCCTACTAGATCACTACGGATCTATACACTTGGTCTCATTTTACGCCATTTTTGCTCCCATTGAGCTACATTTTACGCATTGGGTTTTTCATCTGCAAAGAGAGAAAGCTTAGATGCGAAGTCTTTGAGGACTACAAAGAACCCATCCCATTGAGGAGATGCGGATACACCTTCTTGTTTCCTCCCGGAGTGCCATGACATAAAATTCATTGAGCTGTTGTTTGTCTTGTACATTTGGATGTGACCAAACTCTTTACTTTCTTTTGCTTAATGTCTTTCCATTTATAGATACGTTTGTGCTCAACTGCGTTTACGGATACGAAAGTGTTGCGACCATTATTGTTGTTAGGGCTATTAGTTATGCGTAGCTAAAGTGGGTCTTTTTCGTACACTTCGACAAAGAATCCATACTAACACTGTGATTTCCGGGATGTCCTCTGCTTCAACTAACTGACTATCTACATCATTGAAACTATCTGAATACAGAAAAAAAGACTCTAAATCTGTATGTACATAATTAATCAGATGATTTACCGGTTTCTCCTTGTTGGTGATCATATACTTCATTTTTTGCTCCTGATATAGTTTTCTCATCTTTCCAAACACAGGAATGGTAGCATAGGAGAAATCAAGCTGTAATTTTCCCTTCAACTTTGCTCCCCAAGATCTAGAAAGAAGCATGCCAAATCTAGGAGGAATGTCCACCAAAACCACATCCATCAAAACATTCTTCGTTGGAATCTGATCTAAACTAACCACCAAATCTTTAATAAGCCCAATGCATCTTACTCTGCTGGAATCAAAAGAATACAGATCATGATATTTCCGAGTGATGTCCAATCCCAATTTCTCCATGATTTCCCTCGGCATGAGATTATGGGAAGCTCCAGAATCAAACATGGCATTATGCAACACAAAATCATGCAATCTAAGGCTGATATAAAAAGGAGGCACATCACTATCGGGAGACTCACCATCGAATGCTGGTCCAAATATCAACTCAGGTTGATCATCTTCCACATTCACCATGTCAGACATTGGATCTAAATTCAAAATTTCAGATACTTGACCCTTGTAGCTGCTATTTCTCATCAACTCAGTCAAAGGAATGGAAACTTTTAACTTAGCAATCTCACTCTCTAAGTTAAAAGCTGAAGTTTTTTCTACCTCTCTGGCTGGAGCATCCTTCTTTTCAGATTTCTCCCTCGATACAATTGGCTGATTAGATCTTTCACTTGTTGATGGAGACTTGCTAGTAGTGGGATCAACTACCTCTTTTCCCTTCTTCTGTGCAATGGGTACATCATTCTTTGGTGCTGAAACTTCTTTTCTCTTTTGGATTGGGTTGATAGGCACATCTCTGTTTCTAAGTGAATATTGTCGCTGCTGGGTGGACAAAGCATTCATATAACCTCTCTGATACTCATCCGACTCTTCCTCAAGAGCTGTCTCATTTGCTAAGATAAAATCCTCATCCTTTTGTTCAGCTGAATTTTCTGCATACTCCTCATCTTCAGTGATAAAGGTTGGCATGTCATCAGGTGTAAAGAAGTGATTTTATTCCCCTATTACATTGTCTTCATCGTCTGATTCCGGACCAACAAAATTATGTTGTAAAGGAGTCTTTACCTGCTGTTGTGCTAGTGGTTCTTGTGCTCGCTGCTCTCGTTGTTTGATCCTGAATTGTGGTTGTTGCTGGCCACGGAAATTGGGATTTCCGATCTGCGATTCAGGCTTATCAAGTGTCAATATTTCAATCATCTTTTCCACCTTGCAAAATACTTGATCTGAAGTAGAAGCTTCTTCCTTTATCATGACTTTCTTCTCAGCTTTCAATCTTGCTCTCTTGTCACTCAAATTAGCTTCAACACTCACTGCAATTTTCTGCATGTCCTCCAAAGTGGGCGGATCTCTTTCTCGTAATGAATAGGCCATATCCAGATCAAAACCATCCGGAAATATAAGCAAATCTGACTTCTTAGATGGCCTTAAATCATCAGGAATTGCATTATAAACCGCATTAAATCTAACACAATAGTCTTGGACGGACTCACCAGCATTGCGCTTGATCTTGGTATATTCAGAAGTGATTTGAAGAGGATCTTTCTTTACTTCCCATCGATCTAAAAACTGTCTCTGAAGCTCAGCCAATGTAAAAATACTTCTAGGCTGCAAAGCTCTGAACCACTTTCGTACTTCACCTCCAAAAGTTTGCACAAACAATCTCATGGTGACATGTTCTGCATCGATTTCATGAAGATCAAAGAAATCTGCCATTCTGTCAATATGTTGCTGAGCGGGAACACTTTGAGGAGTGCCATCAAACAATGGGATCTTACTCTGATAATCAGTGGGCATGGCATCCAAGTTTTAAGGCAGGACAAGAGGTGCGAATCGAGTAGCCATTGCTCTTGGTGGATTTATAACCAGTCTTGGAGATACATGTGGAGTAGGAGTAGTAGATGTATGAGGTGTATGTGGTGTGGATGGAGGCGATACTACTGCAGATTGTTGATCAGAAATAGATGGTTGTACGGGAATAGTAGGAATGAAAGGAGGCTCAGTATGAACTTGTGAACCAGATGTAACTGCTAATGGACCAAGAGTTTCAGATGCAGATTCTATGAACTCAGGAATATTTGTTGCCACAATGGAGTTTTGAATATTCAAGATGTAACTATAAATGGATCTATTAGCTTGTTCAATTTCAAGATATTTGATAAACTCGGGATATATGACAGTAGAACCAATAGCACTTTCAGATTTAGTCTCAAACAACGACAACTCAAATTGTTCATCAAATTTGAGATCTTCAAGATATTCAAAAACAACGGGACATGAATGAGACTTAAACAAAGGGATCAAGAGACTTTCTCGACGAAGGATTCTTGATATTAGATTGGGATTCTCATACACTGGAGGTGGATCGGGATCCGAATTTTCTCTAGTATGTCTTTTGGAAGCCAGTGTGTTGGATTAATTTCAAAAATCAAAGGGACAAAACCAAATTTTTCAGCCTATCGATTTCTAGACTCATCACCCAAAAGTCCAGAACGATCTGATGTACTGGGGCAATTCACAATTCAAGTGTCACGTTCACAAGCTAGACCAGAGATTGACTAAAGCAACGTTTATCTACTTTCGCTAATGTAAAGCAAGAGCATTTCGAAGGCTACCTGGCATAACTTCAGGCTCCGTCTATAGCTTATAAAACAAGTAACACCAACAAGCAAACCATTTTATCTCCAGTATGGTCGCCACTATGTTATTGCCTAAATCTACCTAAGGCTGAAGGAAGGCAGAGTTTAGGGTAACATCAAACCACGCTCAGTCTGGTAGCTAGCCCTACCAGAATAGGAGAGGGCTCTCTCCAGGTCAATCTCAGCAAAAATAATCAATAGGGCTTGAGATGACTTGAAATAAAAGATAATTTTAGGCTAGGTATATAATTGAAGGAGTTTGATTGTGTTTTTTGGGGGTTTTGTTGGATCAAAGGGAAAGGCAGTTTTGGGTGCGGGGATTAGGCCTAGTTTTTGCAGAGTTCTGATTGGGGCAAGGAAGGAAATTTTTTTGATGCTTTAGATTGAATGAATGGATGGATCAGACCGGTGAGGAGCTGAAGAGGGAAAGAGGGTCTCAAGAGTCCTCCTCAAACAGATGAAAACATGGACAATTAAACAAACTGAAGGCAGAGCAAAGCAATCTAATGAATTCTACCTTTATAACTTGTTTGTTCAATTTAAGAAGAAAGGAGAATGAAAATGGTACACATAAACATCAGTGAACTTACAATTACATAGAGAAAAACACCATCAAAACACAGAGCCACAAGGATCCCAAAGAGTGTTGCAAACCCTGGTCTATTCCTTTTCCAAAATTGCAGAAATGAAATGTACAATGAAGTGCCAAGCAATCCCAAATGTCCAACCCTGAAAACGACTGAAAAAATACATAATATAGACAAGCCTAACTCCTCCCCATGCCTCTAGGGGTCGAGCTCATCATTCTAGGAGCTGTTTCAACCATATCTAAACTAGGAACTGAAAAATACGCAATGAAACAACTTGCCTCTATATGCTACAAAACTGATCCATTCACTCACATTTCACCTTTTGGTGAATGAATATTCTAGAATGAGTAAAAATGTGCCAAAATTACATCATGATCATGAAATTACATCAAGGTACATCAAGAGTTATATGAAAAAGTGAAACTGGCCAAAACTAGGCGAAATTCTGAGCTGCTGAGTGAAAAATAGGCCAAATTCCTCTATGCGCCGCACCTGAAATCTCTATGTGTAGCACAAGTTTAAAGCTGATTTTGTGGCCCTTCCCGAAGTCCAAATTGAGCGCAGGATAGCTCGTTGGAAAGCCCTACCTGTCTACTTTCCAACCAAAGTGGAATTTCTGGATTGGGCTGCCATTTTCCCCTCCAAAAATCAAATCTCCCAACACTGCTTCCTGTGTGTGAAAAAAGTGGTAGAAAGGCCATTTTTAGGGTGTTTTTGACCCTTTAGGAAACCCAGAACTTGATGAAATCCTTAGGTAATCTATGAGCATGCATAAATTTTGATAGAAAATCCAAAAATGAAAATTTTTCCCCCTAAAGAGCTGCCAATTGTAAGCGCGCGCCAAGTGGCGCTACGCGTCGGGCAGGAAAATCTGTTTTTAGGCCCAAAAATTCAATTGACAAATTTTTTCCCAAATTTCTTGAAATTTGGGCTGTAGGTCCCTCACCAAGTACTATGCTCAGTCAAAGAAGCTTCGGCCAAGATTTGGAGCCTATCATGCCTTTTGCGACGCTTCAATGCCCTCCTTAGCCTTGCTTTCAGGATTTTGATCCTCGCTTTGCAAACATGATTGCGCGCCAAATAGTGATTCTTCATGTGTCTGAGCATGTTTTTCTCCTTGTTTTCCTTCTCCAACAGCTTCTCAAGATGAATGTTGACCCTCTCAAGCCAAGTCTCTCTATCAGCCTCAATCTCCCGCTCAATAGGTGTCATCTCGGATGGGCTTCTTCGGGCAGCTTGCCGGTTCTCACGGATGTTTTGCAACTCCATGATCGTCTACCGACCCTCCAACTGTTTGTTCTGCTACTCTAGATAGTTTATGATCCATTGAGCTCTCTGCAATTTGTCGGTCAATGTGTCAATCTTAGCTTTCTGCTCCTGAATGATCTCTCTCAACTTTCAGCTTGGAGAGCTCAAATCCTCATCAAGCAATATGAAATTAGTATCATGGCCTCCTGAAGGGCCCTCATCCTGCATAGGCCTCTTACCTCTGTCCTGTACCTGTACCTGTGTTGCTGATGACGGCAATGAGACCCCTTCCACCCCGGGTGGAGATAGTACTCGTCGGGCTACTGCAAATAATGCTCTCATGTCTCTCTGATAAGTAACAAACACTGGCACACTAATAGGCTCTGTCTCGAGACCTTCAAATTGATGTGAAGGTTCACTTGCATCATGAAAAATCTCTGGAGGAGGCTAAGGGGCTATGAAGAAGTCATGAGAAATGAAATCCTCCCATGCAATGCCCTGCAATCCAAGCTGATGTACCACAATGATCTTGATGAGTGCATAATGATAAATACTGTTGTACTACTGCTCGGGAGTATTCTTTTGCACAAGAGTAGTCATCCTCTCGATGTTCCGGCACATAAAATAAGGTATGTTCATAATCTTCACTCTCGTGAAATGCATCAATAACCTGATGTGGTATGCATAGAGGCATGAGAACCGACCCTCACAACTGAAGTATCTGATAATGAGTCTCATCAAAGGCGCATAGGATTCCTTCAGGAACTGGAATGGGAATACCCTGCTGAGCTGTCTCACATAGCTAGGCCTGATGTATGGTTCATAATGCACTCTGTCCACCTGTTGTCTTTTTTTCCACTCTTCACCTACATTAGGTATTCCTGTTGCTTGAGAAATGGTTTCCGGTGTCAAGGTGAAATTTACACCATCAAGAGTTACCTGACCATCATGAAAATGTAAAACAAATAACCGAGCCAACTCCTGATGATGCTGAATCCGAGCAATCATCTCACAATATTGATAGCATGACTGCTCTCGAAAACATGCCATGGCAAGTGGGCAGGCCTGCAACTGAGTCAATGAGGTGGGCTCTTCTCTCACATGTTTGCCATCTTTACAAGGCCTTCTCGGTGCATGTAGCTCAGTGGTAGAATCACTGTCTTGTTCATATGATGAATTTGTGTCCATCTCCATGGTGTTGAAAGGCTATGTCAAGCTATGCTGATTTGTATGAGGTGAAAATCAGAATTTGGTGTCTTTTTCTTGATTTCCAAATGTGCCAAATAGGAAGGGACTGTGGGAAATATGGACAGTGGGAAAAAAGTGGTTCAATCAAGTGAAATTTGAAGTACGAGGACAGTCACTTGACTGTGTTTGGGAATTTTGGATTTAGGGATTTTATAAGTGACATGAGAGAGGGAGAGTGATAGGGAATGGTAGGGTTTAGGGATAGGGATAATAGGACTTAAGAATAAGTGATTTTGGGAATGTGAGGGAATAAGGGATGGACTGTAGTTATAGTATAATAGTGAGGAAAAGGGAAAAAGTTATGTGGGGAATGAACAAGTTTGGCACCAAAACCAATTTTAGAATTCCAACCTCAAAACCCTAAGGAACAACTCTCCAACCAAAATGATAGGGTTTGTTTTGACATTCAACTTCTCATATGCAATCTCAATCTACACCAAACATGGCAAATAGCAATGACAAAATCTCATAAACTTACTCGGTGCATAGGAGGCTGAGTCGTTTTGAAAATTTTGGAAGCAATGATAAAAATTTATATGTCGGCCCTGTGCGCCACGTGCACAACCCAGTGCGCTGCGCACGTTATAACTTACAAAGAGATGGGCGTCTATATGCGTCGCGACCTCCAACTAGTGCGTCGCGCCTGCAATTTCTCCCACAGTCGGTCCTCCAAAACCCTGTTTTCGCTCTTCCATAATCTAACTTGGCTTAATGATGTCTCTTGGTGAAAATGAATTGATGAATGTGGAAAATATCATATATATATCAAAAGGATTTTCATTTTTCATTTTGTAACCCACTTTTGTAATGATGCAAAACTTTGGCACTTTCACATTTTTAATATAAACTTTGTTTTTCTTGTTTCCTTTGATTTTTTGAGCTGAATGACGAAACTTTTGTCTATTTTTTGTAGGGATGGCTGACTTGGAGTTTGGCAAAGGCGACTAGGGCTGTGCCTGAAGAATTTCACAAATGAAATTTTTTTGAAAATTTACATGGCATTTATTACAAAAGACAAAATTGACGATTTTTCTTCAAAACAGAGTTTTGAAGAAGAATCATGATCTAACATTATGACGATGAAATTTTTTAAATGAAAACTTATTTTGGAGCCTCCCTCATGTGTCTGCTGGCATTATTGGACACTTTGAAGACTAAATTTGCGAAACCCTAGACCTAATGATTAAAATGACTCTTTGCTGACCAAGAGACCAAACATGACTGTAAATGACTGTAAATGATTTCGATGAACTTCGATGAATAGACCTGAGCCAGCAGGTACATGACATGAGGGACATGAGTGACAAGACCCTTCCGTCAGAAGATCGATGCTCCTAATGGAATGCAGCTGACTGGACTGAATGAGACACCTAAAATGAAATGCAACAAAAGATATTTTGATCTCTGACGTAGGGATGAAGAGACCGAATCTAACAGAACCCATGTAGCAACTTAATAAACACTCCTATGGTGCAAAAATTCACTTAAATGGCTTAAGATAGCAGCCCCAAGTGTGAAAAGGGGCCAAAGGCAAGTGAGCTAGACCATGGTTGACCAAAGTCAACAATGTACCCTAAGAGGGGAAGCTTGCACAAGAAGATTGCGTAGTTTGAGTGGAGGGAAAATTGAAATGAGAGAAACCCTAATGTGAGTGGGGTCCATGCATGCTTTGCATAAAAGATAAAGGAGAGCCATTGTGGAGACCATTCTTGGAGATTCTTGGAGATAGAATTTGGAGGTTGAAGCTCTCTTCAACTTTGTGCTGCTTAGCACAAGAGGGATTCCTATTTAGGAATGCCCTTCTCTTCCATGGGAGGCCATGGAGAGATTGTTCTTCATCTTCCTCACATCATGGCTTGAGGCCAAAGCATTCATTTGCAGCTACTGCGTTATTCTTGCAGCAAGAGAACGTTGGAGTTGCTAGTGTTGCAGTGAGGGACTTCCATCATCCCACTTCTGGAGTTGTTCTGTAGAGGAGGGGCCATCTCTCTCTCTAGGAGATCAGAAAAGGAGATCCCGGAGCTTCTATTGCAGATTTTTGCATCGGGCCATATGTTTTCTCTCATGCCTAGTGCAGTTCCTTCTTCTTACAGTGTTATATTCAGAGAGGGTTTGCCGGAGGAGTTCATTTTGTGCACTAGAGAGTGCAATATTTAGTAAGGGGATCATCCCCTTCACTTTGGAGATCATTGGAGGAGGTATCATGGTTTATTGCAGCATCTCTTTCCTTCTCCTATGTTGTATTATATTTGAGTTGCAGCAGCTACACTGCAACTCCGACATTTTACTGTTTTATGTATTTTAGCCAATCCCTTAGAGGATTATTGTAATAATGTTTTCTGGGGTTGATATCTTGCTCCCCCATCTTTATTTGAGCTTGTATTGCTATATCATCTCATATATATCAGTTTGCAGTCATTTTCCTCATAGACTGCGCAGTGACAGAGTAGCTGGGTTTTTGCAGCAGTGCATTTCCTTGTTTATGTACATTTTCCCTTGAGGCTGATTTAAGCTCACCTTGAGAGGTATTTTCCTCAAGGATATTGTATAATATTTTCTGCTATACATTATGTATCAGATTTGTACTCTTCTATCATTATATGATGCATTCTTCACTATTGTTCATATTGGAGGTTTAATACTGCTGAAGGGTTTCTCATTGAGCATTATTTCAATATACTTGTTGGTGGGAGATCTGAATAACCTGCTTAGGGTTATTTATTTGAGCTTATATTCTGTAGGGATTTGGTATCAGATATTTTTCAAGGCATCCCAACATTGGATTTCCTTATTTTCACATGGGCTTCCTTATACAGCGTCCTCATGGGCAGCTGTTGCAGAAATTCCTTGAAGGGAATTATTAGCTCTTGACGAGTTCTATTGGCAAAGTCTACTAGTGGGCTAGGTAGCCTCTAGATCTCATTATTCCTTGTGATGGTGACATATCCAGTAAATTCCCCATCATTCAATCTCTGAAATAGTTCAGTGTTGATTGTTAATACTCATGGAGGTGGAAAATAGGAATATCTCAAGATATTCCTGACGGAGCAGCATGTTCCTGAAAAAGGGACATTACAGTGGTATCAGAGCTTCGAACTTGGCTCAACCTGTGAAGTTTGAATTTTAGAGAAGAAGAGGCCAGAGTGATGCAGAAGATGAGATTGATCTCATCAATTTTCAGATCCAGCAAAAACCTCTCCAAAGAGGTTGAGGAGACAGAAAAGGGAGAAGAGGAAGGACCATGCACTTCCTATTCTCACAGAGAAGCAGAGCAGAAGCATGGAGAACACTTGGAATTCAAATTCTAAGTGAGTATCTTGCTGAATATGGAGCAAACCCTAGAGTCTTCCAAGAGACTCTATCTTTTCACACTTGTTCAGCAGGAAGAGGAAAGAATTTGGTGGTTCAGCCATGGGAGGCATGCAAGGGTTTCTACTCTTGCTGATTTTTCTCAGACCTTGAGCAAAAGATTTGGCCAAAGGAGGGAGGAGCCCTCACCACCAGAGGCACATGCCAGCGCAGTTACATTCATGGAGGAGCAGCCTCCACCTTCAGCTATTGAGGCAGCCAACACACCGGAGGAAGAGACTCTTGCATCAACACAAGATTCTTCCAAAATCTCTCCAAGGTATGCATGAGTTTTCATATATCATGGAGGATTGTACATTAATGCATGTTGATTGTCTTGAGGAGGGTACTTTCACTGCACTGTGCCATTATTCTCAGACACCCTCAATGAGTCATGCACCACACATGAGATTGGGGTTTGAGACATAGACCATGGAGGAGATTGCATTTCAATGTCTCATGAAATGCAAGGGGAGAAATTTTTTTTGGGACAATGGTAGCTCTTGTGAAAGAGGTACCAAGTGGCAGGATACTTACACCAAAGAGCAGAGCCTTATGGATGGAGTGTGCCCAGCTGAAATGTGGAGGATCCATAACCCACAGCTCCCAGGATCATTCCACAATTGTTGCTCTTGATGGACAAAGAGGAGAGTATGGGTGCATCATGATGGGGTGGCATTTCTATTACCACTCATTATGTTCCCATTTCAAATTAAGAATGGTGGAATTATATGGGAACATCAAACATTCTTGTTGCTCAGATTTTGTTTGGATGTTGCGGGAGCAAGAGGAGGCACTAGCATAGTGCAAGAGGATTGCTCTTTGATCTTGGATGCCCAAGCAGCACCTTCTTCATGGGAGGGGATCTACATTTGCAGAAAAATTATGAAGGAGTCTTTGGAAAGATTCATGTCAAAGAGGGGAGCTTTGAGATGATAGTGGCCCCACTCCAAAGGCCAGCAGCGCTGTCACTTGAGAGCTAGAGTTACTTGTTGGAGTGTCTTTCAAGCCACTTCACAAGTGATGTACTTTGGAGGCATGTAGGTGATGAGCATGAAGGAGTAAGGGAGGAGAGCACTCCTTACTACACTTTGAATCTCTTGGCTTGGTTGCACAAGCACAAGAAGAGGGATCTACATGCAATGTTTATGGGTTCTTCCCTCATGCATTTTCATGCATATTCTTCATTTGATGGAGGATTCCACTTGGGAGGGCTTCCTAATGGTTGCATATCAGCATATGGATAGATGCATAGCCCAAGGATGATGAGATGGTTGGCACAACCACTCCCCTACTATGTTGCAGTAAGGGGGACTTTTCACTTGAGCCATTTCAACTCAAAGGCCAAAGTACACGATGAGGGAGGTAACTTTTGTGACATGCTTTGTACTCTCTTATCTTTATGAGCAGCATATCAGATCAAGAGGGATCCTTCCTTCTTGCACATTGTGTTTTGTTTTAATTATGGTTCATTGCAACAAAATGATGGTTATTTCAGCAGTGGTTTGTGGGGGAAAGCCACATAGTTTTGGTGTGCACCTTTGGCACCAAATTTTGTTTTCATGATCACATCTTGCAGGATGAATGTGGTAGAAAACAAGTGGCAGAAAAGACACTTGTTAGTTTCTATTTTGAGGCAGGCCAATGATGCCCTGTGTTGGTTCCATGCATGGGACCATATTTCACCTCCTTGCTCTCATAAGTTTATGCTTCCGTGTGTTGCTGATGGAACGCTGTCCAGAGGAAGCATTGTTTTGGAGGAGGGAAATAAATTGAAGATGCCCATTGGGAGTATGATTCTCCCTACTTTGCATGTTGTATGTTCAGGAGAAGCAATGGGTAGCCCATGATTGCCAAACTTCATCTCTTTCCTTCATGTGGGAGGAGCTATTTGGAGAGTTTGAATTTTTGAAGGAGGCACTTCATGGTTTTTATGTTTAATGGGGTGGCTTGGGTCTCTTTGAAGACCATTTCATTTCAGCTATATATCAGCAGCAACCCCATATGTATGATGAGGAGGGATAGACTCATTTTGTGGAAGTGCCCTTTGGGAGAGAAGACCTCCATTTCTTTTGCAGCACATGCTCCAAGGGGAGTATGGAAGATGATATGGTCACCATGTGCAACCATGTGTTTTTCCCATGAGGTGGAACATATGTGTTTGGATGCCATGTGTGGATTAATTCCAACTCATCACATATGAGATGATTTGGGCCAGCTTGATTTGCAGGGTTGAAGGAGAGGTCCTTGGAGATCTAGACTTCATCTTGCCTCTTGAAGGCAACACTATTGCAGCCCAAGTTCAAATTTCACTCCACATTCATTATAAGTGGAGAAGAGGACAGCGTGGGGTAGGCTATGAAGCTTATCAAGTTCAGAAATTCAGCCCACCTATTTCTCATGAGCACAAGGTGGAGAATCACTTTTAGGAGTTGCCTAGTTGGAGGGTGACTCATTTTACTTGGTTGATTGCTTGAGGGATGGAGGATTTACATGAGGCTATTTCAGATTCCATGCCTTGAGTAGAAGACTTTTTCAGTTCATCCTTGCTCTTGCTTGAGGACAAGCAAGTTTTGGGAGGGGAGGACTATAATGTTCCAAATTTTGTAATGAAGTATTTGGAACATTAATCTTGCTTTTATTTTAATAAAAGGAATAAAATGGGTGAGGGAACCCATGTAGCAACTTAATAAACACTCCTATGGTGAAAAAATTCACTTAAGTGGCTTAAGATAGCAGCCCCAAGTGTGAAAAGGGGCCAAAGGCAAGTGAGCTAGACCATGGTTGACCAAAGTCAACAACGTACCCTAAGAGGGGAAGCTTGCACAAGAAGATTGCGTAGTTGGAGTGGAGGGAAAATTGAAATGAGAGAAACCCTAATGTGAGTGGGGTCCATGCATGCTTTGCATAAAAGATGAAGGAGAACCATTGTGGAGATCATTCTTGGAGATTCTTGGAGATAGAATTTGGAGGTTGAAGCTCTCTTCAACTTTGTGCTGCTTAGCACTAGAGGGATTCCTGTTTAGGAATGCCCTTCTCTTCCATGGGAGGCCATGGAGAGATTTTTCTTCATCTTCCTCACATCATGGCTTGAGGCCAAAGCAGTCATTTGCAGCTACTGCGTTATTCTTGCAACAAGAGAACGTTGGAGTTGCTGGTGTTGCAGTGAGGGACTTCCATCATCTCACTTCTGGAGTTGTTCTGTAGAGGAGGGGCCATCTCTCTCTCTAGGATATCATCAAAGGAGATCCCGGAGCTTCTATTTCAGATTTTGGCATTGGGCCATATGTTTTCTCTCATGCCCAGTGCAGTCCCTTCTTCTTACAGTGTTATATTCAGAGAGGGTTTGTTGAAGGAGTTCATTTTGTGCACTAGAGAGTGCAATATTCAGTAAGGGGATCAACCCCTTCACTTTGGAGATCATTGGAGGAGGTATCATGGTTTATTACAACATATCTTTTCTTCTCCCATGTTGTATTATATTCGAGTTGCAGCAGCTACACTGCAACTCCGACATTTTATTGTTTTATGTATTTTAGCCAATCCCTTAGAGGATTGTTGTAATAATGTTTTCTGGGGTTGAGATCTTGCTCCCCCATCTTTATTTGAGCTTGTATTGCTATATCATCTCATATATATCAGTTTGCAGTCATTTTCCCTCATAGACTGGGCAGTGACAGAGTAGCTGGGTTTCTGCAGCAATGCATTTCCTTGTTTATGTACATTTTCCCTTGAGGCTGATTTTAGCTCACCTTGAGAGGTATTTTCCTCAAGGATCTTGTATAATATTTGCTACTATACATTATGTATCATATTTTTACTCTTCTGTCATTATATGATGCATTCTTCACTGTTGTTCATATTGGAGGTTTAATACTGCTGAAGGGTTTCTCATTAAGCATTATTTCAGTATACTTGTTGGTGGGAGATCTGAATAACCTGCTTAGGGTTATTTATTTGAGCTTATATTCTGCAGGGAGTTGGTATCAGATATTTTCCAAGGCATCCCAGCATTGGATTGCCTTATTTTCACATGGGCTTCCTTATACAGCATCCTCATGGGCAGCTGTTGCAGAAATTCCTTGAAGGAAATTATTAGCTCTTGACGAGTTCTATTGGTAGAGTATGCTAGTGGGCCAGGTAGCCTCTGGATCTCATTCTTCCTTGTGAAGGTGACATATCCAGTAAATTCCCTAGTAGTCAATCTCTGAAATAGTTCAGTGTTGATTGTTAATACTCCCGGAGGTGGAAAATAGGAATATCTCAAGATATTTCCGATGGAGCAGCATGTTCCTGAAAAAGGGACATTACAGGAAATTCTAAGAACTTTTTTCTTTTCTTCCATTCTTTTATCTGATTTTTTTATCTATCCTGTTTGCTTCCAATATTTATAGTGCATAATTTTTTTGTTTCATTGGTGCAAAGATATATCTTGGCAAGGGTATCAGGTTTGTGAGATCTGATTCTCATGTTGGTAGGTATTCTAAACCTCTTCATGTGGTTTTGTTAAGAATCAAGAGTGTATCACCTAGAAATGTTGGATGTCTATATTATGTGATTTGAAATTGTTTGCAAATTATTTATAATGGATTAGGTATGTTTTGGAAACTATGTTAGTTTGCATATTCTCATAAATTGGTGATAGGTATTGGAGATTTTGACTCTCTTCAGAGAGGGTGTTGTGAAGACAATCCCCTCTGCGGACAGAGGCGATCTCTCTAGCTCTAGAGTGGGTCTAGAAACTTACGAGACTATCTAATGCAAACTTTCTTAGCTAATACTCAAAATAGGATGAGAAAGGGAATATGCCTACCAATTCTTGATGTTATGCTTGAATCCTTTGATGATGGCTTCGATCCACAGTCCTCCAGGCTTGCTCCTCGCTACTAGTGGCGTAAAATTACCTGTAGGAGATCAAGAGACAAGAACAAACGTAATCTAATTCAAAACATACATTGAACATCAGCTACCTAACAGATCAAGGAACATTAGGCTATTTGCATAAAAGACTTAACAAATATAGAAAGACAACATTAGATGTATTATTGATAAATATAAAAGAGAGATCTTACAACCGTGGCCTTTATGTGGGAGGCCTCCCTTTGGTGATGTATGAGTCCTTCACCAAAGCTATTTAAGCACTCCTTCTTCCTAGATGATAGTTTAGGAATTATCACAATACATGGATGCAAGGATGAATGATCAAACCAATCCAAAAATGACCAACCAATAGTGGAAGAATTTGGATCAATTTATAGAAAGGGAGAGGGAGTTAGCAGCCCATAAAAGAAGGAGGAAGGCACACTTCTCAAGGGATAATCCCCTATTGATAAGATCAAGAGCTACAAATGAGAGAGCTCGACCCTATCTCCACCGAACAATATCCAACTCGCCGTCTTGGAAACTTATTGAGGTCAAAGCTTCTCCTCCATTTGAGGAAACACTACCAGAAAGGGTTCAATGCAATTTTCTCAATCATAAGAGCACTGAAAACACTAGGCTTGAACATTCAACCTGCCATCAACATGGGAAAATAACTAGAGAAAAGCACTGACCTAGAAATTTAGGGTTTGAGCTAATCTTCTTCAGTAATTATTTAAGGCAACTTTATTTTAGTGTTTAGAGGATATCTTTATGTGTTTTTCCCAGGTGGATATACTACATAGGATTTATCACGGGGCACTTCAGGATCATGGACGGGAAGTAAGCAGGGTGACAAATTACTATGTAATAGATGCCCCATAAAGCATGAAGGCAGAACTAGGAATGATGGGTTAAATTCTTTATGAACCAATGCAAAGAAATCAGAATACCGCCAGGAAACCTATCAAATCAAACATAATACAATATTGACATCTATGATATGAATATTCATAATAACATATCTCTGAAATAGGCATCAAATAACACATGAACCCACGACATGGTCGAAGACATCCGTCTCAAGGAGACCATGGAAATAGATCCACGGTATGGATGCAACCATCCGTATATAAAGGATCATGTGTACAATCATCAATACTCAATAACTCCACGTAGCCTAAATAATAATAGATGTGATCTGAAGTCTTCATCTCGATCTTGATATACCCAACATACGAATCTAGACATGTGAATAGATGTGATGATGTCGAACATGGTAGAAGCCACCTAATTACCAGTCAATAATGAGAACCATTAACAGGCAAGAGAGAAACCACCAATAATGATGATGGCCCTCAAGGTACAACAACACAATATACAAGTGTGAATAAATGTGTTGAAGTCGAACACTTGCAGAGTCATCTGATCGAAGGCCAATGATGTGAACTTGTCATCGAACACAAAGAATTTTCCATTGAGGCATGCAAGCTCCAAGGTACTGGAAATGAGTTTCTAAACCATCTTCCTGGATAATGAGCTGAAGTTTATAGGAGGTGATTCATCGAAGGAGGGCCATAATGATTCCTACATCATCGATAGAAAACAAAGGATATCTCAAGATGATAGGAGTGAGTTAGGAATGTAACAGAGAAGGTGAGATAAGAATAGGATGTTTGATTGTGACAGAAAGGATTTCTCTTGAACATATTGGCGACACGACTTCGGAGTGTGGCAACAATTGACTCAAATGGGACTAGAGGTCATGGTGACAAAAATGGTGATCGAATGAGAGGAAAATGGATTTCCTAAACCCATGACGGAAAAATGAAAAATGAAGGTGTTGAAGCCTCGAAAATCGCTGCTACAACATTGGGGGATAACCACCCGGTCCGGACCTTAATACAGCTCCTTTTCCGTTTATGATAGTGGCTCCGACTGGTTTAACTAGGTCCAGTTACCTTCTCCCTATCGCTATTGGTTTACGATATATCATTAACTACCAATAGACAGGGATATCAGATCAATTCTTCTTGCTGATCAGGCAAGAGAATGGCCCTTAAGCTGATTTGGGTTCAGCCAGACCACAACTAAGACTTTGCCTCTTCGAGAAGAGGACTTAAAAGAATGTAGAAATTTAATCTAATTGCAAACTTATTCTATAATGCAAGCAAAAAGAAACTAATCTAAATCCTATCTCAATCAGGTAGATGAAAATCTAACCCAATTAAGAGCAAGATAATTAAGTAATGAGGATTAAAATATGTCTGGCTTTAAATTAATGTCAAGCTAACGAAGAAATTCAATTTAGCTCACATTTGTGAGTACCAAAACACATTCTATTGAGACCATTTTACTAAAATAATAAATCAACAACACTCCGAAAGAAATTCACAAAAATGATATCGATTATCATATCAGTCAAACTAATAATTAAACAATAACATGTGGAAGAAATTCACAACACATTACTATTTAATAAATTGGTGTTATAAGACAAATTTCTGAGTAATGGTTACTCAGAAATCAGAGTTTAATTCATAAGAGCAGAGATACTTAACAATTTGAGACAAATTATCCATATCAACAGAAATGCCAAAACATGAATAAAATGAAACAACAATTTTATTAAAATAAAAATGAAACTGGTATTTGATACAAAAATGTCAAAACTACCAGTTAATTGAATCTGCTTCTCCGATCCTGGTCTCTAACAGTACTTTACATTACTTGAATTTCTGCTTTCAAGACTAGAGCTGCAGAAATGCAAACTCTGCCCATCATGCATAATTCAAGATATAAAGAATAAACCCTCATTAATGTTCAGATCTGAAACTTTCTCTCCTCCCCATCTACAAATCTAAATTCCTATAACAGAAATGCTTTTAGAAGTCTGGAATTGCAGAGGAGAGCAGCCCCTTTTACATTTTGCAATCTGCAATTTATAATCCTCCCAAAAGTATTTTTAGAAGAGAGTTTGTTGAATAAAATCTGCCCAATCCAACTTTAATTGCTCAAAAATTCCAATCTTTAATTGTTGGAGTCTTCTCATTGATTGAAATCTTTTTCCTCAATATCCCTTCTATTGTTTTTTCCTGCAAAAAGAAATTAAAATGAATTAAAATGCAACAATAAAATCCAAATATTATTTCTAACATTTAAAACAAATCCAATCAAATTCTATTTAAATAAATAAAAAGGAAATTTGAGCTTCTTATTGATACTCATAACGATCTTAATTAACCAAGGATAATATTGATGCATGAATCTGCAATTAGAAGAGGTTGGGCAAATGAAAATGAAGAAAACAAAACTCAGAAAATTGATTTTATTTTTAGAAATTCGGAGCTTGATCTTCTGCCTGATTTTTGACCCAATAAATCGTCAAATCTGTTAGTGAAACCTCCTCAGAAATGTTCTCCTTGATTTTATCTTTCCAATGAGCCATCCTGGGCCTCATTTGGTCAAGTATAACTCAATCTATGAGCTTCCAAAGTTGATGAGTCAAATCTGGCATAAATCTGGAAATTTTGTTTGCTAGGCTAAAAATCAGAATTTTTAATTAGAAATTTAATCCTAAATTAGATTCTAATTATCTAATAATTAATTCTAAATTAATTATTAACTAACTAACAATTAATTCATTTACAAAATTAAATTAATATACAAATGATTTGAAAACGTTAATTTAAATATGATTAATATTATAATTCAAATTATATTAAAATTATAATAAACATTATAATTATAATATAATTATTATAATATAAAAATATAAAAAATTAATTTACAAACCATTGAAATCAAACAAAACTCATTAATTCATCCATGTAAGTTTGTGGAAGGATATGGTGAGTGGAGTGTGAGGTGAGGGTGACGTGAGGGTGAGTGAGGTGGAGATACAGGAGGCATAAGGGATGAAACAAAAAAATCAAAAAAAAACTTTATATTAAAAATTTTTAACACATCGCATATCGCAAGAACCTTGGATGGGGGTTTTTTAAATGTGCATGTTCTAAAAATTGCGATGGATCCAAAATTGCGATATTGCGATATGCAATGGATCCGAAATTGCAAAATTCCGATCTTGCGATATTGCGATATGCGATGGATCCGAAATTGCAAAATTGCGATCTTGCGATATTGCGATCTGCGACGAATCTGAAATTTGCGATCTGCGATCTGCGACGAATCTGAAATTTGCGATCTGTGATCTGCGACGGATTCTGAAATTTGCGATCTGCGATCTGCGATGGATTCTGAAATTTGCGATTTGCGATCTGCGACGAATCTGAAATTTGCGATCTGCGATCTGCGACGGATCCGAAAATTATTATTATTATTATTATTTTTTTTTAAATTTTTTTTTTTTTAATAATATATAGTTTTTAATATTAAGTTTTTCTAAACTACAGCTACTCTGAAAATAAATAAAAAGAATAAAAATAGCATTTTTAACCCAGACTTAGATAGATGATGGGACTTCAAAGGAGTACCATTTTTAAATCAGTTGACCAAATGAGGCGAAACAAGCGTCAATGGGAGGCTTATAAAAAATTAATTCTAACAAAGCAATCAAAACAAGAATTCAAAGAAAATGAAAAATTAACAATCACGTAGGATAATCAAATAAAATAAAAAACTGAAAAGGCATTTAGTCAAAAAATTATAGAAAGGGTCCCCATTATTTGAAGTGAAAAAGTCAAAAAAGGGGGGGTTGTGTTTTACCACAACAATGACGACACACGGGAGAAGAACCAGTTATCTCTGTTTGATATGAATGAGATTTTCCTAAAATTCAAGTAAAAATAATTAAAGAAAAGAGAATTATACTTAAAATGCTTGACTAGGTTCATTAGTCTGAATAAAAGAAAGAATCATCTAACTGTAATTTTTCTTAAAATTCCTCATAAATTAAAACATTTCAAAACTCTATATCAGTCCTTAATTAGTTGTAGAGATAAAGCAGGGGTCACTTTACAGCTTAGCTTTTAAAATATACTCATTTGTCACAGGTAGAGCCACTGCTGCCAGCAAACATCTATAGTCTCGACAGGGTTACCTTTTAATCACCAATGATTCAGAATCCCATCTCTTTAAGAATTATTGACCTAGAGATAAATCCATTTATATTATTTTTATTTTTATTTTTATTTATTTTTTTATTTTTATTTTTATTTTTTTAATATTATAAATCTTAAAAGTCATTGTCCTGGTTTGGTAGCCAGATAGTTGACAATGCCATTCACTGGTTATAATTGGACTGAACAAGCTGGCTCGTGATGAGACCCCTTGTCTTATAATTGTTTGCAATCATAAGCCATTACCCTGGTTTGTTTGGCAGTGTTGGTAATGTCAGCCTATTTTTCCCCTATGATCATGGTAAGCAGGTTCATGATGAGACCTCTTATCTTTTAAGTTTAAATATATCTCTGGATTATACTCTAGAAAAATAAGACTCTTTGGGATAGGGAGAATCATTGACTCCTTAAGAGTTAAGAATGACAATTTTAGAGTTAAAAGGTGCTTTGTTGTAAAGTGTCTTTACTTGGTTAAAAATAACTTTTCTTGACTGATAATAGAACTTTGAAAGATCTTAATAAAATATTGAAATCTCAAAATGATTACAATTTTGATGAAAAATAAATTTCTCCAGATTTTATGATACTTTGTCAACTTCTCTAAATTGGTAATCTCTTCCTTAAGTATGTCTACCTTTATAATAAGAAAATCAAACTTTACTAAGAGATTTAAGAAAAAGTTAATAGATGACTATTAACAATTTTTCTCCATGTATGTTGACCATAGTTAGGTAACAAGAAGGCCTTCCATATAAATCATGGCAAAGTCACCAAAATCAAAACTAAAAACCAAAGGAAAAAGAATTCTTATGCTAAAATGAGAAAGAAATCAACAAAAATTAAAAATGAAGAAAATTTAAAAATGGAAAGGAAAATCCAAGTTTCGCAAGATAAACTCAAACAAGAATGTTTATACCAATGTCTCAAAAATATGAAGAAAGAAAATAATCGTGTAATCAATCCTTCTTATGTCGAGATTTAGAAAATCATACCTTGCAGGGTTGTAGTGTTTTAGGCTTTTTAGATAGCAATGACGATAAAATTCAGCCACAATGAGTATTTTTTGTCTGATATCAATCTTTTTGTTTCCAAGCATCATCTTAATCATTTTCTAATAAAAAGGAATGCTTAAAGAAATAGATTAAAGGTTCAGAAACTTCCTAGCGTAGTTGTTTCAATGAGGATTATCGCTGCTTCTTGAAATTAAGCCAGGAGAAAAGTATGGACTTCGAAAATATGATCTGGCGGAGGATTGGAAACTTTTATGAAGAGCTGCAAAACAGATTTATATATCAGAAAAACAAAACTGAAACTGAAGTAACGAAATGGAAATAAATGAAAGTGGGTACATGAATCTTACCATTGGATGATTGTTTTTTATCTTACCTGAAAGGTATCAGTTTCTCCAAACTAGCTAACTTCTTATTTTAATTAACATTAAAAACATGAAGAAGTCAAACTAACCAAAATCCTATAACCCAAAATCATTATTTATTTTATTTACACTAAAGCAAGCAGTAATATGTAAAAATGGAATGCTTAGTGCTCAAGGAAATTGAAATTAAAGAAATGCATCAGAAATGAGAATGCAAATTTGCAGTAACGAATGTTTCTCAAAATATTATAAGTTTCATATAAAATCCATGATTTTATAAATTTTCCATAATCAAGACCACATCCAAAATAATAAATTAAAATATGAAAATAGAGATGTCTTGAATTCCTTTTTAATTATGGAATTATATATTTAAAACTGAAATACATGAAAAATCGGAATGATTTGAATATACTGCAAATCGGTCATTATTTTCTTTCTTACCATAGTGGTTACCCAAGCTTTCTTTTAAAATAACACATCGTCATATTGGATGATTCGCATCACATGTTTCTTCACCATGCTTAGAGTTTAATTTGCAAAACTTCACCTTTGTTGCTATGCCATATATCGATTAAATGTTAATGGCTCAGAGGCATGTATTGGAAACTACCACATCAAAGATTGCAAATGGAAAATTACCGACATGAAAACATGTAATGAGAAGATGTGCGATAAGATAGAGTGATCGCATCGTTGAAGAAATATTATATCGGGGATTAGGGCATATTTATGATAATGGAAGTATATTCAACTGCAAACCTCCGATATGCGAAATGCGATATGGCATATGAGTGAGGTAATACATCGGAGATCTTTTATGACCAATTTTTTATCAAAACTGCTAAGAGCTACTTCCGATGAAATCTTATGATATTGTTTTTAATTTCGATTGGTTTTCCCAAAAAAAAAAAGTTAAAGAATGATCAAATTCTAATGAATCTCAAATAAAATTTCCTTAATCTTGTTGCAAATTTTGAAATGGGTTTGTTGTTTACTTCAAGTTTTGAAAACAAATGAAAACCTGCAAACAAAACAGAAAAAGTATAAAAAATAAACTAAAGAAAAGATAAACTAATAATAGATGAAAATGAACTTGTAAATGCATACCTGGAAGGAAATTGTCTGTAGATTTTACCTCATGAATTTTCAAATTATTCCTTCGATTTATCAAAATTATGACTTTGTTCAAAATCATCTCATTATTTATTCTAAATCGGAGTGAGCAATCAGCCTAAATAAAATCCACTTGTTCATGTTCAGGAAATATAAAATTTACCAGAAATAAATATGAAAATAGTCTTCCCTTTTGAATTGAAACAACAATTTATTACCTCTGCTCATTCTGAATTGTCTTGAGAAAAATCTATATTGTTATAGTGACTGTTCAATAATGCCTTTAGTAAATGAATATGATGCATATTGCAACATCAAATAATAAACTAAAAGTTTGAATGGGATAAAGCCACTAATTGTGGAAAAATGTGAAAACAGATTTGAATGTGTGCACACAGCAAAATGGACATCCTAAAGGGGAGCTTAACAAATTTCGAGAAAGATATTATGAACTTCATATGAATACCATGAAAGGTTAGACTGACTAATAATGATTGATTCAAAATTAAGCTTATCATAGACAGACATACATTTCATGCGATAATGAGATCATGAAGCTTTTATATCCTCAAAACCTTTATCATATAAATTTCAAAAGAAAGTCTTAGAAGAAAATCCCGAAATTAAGAAAAGTGGCTTTGAGGCGATTGATGCCAAGTGCAACCTTAATTGAATTTAATCAAGACATTATTCAAAATAGACAGAGAAGAGGTATTGCTGTAAGAAATTTAAAAAGGAAAGAAAGAATTAAAATTTTCTGATTGGGAGAATCACTAAACATGTGTGAAAATGGTTGATTGCTTTGTTTTATTTTTAATCTACAAAACTCTTGAAAATAAATTAACTATATTAACTCTACTCCTATTCTAACCATATACATGAAAAATGACTAGGTATAATCATATTTCCAGTGTAACCATTTTCTCATTTTAATCCCTGCATGTATGTACAATCCAAATGTTAGTAATAAAAATACAAATCTAATTGAACTAAAAAAATTAAATCTGTAAGTAGAATGTACAACTATTGTTAGCAGCTTATCTAAAATCTCCTTCTGATCAAATTTTCTTTCCAATTGAATACCAATTGGATCATAGAAATCTGGATGGATTTCTTTTAAGGATTGGGAAATATTCAAAGAAAGAGATAACAGGTCAGATTGTAGATGTGAGTTTTTAGATTCAAAGGCCTGGAAAACACTGTTAGTGTTATGTGAAAATGATAAGCTATTGACAATCTTCCATGAAGGAAAAATTTCCAAATATTTTTCAAATGAATCAATGAAAAATGGATGGAAATCTTTTAAATGAAATGGAAAATTATTAATTAAATTGGATTGCTGGCAGATTTCTAAAAATACATTATCTTGTTGATATTGCCTTTGAGAAAATAGAAGCTTTTGATAAAACATTAACATTGATTGAAATTGAAATTGAAATAGCTTTTGATGATTTTGATTATAATATAAAACTTCAATTTTCCAACAGGGCAATGTATCAATTGAATGTTTGATAATAAAGTGCTCAATATGCCAGCGTAATGTATCAAAAATCTGAAAAATAAAATCTGAAAATAAATCTGATTTAATACAAAATAATTGAGGAAACAAAAATAAAATGAAATCACTATTGTTACAACTAATGTTACAGCACAATTGGGATTGTTTTGAAATAATTTCTTTTTCACAAGGATTGGCCAGAATTATGGAATTTGAGTAATTTCGAATTCCAACTTGTGAATTAGAAAGAGATTTATGATTATGAACAGGAATGAAAGCTTGATCATGGTATGAATCATAAATTGGAATATTTTCTTGAATAGTGAAATCATGAAGATGATTATCTGCTTTAAAATGAGGATTAGTTGAAATAATTTCTAAATTGAAATGTTCCTCATTCCAAGATGTTATTTGAATTTTCTTATGAGAATTCTCTTGAGAAAAATAGAAATCAACATCTTCTATGTCAGAGTAATTATCATAAATGACTTCACAAGATTCTCTAGAATTCCCTTCAATCTTATCCAATATATCCAAACAAGGAGGAACAAGAATTTCATGTTCATTAATGGCAAAAGAATGATAATTAATTGATTCTCTATCTTGATAAAAACTTAATGGTAATTCATTTAGATTATCCTCTTTAATTTCTGAAATATCATTAATACCAAGAGGAGAAAAATTACCATCATTAAAAATATCAGGATAAAGGGAAAATGTGAATCTGAAATAATGCATTTAAAAATGTCTCTGTTTGGGAAGTCTAGTGCATTAAGCCCATTGTAAATTTCAAATTCTAAATCATTCCTTTGTGTGCTCATGCTTTCTTGAAGAAGACTGCTTTGCTGCTCTGATTTCAGTGTTTGTTCATCATGAAAAGATTCAGAAATTTGTACAGCAGTTTGCATTTTATTATTTACTTTGATTGTTGCTTACATTTGCTGATTTGCAATCTGATTTTCTGAATTTAATGCAGAGAAACTTTCAGATTCCGATGTAGGTATTTCTCCAAAATTGTTGTTGTTGTCTTCTTGCATTTGATTAGAAATATTTTCCAAGCTTTGTGAAACCTCTTCATCACAATTTATTTGCACACCCAAATTGGAATTCTCATTTATGTTAGAAGGGGGTAGAACAAAGCTTGAACTAATTTCATATGGATCGGGAATAGGAGGAAGAGAATAATTATGTTCAAACCAATCTAATGATTCTTCTTTCATAGGTTCATCTTTGACATTAAATTTTAAACAATTCAAATGAAATCGAATATTAAAATCTCTAACAGACTCATTTTCATTTCGTAGATATTCAATTTCATCACATACCTGATCATAATCATAGCGGTCAAATTTAAAAATGAAACTTGTAACAAATTGATTCCAGCTGTGAATTGAGGCAACCGGAAGAGTTCTACACCAGTTTCTGGCTTCTGCCGCAAATGTGAGAGTAAAAATTCTGCATAAAATGCCTTCATCAATTCCTTGAAAATCATAATTTGAAACATTTTGAATAAATTGAAGGACATGATTAAAGGTAGAAGAATTTTTCTTACCATTGAATTTTACCTGAGACAAGAGTCTTACCACTTCGGGTGGAGTATTGGAAGATGCACGTCCATGGATACAACTCCAAATTGGAAGTTTAAGAGGAGCCATCGTGATTAAATAAAATGTTAAAATTAAAAAGACTCCAACAGACAACAAGTTTCAGGCCCTCCTTCTAGCGCCAAAAATGTTGAAGCCTCGAAAATCGCTGCTACAACATTGGGGGATAACCACCCGGTCCGGACCTTAATACAGCTCCTTTTCTGTTTATGATAGTGGCTCCGACTGGTTTAACTAGGTCCAGTTACCTTTTCCCTATCGCTATTGGTTTACGATGTATCGTTAACTACCAATAGACAGGGATATAAGGGTCATTCTCTTGCCTGATCAGCAAGAAGAATTGATCTGATATCCCTGTCTATTGGTAGTTAACGATACATCGTAAACCAATAGCGATGAAGCTAGACGTCGAATATATCATAGTGAAGAAATTTATATTGATCAGTTGAAGTGTTATCCCCCAAACCCCCAATGTTGTAGCGGCGATTTTGAATATCAACGAAGGATCCCTGACCCGACCTGACGCAAATGAGCAAAATGTTCAAGTATTAGCGCCCAAAACACATAGGATGTTCCACTTTCAATTTTACCTCGTTATTGCTAACGAGTACATCTTTATTTTTGATAGCCTGCGTGAAGAGGATAGCATATGTTGAGTGTATAAGTTCATTCTTCGAATGAATCCATCCTAGTAATTTTAACGAGCCCTAGGAAGGAGGAACTCGACCTTGTCATGGTGACAAGCCTTTCACCGTTTAATATTTAATGAGTTCGACAGGAGATTAACTCAGTGTATTTTTCATGTTTAATGAGTTTGAAAAAGAAATGGAAAAGAAAACTACATCATGTCCCTTTTTGTAAATCGTCTCTCGAATCCGAAAAGGTAGAAAAAAATATCCGAGAGAACCTCTTGACCATGTTCGATCAAGGTATTCCTTTTTCGTAAATAGTGATCTTAGCCCGAAAAATGGGTAAATGTATATTGAGACCACAAAAATTTATGCACTTTAACGAGTTCGAAATGACAAGTACTTGGAAATATTTCATTTTTCGAGAGTTAGAAAATAGTTGAAATATGACTCCAGGGGGTTCCTTTTTTGTTTATTTTTAACAAGTCTGAAAAGAGATAAAATAAAACCCGTTGCATCAAAAATGATTATTGTCGCCATAAAGGATCCTGTTGTTGTACAAAAACAACAAGCATCACTGATATCAAGAAAAAATAATAATATAATGGTCAAAATATCTTCAAAAATCTATAAATAGACAAAAAGTAAATCATTTTAACCATTCTATTTGGAGTAAATTGTAAAAGTACTTTTTACCCCATTTTCTCTTGAACTTCAGATCAGTGGTGCAGCCAATCCAAGACACCGTTCGGAAATCTGTGAGCTGCAGGTAAGAGCCCAATCCTTTCTCTTTAATTTGATTCCATTCATAGGTTGTTTAGTTTAGAAATTTTTCTATTGGGGAAGGAATTTCAAATATTTATTTCGTAGGTGATCAATGTAGGTTCGACCTATCGGACCTGCGTCGATCACTCTTAGCCTGTTAGGCCAGTGCATCATCAACGTATTTTTAATTCTGATAAGTGTGTTTAGCGTGGAGAATATTTAAAACTATGAAATTAATTCATTTTAAATGATTCATTTTCTAGATATACTACAATGAAAGCTCCTAAAATGTCATTTGAACATGTTTTGTAGGTGTCCAGCCAAGGGAACAAGAATGGAAAAGGGAAGAAATCTCAAACCAAACCAGAATCTAGCCAAGGGAACAAGAAGAAAGACTTGTCCAAAATTAAATTCCTTAATTGTCAAGAGTTCGATCATTACGCCACGAAGTGTCCACACAAAAATTCGAGCAAGAAGAACACTGGAGAAGAAGCAGGTGAAGCTTTGGATTCATAGTTCGAGCTTGACTTTACTCTTATTGCATGCATGGCTAACATAGTGATGGGGAGTATGTGGTACTTGGACTTAGGTGCATCGTTCCACATGACAGGGTGTAGAGAATTTTTCAGTGACCTAGAGGATAAAGATATCCATATGCACATTGAACTAGGGGATGATGTAAGGTAAAACACAACCGAAAATGGTACACTCACCTTTCAGAGGGAGTCAGGATCCCCTCTTAGACTCAAGGATGTCATGTTTGTTCCATGCCTAAAGAAAAATCTCATCTTTGTTGCAGTTTTGGAAAACCGTGGTTATGATGTGATATTCAAAAAATGGAAAGAATTCATGAGACACATAGCCATAGGATAGGTGAAGTAGATTGGGGTTTGGGCGAAGAACCTATATAAGCTAGATGTGGAAGATTTGTTAGCAGTAAGGCAGAGAAAGTGCAGTTCCATGATGTCGGTGAAATTTAGCATAAAATAATTGGACATTTTCATCATGGCGCCTTAAATATTATGCTACAAATAACCACTAGCCTTTCCTAAAGGAGCACTTCAGTAGTAGGATTTTGAAAATTATGTACCCTGTGGGTTATGAAAAATCTGCATTCCATTATTAGGACAAAAAATCACACACTATCCTAGAAAGTATCTACTCTAATGTATGTGGAACTTTCTTGACAACTTCCACTTCCAAACATAAATATTTTGTCATTTTTGTTGACGACTTCTCAGGGAAGTGTTGGATCTTCTTCATGCAAAAGAAGGATGAGACATTCTCCAATTTTGTAGAATTCAAGGCACTGGTTGAGAAAGAAACCGATAAGAAGGTGAAGTCTCTCAAGAGAAAAAATGGAGGTGAGTATGTTTCGAATGAATTCAATATTTTTTTTTGCGAAAGAAGGAATTTGGAGAGAGCCAATATCACCCCACAACCCACAATAGAATGGGGCACATGAGAGAAAGAACCATAGGATTGTGAGAGAAGCGAGAGATATGTTACATGACCAAGGAATACCACTACATTTGTGGGAAGAGGCATGTAATAAAAGAGTCTATATGTAGAACCAGATCCCTCATCGGATTCTTGGTATTATTACACTGGAGGAGGCTATCTCAGGGAGGAAGTCGGATGTGTCGCACTTCAATATTTTTGGAAAATCTATTTATTTCAATGTCTTCAAATATTCTAGGAAGAAGCTTGAGCCCACATCGAAATTGGGAGTATTTCTAGGTTACACAGATTCTCATCACAACTACTAGGTGTATGTACCTTCCCTCCGAATGATAGTTGTGCAAAGGGATGTAAAATTTGATGAGAAAAAGGTGATGTGGTGCTCTCTTGAGAGGGAGCTTTAGATCCCACCAGAGGAGGAGCTTTTAGCTCCAAAGGAGGATCCTCAAGAAGTTGTGGAGTAGCAACAAATTGAGGAGTAGAGAGTGGAGACATCCACTCAAGCAAAACCATCCTAGCTGAGCTTGTAGATACTGAGCCATCCTCTTTCAAGGAAGAAATAAAGAAAAATGTTTGGGTTGATGCAATGGTGGAGGAATATGGATCCATTGCAAAGAACAATGTTTGGGAAGTGGTCCCAATACCAGTAGATAAATTAGTTGTGGGTTTGAGATGGATCTTCAAGGTTAAGCATGTATCAGACAAAAGCATAGAGAAGTATAAGGGAATATTTTTGGCCAAAGTATTCTCTCAAGTTGAGGGAATTGACTATGAGGAAACCTTTGCTTTAGTATCAAGGTATTCATCCATTAGACCAATTCTTGCACTAGTTTCCCATATGGGGTGGAAGATCCACCAGATGGATGTAAAAACAAAATTTCTCAATGGGTTTATTGAGGACGAGGTGTACATCGCGCAACCAGAATATTCTGAGACATTTTATCAAGATTCACATGTGTCCAGACTCAAGCGAGTGTTGTATAGTCTCAAACAAGCACCCTGTGGTTGGTACACTAGGATCAACATCTATATCACTAGTTTAAGCTTCACCAAAATTGAAGCGGATGCAAACCTCTATCATATTTTGGTAGAAGGTAAATTTCTTATTATTGTCTTATATGTTGATAATTTTATTTTAATTGGTGATGAGAATATAATCATATCTTGCAAGGAGGACCTTGCAATGGGAATTTGAAATGAAGCACATGGGTCTCATGCACTACTTCTTCAGGTTGGAAGTATGGCAGGGAAATGGGTAAGATACTGCAGATATTCTGCATGGAGAGTTCTAAACCCATGGAGACACCTCTAGATACCAACTCTAGAGGAATGAGGATGCCACTTAAGGTGAAGAAGTGAATGATACCATTTATCGATAAATAGTGATTTCACTAATGTATCTTGTGAACACATGACAAAATATGTTCTATGTAGTCAACCAGCTAAGCCAAGCTATGGTTAGGCCAACCAAATTATATTGGAAGGCACCTAATCATGTTCTACAGTACCTTAGAGGCACTATCTAGTTTGGAGTATGGTATAGATGGACATAGGGAGTGAATTTCTGTGGTTTCACAAATAAAGATTGGGTAGGGATTCCATCCGATCGAAAGAGTACATCAGGTGGAATTTTCATTGTAGGGTCCACAACGGTTTCCTGGTACTACAGAAAGCAAAGATTTGTGGCATTCAAATTGGCAGAAGAAAAATACATGGATGCAAGTGAAGCAGCATGTGAGGAGATATGGATGAGAAAGATATTTGTGGGAATATTTGATTAGATGATGGATCCAACTATGATCTATTGTGATAATCATAGGCACCATAAGATCTCCGAGAATCCTGTATTTCACGATCGATCCAAGCATATAGATATTCGATGTCACCATTTACGGGTCTTTATGCAGAGGCTGATAATGTTGCTACACTACATCCTGACAGAGGAACAAGATGTTGACATCTTGAAAAAGTCTTTGTCAAGAGGGAAGTTTGAATTACACAGGTGCAGAATAAGGGTGGTTGATAATCCCTTTCTTTTTGAGACGGACTGTTGAAAAATGCGGCAAGAAAGTCTCAACTTGACTTTGCCTTGGACAAATTGAGAAAAATCGAATTTCCACATCAACAGACAACTTGGATGCAGTTAACTGAGGTGACATGGCTCTTGTCACTCAGTTAGCTCAGTAAATTTGAGTTAGAGGAGTTGGAGTTCAGTTAAACATGTGTGATTACTAATTTGCAGCAATCAAGGTCAATTATTTCAATTTTTTTTCAATTAAACTAGTTTTTATTGTTGATAGAACTATTGGAAGGTCAACTGTTCAATGGTACAATAGTTTAACTCGGTGATCATCCAGTTAACTGATAAATCAACCCAAAATAGATAGTTCATGCAGAGAATTTGAGTTCTCGAGCTATGGTGGAGATTCCAAGGAAATGTAACCTTAGTTGTAGACTAGTCTTAAGTGTACAGGTGTTGCATGCAGTCAGATGATCAACCTTGGGCATTACACAAGAATTTTGGGGGGAATTCCTAAATAATAGGGGCCTAATTTCCTCAAGAACTGTGCACAAAAATAGAGGCTCAAGCTGAGGCAAAAATTGACTAAGTCTGGGTCAGAGCTTCTCAATGAGCATAGAGATAGATTATTCACTTGTTGGTTGAGCTTAGTCTGACCAAGAAATTGTAATACATCTTTATTCATCATATTAAACCAAGCAAGCATCAGGGGTTTTTAGCAGTTGCTTTCTCCTCGAAATATATTGTGTGCATGTGTGTTATTTTTCATTGCATGTTTGTGTTTGATGTTATAAATTTTGAATTGAATTCCACAGAGAAACAAAGTATGATTGTGTCTTATGAGTAGAGTATTAGTTATCAGGATCCACGTCTCATATGTTTAATATGCGTACATTAATTCCTTAATGCGGTGTAAGAAAGATCTCAGTGTTATTTCTATCTTTTATCATGCTTACAATATGGTGTTTTCCCTCTCCCACGTTAGGTGATATCTTTATGTTATTTTGGATTATTTTCTTTAATTGTGACTACAAGTTTCCTAGCTCAAATAGTGGTTCTAAGACTGTTTTAATCTTTTGACTAGGATTCAGTGTTTGTTGGTCTCCTCTCTTAGCACGCTCACCACCTAAAAGTTGGTCATTGGGAAGAGATTTGGGGGATGGGGAGGTTTTACCCTATCTTTTATTTGCATCGGATGTTGTGTTGGAGGGTTGAGGTAATTTTATACTGAGTGACTATGTAATTAAGTTTCCATGGAGTCTATATGTTCCTAGTTTATATTGTTTTAGTAGATGGCATAGGTCTGAGTGGTGGTTTGAATCCTAGTGGGTGAAAGTCTGTAGTTATGGTATCACTTTAATCCCACTCTTTCAGACATGGGAATTGGTATCTTTCTTTTCATTAACTGGTATTATTGAGTCTTCTTTGTATGCATGGTATCCTTCTTGTCATGGAAGTGTTGAGCATAAAAAAGTTTGGTGGTGGTTACAGAAACTAGTTTCTTCTATGTTCTTGTGCTTGATTAGAAACGTTTTTAGTATGGAGGATCACTATGCCATTCATTTCTCAGTTTCTAGGGGTATCTGATTGGGGAAATCATGTTTTCGTTGGGCTCCTCTCATCCAGTGTGGACCAAGTTTGAAATTTGGTTTCTAGGTGTTAGGGACTCCATGTCGTGTCAACAAGCTAGAGTCAAACAAGGGGTCAATAATTACCGAAAGCGGGATTGCGAAGGACACACTCATTTGCACCATCAAATTAAGGACAATGTTCTTCATTATCGAGAGCTCAATCCTACCCATGTATAAGAATAACTTACCAGATCATAGGGGGGGACCTCTTCCTGTAGAACCTCCATCTTAGAAATTGAAGTTATAAGTGAGTGGGAAATGGATCCTTGATACTATCCATACGAGGGCTCTATTTAATCAGTACATGCAAGCATTTGACTTATATTGGAAAATGGATTTTCTCTTGGGAAAATTTTTATTGGATTGTGAGGAATATTGTATGCACATTCTTCAACACTTGATCACCTGCACAAGCACTTGAGGTATATTAACAAACACATGGAGAGGATGGAGCAACATATTGGCATTCCTCTAGTAGTAGGAAGACCTCTAGGAGATCTAACTACTCCTATCCCGATGGCAGGATTTGATTTTGACCCTTCAGCTTGATGATTATATGATTTTTTTTTGTGATTTCATATGTACAACCACTTGTATAGGGCCAATTATGCTAGTGCCTTAGTGTTAGTTCAAGTACATGGTTATCCTTTAACTCTAAAATGTCTCTCTCCTCCCTAAAGAAAATATATTTTTGGCTATAATCTAGCCCCCTCTGAGAAATAAACTTGACCTTTTGTAATCTATATATAAATCTCTATTTTTACAATTAATAAAATTCACTACATAAATATAAATAATTTATTAAATTATATATATATATATATATATATAATTTAATAAATTTTCTTACATTACAGAAATAATAATAACAAAAAACTCCACCCTATTTAAAGAGGTTGGTGATTTAATAATCACATAGCTCAACTATATTTAAAGTGGTTGGTGAAATAGCCATAATCCACATAGCTCAACTATATATAAAGTGGTTGGTGATTTAATCATGGTCCAACCATATTTAAAGTGCTTATTAACATATAGATAATATATCTTTAACAAGATTTTAAATTAATTTGTAGTTTTGTTATGCAAAAATATTAATTAATTATTTTTTCTATATAAAATTATTAAATATTTTTGTTAAAGAGATTTGAAGTGATGACTTATTATAACTATTTAAGGTACATCACTTCATTATCAATCCAAAACACCACATATTCTTTCATTATAATAAGGGGTATTCAAAGTATACCATTTTATTGTCAATCGAAAACACCTTATATTTTTTTCATCTTTTACTCATAGTTATAATTTATTTAAATCGTCTTTTCAATAATATTTATCAGATATTTGATTAAAGATAAATATTTTATATTTTTAATTATTATTTAATTAAGAATAAATATTTTTGTTTTAAATTAGGTTATTAATTATTTAAATTAGATATATTATTATTCATTTTAGATATTTTTTTTTAATAGATTGTGTTTGGATTGTAGCTCATTTATATGTTGAATGAAAAAGGATTCTCTTTTTCTAATAGGCTCTATTTGGATTGAGGTTAATTTATATGTTGAATGAAAAAGGATTTTCTTTTTCTAATAAGCTTTATTTTGATTTTTTGATTGAGGTTAATTGGATTTTTGGATTGAGGTTAATTTATATATGGAAGGGAAGAATGATTTTTTTTTTTTTTTTAATTTTAATTTCTTAAAAATTTTCTTTAATTAAATTTAAATAGATTATTTTATAAAAATTATCCATTAATTTAATTTGCCAAAATAATTTATAAAAACTAATCATTAATCTAATTTATCAAATATTATAAATAATTATTTCATTAATTTTATTTTATTTTTAATAAAAACTAATCTCACCAAACTATCTAATTTTCACACAACCCATCTAATTTACAACAATGTAACTAATTATTTCATTAAATTTAAATAAAAGAATTTATAAAAACTAGCCTCACACAAACCATCTAATTTAGAACATATTGTAAATAATTAATATTATATGTAATAGAAATAATTTTATATATAATAAAATAGTAAAGTTATTTTTGTTGGAAACTAATCTCAACCACCACGTTGAATCTGAGCAGAGTACATAACCCATTTCACAGCAGAGTTAAATAATCAAAGTCAAATAGAATTTAAATGCATGGTTATTAAATGTGCATGGGCAAATATTTAATCCGCAAGTTTTGTTTAGTTCACGAAACTTTTGTAATGTTCAACCGCCCATACTATGTATTAAATTATGTTTGTCACCAATTAAATGTCTTACACATATATGTTGTTTTGATTTTACATGTTATGTTAGAGTAAGTAAGATAGATAGTGTTGTTTTGGTGGGTGCTTGAAAACAATTTTTACTGTGTGTTACTCGCAACTGAATGCAAATCCAAGTAAGAAGTGTTGTTTTACTTGTGAAGGAGCCTCAACCTCCATATGTTAATGTATTGCATGTTTTGAAGTCTTAATATAAATTTTAGTTAGTTGCGATATAATTGTGAAAATTTCACATATGTGTTTTACGACAACACTTTATTTTACTCTTTCACTGTGAGTAAGATTATTTGATTTTATTAGCTCCTCTTGAAATGAAGATTCATTTGAATTGATTTCTGCAACTGTATTGTATGGATTAAATGAGTTCCGCAACTCTGTGTAAACTTCAGTAAATGAGTTGTCTTGCTTAAAATAATTTCAGCAACTCTGTGTAAACTTCAGTAAATGAGCTGTCTTGCTTAAAATAATTTCAGCAACTCTGTGTGAACTTCTGTAAATGAGTTGTCTTGCTTAAAATAATTTCCACAACTCTGTGTGAACTATGTATGTTGAGAGAAAAGCATTTTTCACCTGTCCTATTAAATTTTCTAACAATTTTGATTAGGTTTGGTTATATTGATGGCAAAGCTTATTTCCTTGTCTATAAGTCATTTAACGTTGTGTGGCAGATATTGTATACCGTTAGATTTAAATGACTTTAAATCTAAGAGTGAATAATATATGTCTCACTGCATTAAATGGCCTATAAACAAAGAAATAAAGCTAGCCTATATTGATTATGTAGACTACCATTTACATAAGAAAGGGTATTGGGTTGTATTGTAAATCGTGATCAGTGGATCTGTGGCATCAAAACTTTGGCACGAGAGTAATGGGGGATGTGCAAGAACCGCTGGAGTTTCGAGATGTGTAGAGTGATCAAGTTAAAGATATGCTCTATAATGGTAAATCTCTGGAAAACGCACTTCCTCGCGTGGCAAGGCCTCTGCTAACTTGCGAAACCGGAGGCTTATATTCCTCAGTTCCTTTCCCTGGACCCTTACCACCATTCGAGGCTAGATAAAGACGTACTTATCAGTATCGTGGGCTGAAGATGTTAGCGGCAGAGGCATATAAAGTCATTTCTGCACCCGCAATCTCCCAACGCACCCGGTGCAGGAGCTTTGCGGAAGTGGTCAAAATGATCGAGGTGATCCTACCAGATGTTGTCAAGTTGTATGACTTACAAATCAAAATGGAAAGTGACTTATCTACGAATTTCTCACTCATGGTGGCTGTAGATGCCTCCTTCCTTTTAATTTTCCTTTTCGACCGCTTAGGCTCAAAGTTGACCGACATCGATTTCAGTCAGCTTCAAGTCTGTATAAAGTGCGACATTTTGAAACTGGAGAATCAGATTCCGCTAATTGTTTTGAAATTAGAGTTTATGAAAACGTGAGAGAAGCTTCCCTCAGTGACCGGAGCATTCCCGGGGGGCCCTTCAAAAAACTGTTACTGGAGGCGTACAAACAGCTTTCTCCATTCGATATTAACGTCGACCTCGACGACCTCAGCCAAAAAAACCTGGATGATCTTGATAATGCCCTAGAAGGAGAGCCGCATACTCTGGTTGCATTCACGTACTCGTTTCGCGAATCCTGCAAACTGGAAAAAGCCAGAATCCCACTCTACTTCAAAAAATATGCAGCTTTATCGACAAGTACCTGGTTGTAAAGATATGTGGTATTTTTTTTTTCTTCAGTACTCGTCCAAACGACATAGATCGTCTAATCAAGGGATACAGCGCGGGGTAACTAGCAAGGGCGGGTGTCAAGTTCAAATCTTTCTCTAAGTTGTCCGAAAACATCCAGTTTGAGGAATGCTCCCATACGCTCTACCTTCCGCCTCCTTCTGCCTCTGTAAGATTCCAAACAATAAAAATTTCATAGATCTAAAACATCTGAGCGTTATCATTTAATATAATCTTTATGAAGAACCAGAACACAAGAAATGCAGTCATTTATTTATATTATTATTCACTGAAATTAAAATACATGCCCAGACCATAAAATCCTACAAATGGCATGCACAGCTGCTTGACAATGACAAATATACGAAATTGAAGCCCACTTGTGAATCTTGGATGGATCCACCATATAAACATCACCGCGGGGTTTTCGTCCCGGGATTAATATTAGAACTGGCTACGCCAGGTTCTCAACCCAAACACAATAAGATAGATAATCCAGAATGCTCTAAATGCCTAGCTTCTCTCCCCTTTTATAGGCTTGATGGGTCAATACCAACAAGAAATACCATAGGTCAATACCAACAATAAATACCATGGGTCAATACCATGGGTCGATACTATGGGAAAATACCACGGTAAGTACCATGGATTGATTCTATCCACTTTGACTGGATTAAGAAAGGGAATATTACAAATCCTCCCGCCCAAAGATTGCTTGTCCTCAAGCGATCCACTTATATCCACAACAAAAGCATTTGTACATTGATACCAGGATCCCATACAATCCGATGCGCCCTCCATGTTGAATGGTCCTGAATGGATCCTCCAATACCTGGATCCCAAACAATCCTCCGACCAATCCTCCCCTCAATAGATTTACCTAGATCCCAAACAATCCTTTCCCCAGTGGATTCTCCCGGATCCCAATGCCACCTAAATCCTGGGACCTGTGGGTTATGGTACCATTTCAGCCCTCCATCACTGCCCGCACCAAAGGGCCCAAGCTGCAATATGCCCTCGGCTGTGAGTATTCTCCAAAGAATCAACCTATCGATAGAATACCAACTCATAATCTCTCGCCAATCCATACTTGGGGAGGGATGAATATCTGCAAATCTACTATGTTGATGTTATTCGATGCTCAATTCATGCTGCTCTACTTTGTTACCCAACATGATGTATTTGGAGAACTCTGCCCTGCTCTTCCCAATGTATAAAGGTGGGTTGTTGGTGTTGCAAGCTTTATCTATGTATTCTTGTAGAGGGCTGCTCTGGAACTCCCAATTGTACTCCTCTTGCTGCCTTATGAGGGATTTGAGTCGTTCCTCAACACTAGACAACTTGGTCTTTGATTTGGAACATACCCCTATGAGTTCCTCAATTTTTCTATTCTCTTGTAAGACAGTGTCTCGGGTTGTCTAGACTCTTTGCTTCAACAACATAAGATCTGTCTTGAAATGCATGATCCTCTTCTGAAAGTATTTCACTGGAAATTCTAGTACCCTGCTGAATGTCTTTGTATTTGACTGCACTGGATGCCCCACGACCACTGCTTCAACTTGAATATTTGATTGGCCCTTTAGAAATGACTCATCCTACATACTATCTTTGTCTTGCTAGCCTGCATGATCATGCTCATCATATCGGTTCATTACTACTGGCTCCTCATTTGATTCTCCTTGGGTGTATTCATCCTGGACCTCTTCACATGTGAGGATCAGTTGTCCATCCTCTCTGGTTGTCAAACATGGATGTACTGGTGGACTGTTGTCTATACCTAATTGCCCATACTCTTTATGGATGTCCTCCATTGTATTTATAGATTCAACTACCACATCATCAGGAGGAATTGCATCTTTCCTTTCGTCATGTACTTTGTCAAGTTGACTAATCAGCTTGTCCTGCTAGTTTCTCTGAAGAGCATGGTGTTGTTGTTCACCATTTGTACTTGATTGCTCAGATCCTTCATAGGTCCTCTCCTGAAAATCAGCAAACCCATCTATGGATGAATCCCCATGATCTGAAGAAGTCTCTAATTTTTCTATCCTTGTCGCCTCCTTATTATCTGGGCATGAATGGTCAAGTGCCCAAACTCCCTTGCATACAAAGCATAAGCCTTTAACACTGTTACCGATGAAATAGGTAACCACACTGTTACTTACTTTTTTTTGGTAGCATAAAAAGCACTCGATTTTGAAAAGTGGTGATGCAGAATCACCTTTTTTTTTAGCACATTTTTGACACTCTAATATTTTTATTTATAAAGTATGAATATTTGTTTTAAAATGTTAGTGATTTTCATGCTAATTTTGAAACGTATTGATGCAGCATCAACCTTTTTTTTTTAGAGTGGTGATTTTCATGTTGGTAATAAAACACAAAACTTAGATAAAAAAATATATATAAAAACAATAAAAATGTAAAAAAAAACAAAATTAACTCGTAAAAATAAAAAATTTAAACAAAAATAAATAAATAAAAAACAACAAAAAAAAACAAAAATATTCGAAAATTATATCAAAAGAAATGACAAAATTTGAAAAAAAAACACATAATTTAAAGAAAAAAAACAAAAATTAAAAAAAAAAACATCAAAAACATTTTTTTCTAAGTTATTAAAAAAACCATATAATTAAAAAAAAAAATTAAAATAGAAAATTTAAAAATAATTTAAATTACAAAATTAAAATTTAGATAAAAAAATAAAATACAAAAAAGAAAAATTTAAATTTAAAAATTTAAATTAAAAAAATAATAATAATAAGAAAACAAAAATACAAATTTTAAAATTAACAAAAAAACAAATTAAAAAAAAAAAAACAAAACAAAATTTAAAATTGAAAAAGAGAATTAAAATTAAAAAAAACTATCATTAAAAAACAAAAAAAATGAAAAAAAACCACGTGCAAATAATTAAAAAACAAATATCCATAAATTTTCTGTTTTTTTTTTAAATGAAAAAATTTATAGATTTTAAAAATGAAAAATTAAATAAACTAAAAGATTAAAAAAAAAATTAAATTAAATTAAAATTTAATAAATTTAATAAATAAATTTTAAATTTTAAAAAATAATTAATCTAAAATATTAAATTTAAAAACAAAATTTAAAAAAAAAACAAAAACAAATTAAATTTAAAATAAAAAATTTGAATTAAAAAAAAAATAATTTTAAATTTTTTGATTTAAAAAAAAAAAGAAATTACAAAAAAAAGAAGAAGGAATTTTTTGATCGTGGTAGCGCCGCCAATCGGCCTTTCGCCCAAGTGGCGGCAAAGGCCGGCCGCTGGGCGGGCGGGGAGGCTACATGCAGCGCTCTGCCCGCCCAACGGCAGGCCTCTGCTGCCACCTGGGCGGGAGGCCGATTCCGGGAATCGCTTTCACGCTGCGGGAGGCCGATTCTGGGAATTGCCCTCCCGTGGCGAGACGCCGATTCCGAGAATCGCCCTGAGGCCGATTTCGGGAATCTCCCTCCCGCCACGGGAGGCTGATTCAGGGAATTGGCCTCGCGCGGAGGGAGGGCGATTCCCGGAATCGGCCTCTTGAGGCGAGAGGGCGATTCCCGGAATCGGCCTCCCGTGGCGGGAGGACGATTCCCAGAATCAGCCTCCTGTCGCGGGAGGGCGATTCTCGGAATCGACCTCCCGCCCAGTGGCTGGCCTCCGCCGCCACCTGGGCGGGAGGCCGATTGGCAATGCCACCATGTTCAAAAAATTCTTTTTTTATTTTTTATATTTTTAATTTGATTTTTTTTAATTCAAAAATTTTTAAATTATTTTTTTTAATTTAATTTTTATATTTGAAATATATATATTTTTAATTTTATTCATTTTTTTTTTTCCAAATTTTGTTAATATTTTTTATTAAATTTTGTATTTTTTTTTTTTTATTTAATTGATTTTTTTTTTTAATTTTTTCATATTTATTATTATTATTATTATTATTATTATTATTATTATTTTTTTTTTAAATTTATTTGACTTTAATATTTTTTTTTTTTTTTATTATTATATTTTTAATTACATTAAATTTTTATCATTTTTTTATTTCAATTAAAATTGTGTATTTAAAATTAGATTTTTTTTTTTTTTTTAAATTATGTTAGATGATCCAAAAATAATTTTTATCATAGGTTATAGTATTTGAATAAAATAATTATAAATTTAAGATATTAAATTAATAATTATTATTCTAGAATATTTAATATATTTGTGAGATAGTTAGAATTAGAAATTTGTTAATAAAAATTAGGACTCTAGAAAAGAGTCGTTTCCTAGGCTCTAAGTTAGGAGAAAAATTAGTACTTTGGTTAGAAGCTCATTTATTGTAAATGTACACTTGTTTATTTTCCAAGTGATCCATAACTAGATTAAGTTAGAGCATAAAGCATATAAATAGGTTAGTTTCCTATTTTGAATGTAATGTGTAATGAGAGAATGTGAGAGTGAGTTTAAGTGTGTAAACTCCTGTAATTTGCCCTGTAATCTTTTTGCTTGATCAATAAAGTTGTGTGTGTGAGGACACTTCTGCTCTTTCAAATTAAACTTAATATTTTCAAATTAATTTGTTTCTTATTTTATTTTTTATTTAATATATTTTTTTTAATTTATTTTTTTCAATTTTAATTGATTTTTAAAGTTTTTTAACTTTTTATTTTAACAATGTTTTTTTTTTTTTTTTTAAATTTAATTTGTTATTTTAATATTAACATTTTTTTTTAAATTTAATAAAATCTAATATATATATATATATATATATATATATATATATATATATATATATATATATATATATATATATTAATTTAAATTTAATTTATTTTTTAAAATCTATTTGTTTTTTTAATATATTTTTTTTTAAATATAATATTTTTATTGTATTTTATTTTTCATTTTTTATTTTTAATTAATTTTTCATTTTTTACTTTTAATTTCAATAATGTTTTTTTTTTTAATATATTTCTTTAAATTTAATTTTTTATTTTAAAATTTAATTTTTTACTTTTTATTTTTTATTTTTTAAATTTAATAAACATTTTCTTTTTCTTTTTTAAATTTAATTTCTATATTTTATTTTTTATAATTTCTTTCTTTTTTTAACTTGTTTTTCTTTTTAATTTAATAATTTTCTTTTGTTTTTATTTTTATTTTTTTTATTTCTATATATTTTGAAATTTTAATCTTTAAATTTATTTTTTATTTTTTATTTTTTTCTTAAATTTTAGGTTTTTTTTTAATGTTTGAATTAAAATTTTTATTTTTTTATTCCTATATCTTTTTAAATTTTAAGCTTTAAAATGTTTTTATTTTTTAAATTTATTTTTTTTCTTAAATTTTAGGTTTTTTTTAATGTTTGAATTTTAAAAATTAAAAAATGTTATTTCTATTTTTAAAAATGTCAAAAATATGACAATTTTTTTTTTTGTTATTCTAGCATCAACTGGTTTTGTTTTGAGGGTGTTTTTTCAATCATTTTTTCAAGAAACAATTTTGTTTTTAGCATAATTTTATAAAATGTTGAAATTTGACCTTAACAAAAAATCAAGTGCGTTATGGAATACACTTTTTTTTGTTTTTGGGGTGTTTTTTCATGTTTTTTAAGTCTTTTTGGGCTAGAGTTCATGTTTTGAGGTCAGGTTACCTATTTCATCGGTAACAATGTTCTTTCCTCCTTAGTTCATTCTTGCTGTCTCCACAAATCTTTGTTAGTTCCTCCTTTTTTAACTTCTTTCTAAGTAGTTTGATGCTCTGTTTGATCAACCCCTCAGCTAGTTCATAAGCAACAGGTGATGCAATTAGCTCCTTCCTCCAAATGGCCAACAATTTGGATCTCAATTGTTCGTAGATGGCCCTGTCTTCTCTTAAGATTGGAGACATGATATTTTGCATGTCTGTTTTGATGTAGTTTGGATGAGACGTTGTAATTCCATTGCAAAATTATTGGAGCATCTGAAGGATTAAATCATCACACTCTAGATCCAGCATAAGCATACCAAATCTGAATTTCTCCATGCGTTCCAAAATTGTGCGCTTCTGGAAAAAAGTAAGAACGGTGGTGTTGTCCAACCCTTGAAGTGCTTCTACCATTACCTGAAAAGTCCTCCTCATGATGTCATCATTGTAGGGCAATAGCGGTGGTGTTACGGCTATGATTTTACTGAGACAAGAAGCAACGGTGAGTCTAACATTTTCACAAGAATGCTCCAAGAACCTAGGTTGTATCAAAGCAAGCATGGATGGCTTCAAGGCCCAACTTGACCCTTCCCATTTTGATTTCTCTATCAAGCTAAAAGCCATATTTAATGTGTCTAGCTGTAGGAGAACATCTTTTGACACTGTACCCAGTAATTTGGATCCAAGTTCGAAGAGACACTTGCTTGTTACATCTTCCTTCCGGATATCTTTTGACTGCTGAAGGATAACATGGACCTTTCGAGAGAAAGGCCTGTTGCTCTACTCTTGCTTCTGATTTGTATGTTGTTGCCATATTTGATCCATAGAAGTATTGTAGCCCAGAGAATCGACTGATATATCATTATGTTGATTCTTGTGGCATTTCCAAAAATAAAATGACGACATTGGCATCAATGGATCTCAATACTTAGTTAATGAGAAACTTGGGAATGATCCCTGCCTAGCAATAATTTTCTAGCCTTTCAACAATGACCATATTTGCAAGAAAGATATGAATCTTCCATACACATGAATAAATATCATGGGTACAGTTATTCATAAGAGGCTATATACAAGCTATAAATGATTTTGTCAATCATGCCTTCAAATATTTTCACAAATTTAACCCACAGACTTATAAATGATTTTCCCTTCACTTATTTCTCCCAATAAAATAATTTACTGAAATAAAAATTCAACTAGGGTGATAAATATCACCGAAGTGAAAAATACTGGCTAGGGTGAAAATTAAATTTCACCGAAGTTCCTTGCATAAAACTCTCAGGCTGGCAAGATGCACAGCTCTGATACCACTGTAAGATTCCAAATAATAAAAATTTCATAGATCTAAAACATCTTAGCGTTCTCATTTAATATAATCTTTCATGAAGAACCAGAACACAAGAAATGCAACCATTTATTTATATTATTATTCACTAAAAGTAAAATACATGCCCAGACCATAAAATCCTACAAATGGCATGCACAGCTGCTTGACAATGACAAATATAAGAAATTGAAGCCCACTTGTGAATCTTGGATGGATCCACCACATAAACATCACCGCGGGGTTTTCGTCCCGAGATTAATATTAGAACTAGCCAGGCCAGGTTCTCAACCCAAACACAATAAGATAGATAATCCAGAAAGCTCTAAATTCCTAGCTTCTCTCCCCTTTTATAGGTTGATGGGTCAATACCAACAAGAAATACCATGGGTCAATACCATGGGTCGATACCATGGGAAAATACCACGATAAGTACCATGGATTGATTCTATCCACTTTGACTGGATTAAGAAAGGGAATATTACAGCCTCTAACTGTAATATCCTATATACAGACTAAAGTGTTCTTCAGGAACTTAGTTGCACTTGAGTTCAATGACACAAGACGTCCTAACGCCGTGACATGCTACGTTGGGCTGATGGACTGCCTTATCGACACGCCCGATGATGTTCATGTGCTGATGGATTCTCATGTCATTCGTCGTGGAAGTCTAATGTTAACTGACGAGCGTATTGCTAAGACGTGGGATGGCATGTGTCAGCCCTTCTTCACGGGCCACCTGGAGCCTCCTGAAGAGCTCAAACAGGCATTCCAAAATGAGGTCAAGAAGAAGTATTAAAAAGTCAAAATCAAGGTCAGGCTTGCTGAAACATGGGAGCACATATATTTGAAGTTTTTCTCTCGGCCATGGAAATTTCTAGCTTTTCTGTTTGCGATTTTTCTTCTGGTCTTGAACTTCATACAGGCCTTTTGTAGCTGGTTCAAATGCAGATCTAGTAACTAAACAGGACCGTGCTGCTTAGGCCAGTAGACATAGCAGACATGTATTTTCTTACACGCCACGGGCTGCAAACTCTCTGATTTTCTTTGGATGGTGTAGGTGTAAACCGAGTGACTGATAATATGATCGTCTTGGATGCATTTTTGTTTAAAATAGAATTATGTTGCTGGCTATTGATGATATGATTGTCTTTGATGTATTTCCTCTCATCTCTGTCGTGGATGATGTATTTCCTCTCATCTTTGTTAGGCTAGTGTAGGTTGTGTGGTGGGTACCCTCTAATTTCTTGTTCCTTGCCCAGGTTCGAAGCTTTTGTCTATGACATGTTTATTTGTAATGTGTTTACCCTTACCCAGGGTTCGAAGCTTTGTCTATCTTTGTCAGGCCAGTGTAGGTAGTGTGGTGGGTAGCCTCTGTTTTCTTCTTCCTTACCCAGGGTTCCAAGATTTGTCTATGACATGTTTATCTATAATGTGATTATTACCATATTTGTTCTCTTAACAATTCTTGCCCCTTTATCACTTTATCCATGGTTGCAGAGGCATATGCAAGTGTAAAATGAGTTAACCGAGCTCTTTAGCAAGGGCAGCAGAGGATCCTTTCCAGATAACGTCAAGAGAGGTGGCTTGAGAGGCTTTTCCTGGTACTAGCCTAAGATTCATCTATTTTTCTCTTCTTTCTAACCCTCTTGACCACAAATTTGTCATTGGGCTGTAAAATATGTCCATTGGAGGAATCTCCTCAATATTTAGTAATATTTTATAAGTAGGATTAGCAGGAATACTCTCTACCTCGGGTTGAGTGGCCACTGGTGTCTTCTAAGATATTGATTGCTCTAGCACAATATTTCACTGAGAAGAGGGATTATTTTGCAGATTTTGCTATTGCGAAGCAGTCGCTCCTCTTAGGATCATATTTTCTTGTTCCCCTTGCTTTGGATGTTTCAAGAACTGATAAAACTACTCCCAAACCTTTTCCATCCTCGAATATATTGTATGAATTTCTCCACTGGAGTTTCAAGAAATAGTTGTTGTTGTTTGCTGCAGCTGAGGAGGGACAACTGGTCGAGAGGAAAATTCTTGCTGAGAAGAAGACCTAGTTTCCTTCAAAGATGCTTGTTTTGTAAGGGAAGTTGCAATAAGTAAGTCTATAGGCAGGGGATCTATTCTTGAATTCCTAAAAGTGAAAAATTGTTCTTGCTCTTTCACTAACAATGTCTCATCAACACTACTCAATATTCTACTATATGAGGATGCTTCAACAAATAAGTCATCAAATTTACGTTCCTCATGCATATATTTTCAAATAACAGAAGCTATGGCAACCTGTTTTGCTACTCCATTAGGGTCATATGCCCTAGCTAGGATGGTGGCTAATTTCAATGCTTCAATGGGTTGTAACTCTTTCTCATCATGACCATAATTTGCCAAGGAGAAAATATCAAAAGGTAGAGGAAACTGAGATCAAAATTTCTTGTTTTTGTCTTTCAATTCCTTGGTAATAATCCAATGGCCTACAGTTTAGTAAGCCACTTCCCTGCACAAAAGCTTGTCAGGAATGTAGAGGGGTAAGACATGGGGTGTCGAGTAACTTCCCAAGACTCTGATATATGCAAACAAATCTGATAAAAATGGCCGAAGTAATTGCACTCCTAGAGTATATAATGATAAATATGAATTGGCATCAGATCAGAGGGGTCCATTTACATCCTATAGCTTGGAAGTCAAGAGAAAAGAAAAAACAGTCACAATCCCATAATGTAAGTTGACATGTAAAATGGGGGTATTTTATTCTCAGACACATGCAAGAGGTATGGAAAGAGATAATGTTCTTTAATAGGCTATTGGATAATATAGTGGCCCTATCCAAAATATAACCCTCAAAAGAACCATCTATTAAGGAAATCCAATTATCAAGGAAACCCAACTATCATGAAATTCAGACACATTGGGATAAGCATGCAATCTACAAAGCATGAAAGCAATTTGACTAAAAGGAGAGGCAAGTGAGTTTACTAAGTACTTACTGTCCTCTTCTATTTTGTATTTATTTGAGTCCTTCCTCCACTCCCTTATAGAGTTTGCTAGTTTCGCATGCTTATTATGAAGTTCTCCACATATTGTTTGTTTTAAATGCATTGTGGTTCTGGTAAATGGTACATATCCTGAAAGTACTTTGTTGTGAAACAACCAATTATGGGGCCTTTCTGTGTGTGAAATTTCCGCTTAGTAATATTCACATTTTCAACAACCCATCTGACCATATCTGTATATGGAAAAAGTTAGGGCCTGTCTCCAATTCTATACAAGAAGAAATTTTATGCATCCTTAGAGGTTGTCTCTAAAGTTGGCATTTCATTATCAACTACAATTTTCCTCATTGTCACCTAGAACTCTTCATCCTCAAAATTTTTTCTTACAATCATTGTAGACATAGCAGGCATGTATTTTCCTATCACAAATGTCTAAAATTTTGGATATACAATCTTTCATTTAACTAAATGTCAAATTAGAAAACTAAGTAGTTGAGATATCTAGCTAAATCTCAACAATCTCCTAGAAACGCGTCTATAGAAAACCATTTTTACTTAATTAAAACACATAATCTCACGATATTTCTTTAAACATATAAAAGTAAATAATATTTGTTTATGTACTCGTTTTAAGAAAAAGGAGGAGACGCTCAACTATTTCTTGAGATTCGGGGAACGTTCAAAAGAGCATCTGTGGGGTTTCCGTCCTCAAATTCTAAACACACTCATTTATTTGCCCCACGGGAAAAGAGGCAGCACACGCTCCACGTTATCAACTGGATTTTATTTTATTTGGTTATAGTTGTTAATTACTTGCCATTTCTATTTTTAATGGAGGGGCAACGACTTGACAACTGTAATTAGAACCTTTTAACATTTTTTATAAGTTTACTTTTTAAAAATCGTTCCAATAATAAATTTGTTTAAAAATTAATTAATTAATTAAAATCACAGTTTTGAATATTAAACATTTAAAAAATATATAATAATTTTCTAAAAAATATATTATCTAATTTCAATTAAAAAATTCCACATGACAAGGTGTAGAGAATTTTTCAGTGACCTAGAGGAGAAAGATATCCATATGCACATTGAACTAGGGGATGATGTAAGGTAAAACACAACCGAAAATGGTACACTCACCTTTCAGAGGGAGTTAAGATCCCCTCTTAGACTCAAGGATGTCATGTTTGTTCCATGCCTAAAGAAAAATCTCATCTTTGTTGCAGTTTTGGAAAACCGTGGTTATGATGTGATATTCAAAAAATGGAAAGAATTCATGAGACACATAGCCATAGGACAGGTGAAGTAGATTGGGGTTTGGGTGAAGAACCTATATAAGCTAGATGTGGAAGATTTGTTAGCAGTAAGGCAGAGAAAGTGCAGTTCCATGATGTCGGTGAAATTTAGCACAAAATAATTGGACATTTTCATCATGGCGCCTTAAATATTATGCTACAAATAACCACTAGCCTTTCCTAAGCCATAGGACAGGTGAAGTAGATTGGGGTTTGGGTGAAGAACCTATATAAGCTAGATGTGGAAGATTTGTTAGCAGTAAGGCAGAGAAAGTGCAGTTCCATGATGTCGGTGAAATTTAGCACAAAATAATTGGACATTTTCATCATGGCGCCTTAAATATTATGCTACAAATAACCACTAGCCTTTCCTAAAGGAGCACTTCAGTAGTAGGATTTTGAAATGATGTACCTTGTGGATTATGAAAAATCTGCATTCCATTATTAGGACAACAAATCACACACTATCCTAGAAAGTATCTACTCTGATGTATGTGGAACTTTCTTGACAACTTCCACTTCCAAGCATAAATATTTTGTCATTTTTGTTGACAACTTCTCAAGGAAGTGTTGGATCTTCTTCATGCGAAAGAAGGATGAGACATTCTCCAAGTTTGTAGAATTCAAGGCACTGGTTGAGAAAGAAACCGATAAGAAGGTGAAGTCTCTCAAGAGAAAAAATGGAGGTGAGTATGTTTCAAATGAATTCAATATTTTTTTTGCAAAAGAAGGAATTCGGAGAGAGCCAATATCACCCCACAACCCACAATAGAATGGGGCAGATGAGAGAAAGAACCATAGGTTTGCGGGAGAAGCGAGAGATATGTTACATGACCAAGGAATACCACTACATTTGTGGGAAGAGGCATGTAATAAAAGAGTCTATATGTAGAACCAGATCCCTCATCGGATTCTTGGTATTTTTACACTGGAGGAGGCTATCTCAAGGAGGAAGTCGGATGTGTCGCACTTCAATATTTTTGGAAAATCTATTTATTTCCATGTCTTCAAATATTCTAGGAAGAAGCTTGAGCCCACATCGAAATTGGGAGTATTTATAGGTTACACAGATTCTCATCACAAATACTATGTGTACTTACCTTCCCTCCGAATGATAGTTGTGCGAAGGGATGTAAAATTTGATGAGCAAAAGGTGATGTGGTGCTCTCTTGAGAGGGAGCTTTAGATCCCACCAGAGGAAGAGCTTTTAGCTCCAAAGGAGGATCCTCAAGAAGTTGTGGAGCAGCAACAAATTGAGGAGTAGAGAGTGGAGACATCCACTCAAGCAAAACCATCCTAGCTGAGCTTGTAGATACTGAGCCATCCTCTTTCAAGGAAGAAATAAAGAAAAATGTTTGGGTTGATGCAATGGTGGAGGAATATGGATCCATTGCAAAGAACAATGTTTGGGAAGTGGTCCCAATACCAGTAGATAAATTAGTTGTGGGTTTGAGATGGATCTTTAAGGTTAAGCATGTAGCAGACAGAAGCATAGAGAAGTATAAGGGAATATTTTTGGCCAAAGTATTCTCTCAAGTTGAGGGAATTGACTATGAGGAAACCTTTGCTTTAGTATCAAGGTATTCATCCATTAGACCAATTCTTGCACTAGTTTCCCATATGGGGTGGAAGATCCACCAGATGGATGTAAAAACAACATTTCTCAATGGGTTTATTGAGGACAAGGTGTACATCGCGCAACCATAATATTTTGAGACATTTTATCAAGATTCACATGTGTCCAGACTCAAGCGAGTGTTGTATAGTCTCAAACAAGCACCCTGTGGTTGGTACACTAGGATCGACATCTATCTCACTAGTTTAAGCTTCACCAAAATTGAAGCGGATGCAAACCTCTATCATATTTTGGTAGAAGGTAAATTTCTTATTATTGTCTTATATTTTGATAATTTTATTTTAATTGGTGATGAGAATATAATCATATCTTGCAAGGAGGACCTTGCAATGGGAATTTGAAATGAAGCACATGGGCCTCATGCACTACTTCTTCAGGTTAGAAGTATGGCAAGGAAATGGGTAAGATACTGCAGATATTCTGCATGGAGAGTTCTAAACCCATGGAGACACCTCTAGATACCAACTCTAGAGGAAGGAGGATGCCACTTAAGGTGAAGAAGTGGATGATACCATTTATCGATAAATAGTGATTTCACTAATGTATCTTGTGAACACATGAAAAAATATGTTCTATGTAGTCAACCAGCTAAGCCAAGCTATGGTTAGGCCAACCAAATTATATTGGAAGGCACCTAAGCATGTTCTACAGTACCTTAGAGGCACTATCTAGTTTGGAGTATGGTATAGATGGACATAGGGAGTGAATTTGTGTGGTTTCACAAATAAAGATTGGGTAGGGATTCCATCCGATTGAAAGAGTACATAAAGTGGAATTTTCATTGTTGGGTCCACAACGGTTTCCTGGTACTACAAAAAGCAAAGATTTGTGGCATTCAGATTGGCAGAAGAAAAATACATGGATGCAAGTGAAGCAACATGTGAGGAGATCTGGATGAGAAAGATATCTGTGGGACTATTTGATTAGATGATGGATCCAACTATGATCTATTGTGATAATCATAGGCACCATAAGATCTCCGAGAATCCTGTATTTCACGATCGATCCAAGCATATAGATATTCGATGTCATCATTTACGGGACTTTATGCAGGTTGATAATGTTGGTACACTACATCCTGACAGAGGAACAAGATGTTGACATCTTGAAAAAGTCTTTGTCAAGAGGGAAGTTTGAATTACACAGGTGCAGAATAAGGGTGGTTGATAATCCCTTTCTTATTGAGAGGGACTGTTGAAAAATGCGGCAAGAAAGTCTCAACTTGACTTTGCCTTGGACAAATTGAGAAAAATCGAATTTCCACATCAACAGACAACTTGGATGCAGTTAACTGAGGTGACATGGCTCTTGTCACTCAGTTAGCTCAGTAAATTTGAGTTAGAGGAGTTGGAGTTCAGTTAAACATGTGTGATTACTAATTTGCAGCAATCAAGGTCAATTATTTCAATTTTTTTTCAATTAAACTAGTTTTGATTGTTGATAGAACTATTGGAAGGTCAATTGTTCAATGGTACAATAGTTTAACTCGGTGATCATCCAGTTAACTAATAAATCAACCCAAAATAGATAGTTCATGTAGAGAATTCGAGTTCTCGAGCTATGGTGGAGATTCCAAGGAAATGTAACCTTAGTTGTAGACTAGTCTTAAGTGTACAGGTATTGCATGCAGTCAGATGATCAACCTTGGGCATTACACAAGAATTTTGGGGGGAATTCCTAAATAATAGGGGCCTAATTTCCTCAAGAACTGTGCAAGGAAATAGAGGCTCAAGCTGAGGCAAAAATTGACTAAGTCTAGGTTAGAGCTTCTCAATGAGCATAGAGATAGATTATCCACTTGTTGGTTGAGCTTAGTCCGACCAAGAAATTGTAATACATATTTATTCATCATATTAAAGCAAGCAAGCATAAGGGGTTTTTAGCAGTTGCTTTCCCCTCGAAATATATTGTGTGCATGTGTGTTATTTTTCATTGCATGTTTGTGTTTGATGTTATAAATTTTGAATTGAATTCCACAGAGAAACAAAGTATGATTGTGTCTTATGACTAGAGTATTAGTTATCAGGATCCATGTCTCATATGGTTGATATGCGTACGTTAATTCCTTAATGCGGTGTAAGAAAGATCTCGGTGTTATTTCTATCTTTTATCATGCTTACAATATGGTGTTTTCCCTCTCCCCCGTTAGGTGATATCTTTATGTTATTTTGGATTATTTTCTTTAATTGTGACTACAAGTTTCCTAGCTCAAATAGTGGTTCTAAGACTATTTTAATCTTTTGACTAGGATTTAGTGTTTGTTGGTCTCCTCTCTTAGCATGCTCAGCACCTAAAAGTTGGTCATTGGGAAGAGATTTGGGGGATGGGGAGGTTTTACCCTATCTTTTATTTGCATCGGATGTTGTGTTGGAGGGTTGAGGTAATTTTATACTGAGTGACTATGTAATTAAGTTTCCATGGAGTCTATATGTTCCTATTTTATATTGTTTTAGTAGATGGCATAGGTCTGAGTGGTGGTTTGAATCCTAGTGGGTGAAATTTGTAGTTATGGTATCACTTTAATCCCACTCTTTCAGACATGGGAATTGGTATCTTTCTTTTCATTAACTGGTATTATTGAGTCTTCTTTGTATGCATGGTATCCTTCTTGTCATGGAAGTGTTGAGCGTAAAAAAGTTTGGTGGTGGTTACAGAAACTAGTTTCTTCTATGTTCTTATGCTTGATTAGAAACCTTTTTAGTATGGAGGATCACTATGCCATTCATTTCTCAGTTTCTAGGGGTATCTGATTGGGGAAATCATGTTTCTGTTGGGCTCCTCTCATCCAGTGTGGACCAAGTTTGAATTTTGGTTTCTAGGTGTTAGGGACTCCATGTCATGTCAACAAGCTAGAGTCAAACAAGGGGTCAATAATTACCGAAAGCGGGATTGCGAAGTGTTAGCCACCTATATTTTTTCAGTTATATCAGCTGGTGGCTAAATTTTCTTTGCAGCCTTCAAGAAACAAATTCAGGCCTAAATTGTTGGTACTTGAAGTCTGTTGGTAAGATCCTAAACTACTGGTTGGTTCTACATACTTTTTCCCCCCTCTCTGCCTCTGATATTCCATGAAAATCCTAGTCAAATATTGTTGCATCCTCCTCCTTTTTTTTCCTCCTTTGCTTCTATCCTGCCTTCGTTTCTTCAGTCTCCTTTCATCCATAAAACCCCACCAAACCCTGTTATATTTATTACCCCGTTAATAAATCTCATTTCCTAAGGTGAAAAACCTATTTTTAGTCTATCGAAACCTTCTTTCTTCTTGAAAAAATCATTGAAAAAACATATAAAAGCGCATATTTCCATGCGCCAAGCTTTGGCCCCTCAGGCTAAGCACCTTTTCGTTTCTTCCTTCACATACCCGAGCACCACGACCGGCCGCTCAAGCCCAAAGGAGCTAAACCAAGGCATGGTCCCGCTCCGCCCTTTTTCCCTTAAAACCTTCGAAAGACCCATCTTTATAAGGTTCGGGCGTGAAACATTAATCCACGTGCTTCCTCTGCTCCGAGTCCTCCCAGCCGTCGATCTGCCCCACAGATCAACGGAGCGGAATATCCCTCATCTGGTGGACCCCCCCTTCGCCGCGCTGTTTTCCATTTCCACCGGTTTCGTGCCCGCACCACCTTTCGTCCAGGGGCGGTTTTATACCGTCGGCCAGCGATCCCACACGCTGGCCGACACGTGTTCGCCACTTCATCCCAAAACCGCCGCGCCATGTCTATTGCCCGCGCGTTAAATTTCGTCCCATGGCCCCGCAGCGGGATTCATCCCCGCCGTCGGATCTGGGCCCTCCCATCCGACGGTCCCTGATCGCCTTTTCCGCTCACCCTTTAACGAACTTGCCCGCCCGTTAAAATCTCCCTCGACGCGTTTGAAAGTCGGTTCCCACCGTCGATCTCCGCAGATCGATGGCTCTCTTTTGTTCTCCCGATTCCGTCGCACGGCCCATCTTTTCCTCCGTTGACTGCTCAAAACACCCCCGACCGTTGATCGCCATACGATCAACGGCTCTGATCGCTCCTTTCTCTCGCACGCCTTCCGATGCAGTCTATCCATATAACGCAGGATTTCCTCATTTTTCTTGTATTTTGCAGGTTTTTAAGGTTTTTCTTCGTATTCTATGAAAATCTAAAGGATGAGGGTGATGACTCCAGTCCTTCCGATTAATCCAGGGAATCGATCATGCAGAGAAGAACAATGATATCTACAAAGTTTCATGAGCTTTGGTTGCCGCACATCCCTGTGAAGCTTGAAGAATGCCGTCAATATCAAAGCAGAGAAAGAGTATCAGATTTTGAAGACAGAGTGAACCAGAGCAGTAGTTTTATGGGTAGATTGGCGGGGATTACGGCTAAGACGGTTATCAAAAGCCTAATCCCCGGCTCAGAACACGGATTAAAGCAAAACCTAAAAGTGTTCATCAGACGTTGCCTCCACCGCCATACTTTGAGGCGAATTGATTCCTCAACCACCACAGTGCCACCTATTGCTTCAGGACGATCAGTCAGAGGCCGAATTTATTGAACAAGATCAGATACTATGCCTCGGAACAGCCAAGAAGTTATTTCTGCACCAGATTTTATTCCAGAATATTTGCAAAATATCCCTAATAGTATGCAGAGCCTCAAAGGTCAACAAAAGCTCCCTTCGAGCTTACTTCTTAAGTGTAAACACATTAATGCAATGTAACACCTGTAGAATTTCTTCATCGAGCCTCGCGGGGTCAGGAAGACATTAATTCTGCATTAATTGTATTTGAGATCTTTTTATCAGATCTCACCTCCTCATCCTTCTATAAATACTCCAGAAGAAGATGAGTGAGGGGTTGGATTATTTGGTTGTCAATATAATTGCTGAAGTATTTTAGCTGGTTCTGAGTGGAAACTCTTGACTGTAAATAGTGGTTTCATGGGCCCTTGGAGCTCTGCTTGTAACAGATAGGTTAGGTTGTGAGGAAAGGTGAATTAAAACATTGGATTTGAAGATTGTAACCGGTTTGAAGCAATCAATACAAGCTGATTTATGGGATCCTGGTCTATGCTGAGGGTGATGTTATTCTCACTGTAACTTGTCATTTTATTTCTATTTTCAATTTGTTTCATTTTCCACTGTAAAGAACAGTTTAAACAGTGTTAGAGTTTGCTGTACATCAATGACCTTCTCTGGCTGAAAAATCTTTATCCCAATGTTTTCTTCTAATTTTGTTATTTAGAAATGATTTAATTCATTCTAAGTACAGAGATGTTGGCGTTCCCTCATCTTTTCGTCACTGCTGAATGTCATTTTTAAATGTTACTTTCATATATGTTGTGTAAGGAATGAATTGAGGAAATCAAAGGTTAGCCCTGAGTCCCTTTCTTGTTTGCTCAACTATTTGTCTGTTTCCCTTAGAACGTGTCAAAAGATGACTAGTTTCGAAGTACTTATCAGATCTTGGGCTATTCTGTGTTATCTCGGTGATTGTCTTGGAAGTAACTAAGTAAAGAAGAACTAAGATGAGGAGAAAGGTGAGCCCTGCCCGCTAGTTTCTGCTCCAAAGGTTGCCTTCAAGTTTCCCTTTGTTTTAAATCTGTGTTCTATCAGAAGTGTATCAAAGGCTGGCTAGTTTCAAAGTACTTACCAGATCCTGGGCTGCTCTTTGTTCTGCATCTGTTAATTCCCTTTCCTTTTTGTATCACCCCATTCCATAAATCAAACTTCAAAGAGATCCTTAGGCCTAGATGACTTGCCCCATAGATTACTCTTGAACCTAGATGTTTCAATTAAATTCTCTTATGACTCCATAGCCCAATGGATTGAAAACTTGCCATCATCTTTCTTTAGAATCAAAGCTTATTTTGTTCACTTGCAACTTCTCACCTTTGAACCTATTTGCATATAGATATTTCCGTCTCAGACAGCAACTATGTTCGACCATCTGAGAAAACCAAACAAAACCCTTGGCCTTCATAACTAGCCTAATACCATCACCCTAAACTTCAAAGACAATATCCATCTTTGTACATATTGGAGAGATCCCTCTCCGGATTCAGGAGGGCTAGATCCTAGAATCCCAAAGTTGGTTGAAATGATGTTAACTCTGTGATCGGACTTTGCCAATCTTGCTTGTTACAGAGACCTAACACGAAGGACACACTCATTTGCACCATCAAATTAAGGACAATGTTCTTCAGTATCGAGAGCTCAATCCTACCCATGTATAAGAAGAACTTACCAGATCATAGGGGGGACCTCTTCCTGTAGAACCTCCATCTTAGACATTGAAGTTATAAGTGAGTGGGAAATGGATCCTTGATACTATCCATACGAGGGCTCTATTTAATCAGTACATGCAAGCATTTGACTTATATTGGAAAATGGATTTTCTCTTGGGAAAATTTTTATTGGATTGCGAGGAATATTGTATGCACATTCTTCAACACTTGATCACCTGCACAAGCACTTGAGGTATATTAACAAACACATGGAGAGGATGGAGCAACATCTTGGCATTCCTCTAGTAGTAGGAAGACCGCTAGGAGATCTAACTACTCCTATCCCGATGGCAGGATTTGATTTTGACCCTTCAGCTTGATGATTATATGATTTTTTTTTGTGATTTCATATGTACAGCCACTTGTATAGGGCCAATTATGCTAGTGCCTTAGTGTTAGTTCAAGTACATGGTTATCCTTTAACTCTAAAATGTCTCTCTCCTTCCTAAAGAAAATATATTTTTGGCTATGATCTAGCCCCCTCTGAGAAATAAACTTGACCTTTTGTAATCTATATATAAATCTCTATTTTTACAATTAATAAAATTCACTACATATACATAAATATAAATATAAATATAAATATAAATATAAATATATATATATATATATATATATATATATATATATATATATATATATATATATAATTTAATAAATTTTATTAGATTACAGAAATAATAATAAAAAAAAACTCCACCCTATTTAAAGAGGTTGGTGATTTAATAATCACATAGCTCAACTATATTTAAAGTGGTTGGTTAAATAGCCATAATCCACATAGCTCAACTATATATAAAGTGGTTGGTGATTTAATCATGGTCCAGCCATATTCAAAGTGCTCGGAAGAAATTTTAAAAATTAAGATTTGATTTTAGTTATTAATATTATTAATAAGTATATAATTCATATAGTGAAATATAAGTTGATTTATAAATATCATTAACATATAGATAATATATCTTTAACAAGATTTTAAATTAATTTGTAGTTTTGTTATGCAAAAATAATAATTAATTATTTTTTCTATATAAAATTATTAAATATTTTTTTAAAAGAGATTTGAAGTGATGACTTATTATAACTATTTAAGGTCAATCACTTCATTGTCAATCCAAAACACCACATATTGTTTCATTATAATAAGGGGTATTCAAAGATGATAAAGATGATAAAGATGCTTCGTTCGTTACAAATGTATGACCTTCCACTCGATGCAAACACTTGATCTGCATCCCACTCGTTAGTGTTCATTTTTGGTGACGCGATGTGGAAGCCGTATGTTTCGAAAGGGCAATATGGTGATCCTATGTCTGGAGAGAGGTTGGTTGAGGATTACAATCCAACGCATTCCAAATTTAAAATATAAATATTTATCAGCAGAAAATATAAAACAATTAAACTTCGCATAATCTAAAATTATAAAACAATTAAACTTCGCATACCTTACGGTATCTAATACCCTTTCCACGAGATTTGTGTTCAGGTCTCAATCCATCTCCGCAGGTAACAATCTGAAAGAACTCGGGATTGAAAGATTGGCATTATTTTTTATTTTCTTTTTGATGTCATTATCTTTTATTTGCTGTAGTATGGCTATTTAAATTAAATAGTTAATAATGAGTTTACAATATGTCTAAAATTATTTAAGTTAGGTTAAGAGTTTAATTTTTTCCAAAAACAAATAACTTCTTAAAAATGAAAGGTGTGTAGTTAAGTGAAAGTTTACTATATAATTTCAAGTGACTTATATGAGTATGGGTTGTCACTCATAGTTTCACAAGTGACAGGTTTTCATAATAATAATAAAAATTTGCTATTTAAATTAAATAGCTAACACAATGTAAAAATAATAATAATTAAATAACTAAAAAATATAAATCTAGGAGAGAGTGCTTTTCTTAGATAGTTTTTTAAAGTTATTTGCAAAGGTTTTTTTATTTATGGTGGAAGATGAAATTATGTAATGGAATTTTGGTCCCAAGTCTAAGTGCTAAAACATGCTAAAGTCCTAAATCCCAAGACCTAAGCTTATGGTCAAAATCTTAGCGCAATGTAATTTATGCTAAAAACCCACCTTCAGACCTTATATTAAAAAACACATGTAATATAGTGTTAACCGTGGAATGTTAACCGCGTTGGAACTGTCACATAGGAACGGGTGGAGATGTCAGGATGTCAGTAGTGACCGCTAGCAGATGGAGTTAACCATCGGGGTTAAACCGTATTGAAATCGTCGATATGTGAATGTTGTGACAGTTACCGTCATAGAACCATAGGGAGGGAGTTAACCGTGCACACAACTACTGGGATCACCATATATCATGTGAGCATTTGTCGACAGTTTATGTAGCTGCAACCAACAAGATGACCGTAGCCGACGGGGATTTACTGCCTATTCACATGCCGACAATTCATCCTCCACACAGTTATGCTGACCATCAAGGCTAAAATCTTATCCCAAAGTTTATTTTGGGTTTTTATTAAATTTGCGCGAAGGACGTAATCAAACCACCTTTATCCTATCCACTAGGTGTCACCTGCACACAAGACCAACACCTCAACAAACCTTAATTACTCACCAACCTGCCTAAATTGGCATCAAGGAGTTCGAAACCAAGTCTTTAAAAGCCAAGACATTTTCTTCCATGACAGACATGAGTGATTTTGAGTTTAGATTCTCAAGGTTAGAGGCAGTTTTGTTTTCAGCATTGCTTAACTATCCGGAGACAAAATTGAGCGCAGAGACAGGCATTGGAAAGCCAAGAGAGAGAGAGATTTCTATTTTCAGTGTCCAGAAGAGCCTGTGAGCATAGTTAGTTTGATGTTTTTGCTGTGTAAAGACTTCCTCAGATCAATCCTAATAAAGCAGACGCCCATCTTGAAAGTGGACCCGGAGACGTATTCCACCAGGGACGAAATCCGTAATCAATGTTTGTTGTCTCTTCTCTCTTTTCTTTGCTGTATTTTCATTCTTAATATGCTGCTGGTTTGAGTTCTAAATGATTTCCTTCAGTCTTCCACATTAAGTAGTCCAGTTAACAATCAATTCACTAATGGCAACTAATCAATACTACATCAACACTTAATAATGAACAAATTCAAATCAGAGTTGAGGATGATGGCAAGAAACCTTGTGGTAGAAAGTGAGAAAGAAAAATGAATTTCTCAAATGAGGAAGGTGAGAGTGTTGAGATGCAGATTCGAAAGGAAGGAGTGAGTAGAAATATGAGCAGAAGCCTGGGCATGCAAGAACTCAGTATGGTATTTATAAATAGGATGATGGTGTCATCATGTTGTAGTGACTTGTGTGCAATTCATAGTGAGCACGAAGAAGCTCATAGAAAGAAGGAAATTGTGGCTACTGAAAGTCATTGTAAAGGTTTAGAGACAAGCCATAGTAAATCAAGTCTACAGATGATGAGAGGACCATTATAGAAATATGAGGAAGACTAGGTTTACAGATGAGAGTGAAAGGGAATTTATTGTAGATGAAGTTGAGATAGAGATAAATGCCGAGTTGGAGGAAAATCTCGAAGGGATTTGAGTTGAAACCATGGAAGAACAACCAAAGGGTCATGAAAACATGTGATGAAGCAGATGAAGATTTGATGAGAAGCCTCAAGATGGTAAAATTTCAGCCAAGGACCGGGTTAGAAGATGAAATAGACAAAAGGGACGAAGGAAGGTATAGTTGGTTTGATGAAGAGACAACATATGATGTGTTGGAAAGTTGGACAATTTGGCAAAAACTAATGTTCAGAGTTCACAACGAAAGCGTTAGAAGAAGGTACAAGTTGAGTTAAGGATATGGTAAGAGATTTTTTTAACTGTGTAGGTGGCAGTAGAGGAAGGTGACGATATTTGCAACAACCTAGAGAAAGGAGTGCTCACATGTTTCTGGAGAAGAGAACCAAGAATATTCCAAAAGTTCAATCTCGGGAGAAAGTTTGGGGAGGTATAATGTAGCAGGTGGAGACTTGTTACTGCAGAGGCGTGTTGCAGTTCATGAGTTGACGTTGTCACGAGAAGACCATATGCATATGAACCATAGGTCATATATTTTGTACTTTGGGAGTCTAATGCAGGTGCATAGATGGAGAACGGAGTTTGAGGAAGACTCGACCAAAGCTTTCCAATGTGATGGGAGGTCACATGATGATGCTGGGAGATATTTCGATTGTTTTGACAGATATTTTCATTAGGATGTGAGAGGAAATATTTACTAATGTAAATTTTATTAATGAAGCTTCAGTTTCCACATTTGTGAGAAGGGGAAATGAACCAACACTTGTGACTCTTGGTTACCCATGTTAGCTTTCTTTATAAAGAAATGAGTGTTGAGAAGAGAGGAAAATGTGTGTAGAAGAGGCAGGAGTGAAGCATTAGAGTGGAGAAGCTTCAGTGCTAGGAGGAGAGGCAGAGGATGAGAGGCCTAGACTACACATCCCACATTGCAAAATCTAGCCACGTTAATGTATACATAATTTAATTATTGAGAAATTGTGTTTAGGTGCCTCTTTGTGTGTATTTTCCTCTATCTTTCTATTATTAATGAAGTTGTTAATATTCATTTGTAAATCATGTGGAATGTGTTGAGAAATGTCATTGGTTGTATTCTTTTATACCCAATCGACAAGTGTTGGTTTAAATGTATTCCGTGGATGAGAATATGTATTCACATGTGTGTGTATGAAGTTATAGTTTGATATGGCTATTCTAGTGGATGTTGAGGTATTTAGAATGTGTGATTGTGAATTGTGGGTGAATATAGCCACTTAGTGACATATGGTAGTGCGTATGAGAACTTGTGAGTAGGTTGAGATGTTGTTTTCTTGTTTGGAGTTAGTCCCTGCGCTTTGGTTGGTTACGTATGTGTAAAATACATTAAATATCTTCAATACTGTGAAGTTGTGTTGCGTGTGCTGGTTTGTGCAGTGTATTCAAGTGACTATGTGGTCTATATATGTTGTTGGTTGATAACCTCGTGTGTGTGAGGATGTAACTGAAGATTGTTGTCGTAGTTGTCACTGATGTGTTTGGGATATATTCCTAGTCTGAATAGTGATGTGTATTATTGTTGTTGGTACATGGTAGTGCCACATATACATTGTAGAAGCCATGTGTTGTTGGTTTAAATTCATGAGACCCTGTAATTCGATTGAATCTCTTGAGATTACACCTTGTAGCTTTAACCCCTTTGTGCGTTAATCATGCAATGTTGTTGTTGTGTTGTAATTATTCCAAACCCAAGGAGGGAAGTGTCTATTCATTCTAGAGATGATTGAGCACATGTGTCTTGTGATGTGAAGTCCGTGATGGAGTGGTTATTGTGCGATTGTGTGTAATTTGAGTGTTGTTAGAGAAAAACAAAGCACCATTGTTGATATGCAATCACACATATTGAATAGAACACGATGTGTGTAGGCTACGTATTCCCTTGAGGTTAGAGTAACCCACCTGTAGCTTGTAGTTGTGCCAACATTACTTTTTGAGTCATTGTAGCTGCTAGCATATGAAGAAAAACTTTCCGATTTGATAAGTGTGATTTAGAGAGGTAAATCTCCATGAAGAAGGGTGTAGGATGTCATGTGTGGTGTTAAGAAGTAACTCAAGGTAGTGGGGAGTCGATTGGGAGAAAGTTTGAGTCATTTCAACTTCCCAGAATTTGAAAATGCAAGTTTCTAGAAGCGCTACGAAAAAATATATTTTGTAGCGCCTACAAGTTTTTCACTGTGCTACGAAAATATTTTCCAGTGCCTACAACAACACATATTTTGGGTAGTGTGTGAACATTTGAGAGCTTGGTTTTGGCATGTTGGTCATGCCTTAATGATTTGAAGCCCTTGTAAGGTGGATGAGGTTTGGAAAGAGTAGGAACTCATGAGCTAAGACTCTCTCATGGTACTTGTGAAGCGGAACCGAGATTTTTAGGTTTAACTGCACATTTCAAGTTAAATTTATAAATTTTCATAATTTAGATGAAAACAACATTGTGGGATTTTTTGTGGGGCAACATGACATGTCCCCATCACTTACCATCATTTAACTTAATTATATTATGAATAATATATTCTTGTAACCTTTTTTCCTTTCAGTAGATTTCTCTCTTCTTCCCTAGTTTTCTGGATGGATGTAGGGTGGTATTAAGTTTTAACCTTCAACTGCAAAATATGTTACACTAACTGTTGGTAAAAGTCAATTTCACAAAATTTCTAGACATTTCCTCTTCCTACAAGTGTTGAACCCACTTGACTAACCCTTAATTTTTAATAACCTAATCATATTGGTTTGGTTCAATGGCTAATCAGGATCACTCGAACAACTTCGTTATGGAGAGTGACTTTGCATTCATGTTTAGTGAGGGTATAAAGACTATGGAGAATTCCAGTTGGATGGCGGATTGACAAAAATGAATAAAGTTAGTATTAATTAAAATCTATCGCTATTAAAATATTTCACTCTTACAAATAACCATAAATAAAATATTTATCAAACTTTTAAGAAATATAAAATCAAAAAATATATATGTTAATTAATATACTACAATATAAAATTTCATATTTATGTACATATATAAAAATAAATTGCTATTAAAATTATTTTAATGTTTTCCATAATAAAATACTTTAATACTTAAAATGAAAAAATGATTGAAAGCAAAAAAATTCAATTACTCCTTTCTTTGTAAGATTGATAGGACCTTTCCTTTCATTAACTGCAAAAAAGGGCAAGTTACGTCCATATCCATATGGTTAGGTGGCCTCAACCTCCCCAAAGGGAAACCGGATTTGTTGGCCACTTAACAACATAATAATCCATCCAAAAGAAAAATGTGTTAAGTCTAATCATCCATGCTAAGTAGGTATTAGTGTCCCTATACTTCCTAGAGTCTAAATAGTTGTAAAAATAACTATAAACATATTGAAAAGTATAATACTACTGCATACAATAAAAGGTAAAGCAAAGGGACTGACACCAAACTATTCATCATCAACAAACTCGACAGGAGCAGGGTCCTAAGCAGTAGAGTCAGGGATTTCAGTTTGAGGGATACATTGGATATGCTACTCAATATGACGGAAGCATCCATTCTGCTTCTGAAGATAAAACTAAATTTTCTGAAATTCCTTTCTATATTCTAGAAACCCATGAGAGGTCACGGCCACACCAGATGGAATCTCCTCTAATCCTTTGACTAGAAGGCTCCTCATTAACCAATACAAATGAATCGCTCATTTGTACTGAGAGGCTCTACCCCAGGAGTGATCGGGATTGAGCACCAAAGTTTTCCAATCATCGAAATCAATATCCAGAATCCCTGCTCTCTATTTAATCTCCTCTTCCCAGTCCTCAATCAGTTGAAAAACCTAGGCCGAAGTTCCCTCATGATACGCATTAATCACTTCATTAATAATGCTGGAAATCAAATTTCGACCTCAGGCTTTACTCACGTAGGAGCTAGGCTGAATAACCATAGGGGATTCCTTGGATTGTTTCCCACGACCGCGTGAACCCTAAGAAACCTTTCCCTTTCCAAATGCAGCACAAGTCATGATAATAAGATACATGCAATGTCTTTGAATTAAAAACAGAGACCCTGTAAACCACCCTAATGGGAGCTTAAATGCAGAAGCAGAAGGCTTCCAGGGGTCGTCATAGAGTGATCCAGATTTATGCAGGAATGCAAGAGAATACGAATATAACCATGAATAGAAAGATGCAGCAGAAATATGCTTGCATATATAATCAAAATAAACTAGCTCGGGTGATGGTAGCTTATCTTTGGGAAGAGATGTGGCGGCTAAATTCCTCTGAACTGTGTTACAATGAGGCTCGAAGGCTTATTTATTATTAAGAAATAATGGAAAACCCTAAAAATCCAAAAAACTAAACCTAGGAGATGAAGCGCCAAAACTATGGGCCTCGTTTGGGTAAATTAGTACATCAACTTCCCAAGGTCGTAACTTTGGCATACGATCTCCGTTTGATGCACACAATAGCTCGTTAGAAAGATATATCCAAGGACTAAAAATTTTGAGTAAGAAAAATTCTTCATGGACCAATGTTTCTCCCATCTTTCCCCAAAAAAAATGTCATTTAGGGCCTCAAAATGGCTCCGAAAGTTTAGGACACAAAAAAAAATGCTAAAAATAGTAAATTGTGCTACAATTAAGGAAACTGAAAACTAAAAGAAACAATGGTGGGGGTCCAAGTGGAATAGGAAAGTGGCCACCAATATCCACCTGGATCATTCCCCCCCCTTTGGAAGCAATGGCCCCCATTGCATTGAGTTTCTCCATGAGATGAGGAAACTTTTGTTGAACTTTGTCCTTGGTGAAGAAGTTGGCCTGCTTTGACAACTCAGTATAGTTGGAACCTTTGTCGTTGGGTGTTCGTGATCTATGTATCCATGATTTAATCAGTGATGGCTTGTTCCATGTAGTCTGGCTTTAACTTTGTTGGTGTGAGTTGTTCTGCCATGTTGGATGTGTCCAGTAGAGGTGGAAAGTAGGGCCGAAGGAGGTCCATATTGAACACTCAGTGTAGACCAAAGAATGGTGGAATATTTAGCTTAAAGACATTGTCTCCTCCAGCATTGGTGATGGTTTACAACCCATATCGGAGCAGGTGAAGCTTGCAGTGTGGTCTCATGAGGCACTCCTTCTACCAATGTAGTGTCACTTTGTTGCCCACCTAGAAGTTTTCTGGCACCCGATGCTGATCATGTCGCTGCTTGTACTTAGCATCAAATTTCTCCAAGATGTTGTGGACCTGCTATATGTGTTCAATAAATCTAGTTGCTTTATCAGCCTCAAACAATACATTTGTGGATTTTTTCTATGTGGCCACATGAGGTATGGAAACATCAAGAAACGATGCACCTAGGGTCAGATCAATGGAGTGTTTGACGTGAGAGTGTAGAAGAACTCCTGTGGGTGAGGGGAAAATGTCCTTATATTCCTCAACATCTTTTTCGATCTATCGTTGTTGCATAGGGGAGCCCTGTTTGGAGGCTGTAGCCACAATCTTCTTCTTGTCCTGTGGGCGAGTCGTAATGAAAACAAATTTCCTGGTTTGGGAATAAAATATTACTACATTGCTTTGCAGTACTCAAAGAGATGGTGAAAGGCAGTACTACCTCTGGTATCATGTACAAATTATTTCCCAAAGTAATAATAGAAGAACGAGGCCTAGACTCATACACAACATGTCGCTTCCACAAGTATGGCTGACCTAATAATACTTTAGACACGTCAATAGGAGAAAAATCACACAGTACCTCATCCGTGAATGGCTTGATGTTGTACAAAAGGTGGCACTGTTGGCGGACACGAAGATCTCTTGCTTGGTGAAGCCACCCAATCTTATATGATTGTGGGTGTGTTGTGGTCGGTAGGTTGAGCCGCTTCATGACCTACGCTTAAATAAGGTTCTTTTGGCTTCCGATATCGACAAGGAATTGCAGTGGAGAACCCTTCACCCACATATGGGAATGGAAGAGGCATCCCCACTCCTCTTGCTCCTTGGGCTCCTCCCTCTGGAGCTTGGTGGTAGCAACAGTGGCACTGGGTTACGCATCAATGATTTTCTGCCCTTTTTCATTGCCCTTATCTACTTCTGACTCATGATCGTAACATGCATCTGATTCGGATGCCTTCAGTTCGGCCACCAGCGACTGTTTGGCCCGACACTCGCTTGTGTTGTGAGTGGGGCTTTTATGAAATTCACACAACTTCTCTGTGTCCTTCTTTGGATTTGTGGTGTTGTTCTGAGTTTCCTTGCTTTGGATTTTCACTTTGTTCTACAGTTCGGGGGTGTCTTTCCCTAGCTTGAGATTTGTGGATCCAAAGTCTCACTTCTTCTGCTTGAATTTTGCTTGATCTTGGAAGCATATCGATATGTCATGCCAAGTGAGGTAATTTCGAGGAACTCCATTTCCTCCTGAATGTATTTGTGCAAACAACTACAGTACTTGAGCACCAAATTTTTCTTTGAATATTTAATACCCAACTTTGTGCGTAGGGTATGGAACAAATTCATCAGCTCGTGCACATCTTGATCCCTTTTCTGTCGCAGCATGGTCCATTGGATGTAATTGTCCTCATAGCTCCGCATGGGGAAATATTGTTCCTTTATGTCATCTCATAATGAATTTCAAGTGGGTGCAACTGAGAATAAAGAGGGTTATCTCCCGTCCTTTTTCTCACTGTAGGTTTTCCACCAGCCTTTGACATGGGGGTGGCTTTGGGGAGTGCAAAAATAATATTTTCTCAGTCGGAGAAATTATGGACCGAGAAATACCCTTATAGAAAATTTAACCATCTATCTATGATGTCTACATCTATATGGTATTCAAATACATGAATGTCGAAGTTGACTTGTAACTTGAAAGGAGTGATGCCTCTAGAGTGGCTACAAGATGTATATGTGCTGCCGGTGGGTAGTTGTTGAAGGATCTTGGCAAAGTTATCCATCATCGCATTCCTCTGTTTGTTGAGGACCTCCTCGAGAAATATTTTTATAGGATCTCCTTCTCCCTCATCCTTCTTTTCTTCCACCATGGGAGGGTCAGGGTTTGTGAGAATGATCTTGCAAGGGTTCAACCAGATCGAGCCCTTACTCCTTATACCCTAACCTCGTTGGGGAAATTCATAACAAGAAGAAATGAAGAATTGGTTTCCATTTGAAGATTCATGTCACTGCTGCCAAAACATTTTTCAAAAAGATCATTTTTTTTCCATTAACAGATTGATATTCCCTTAGGAAATAACATCATAGCTGTTGTAACTTAATAAAGTGTTGTTTCTTTTCTTATTTCTTTTATTTTTTTGTGTTTCAGGTGTTGATTCCTTCAAATTGTAGTGATCCAGGTGGATATCGGTGGTCACCCACCTATTCCATTTGGACCAGCATCATCAATTCTTGCAGATTTTCACATTCAGCACAACTTACTATTTTTAGCAGGGTTTCGGGTCCTCCACTCTCGGAGCCGTTTTGGGGGCTTAATGATCCAGGTGGATATGGTGGCCACCCACCTATTCCATTTGAACCCCCATCTTCAGTTCTTTCAATTTTCAAGTTGCAACAAAACTTACTATTTTTAGCAGTTTTTCGGGTCCTGAACTTCCGGAGCCGTTTTGAGGCCCTAAACGACATTTTTTGGGAAAACGGAGAGTAAAATCGGTCCATGGACCAATGTTTCTCATTCAAAAATTGAAGTTCTCGGATAGATCTTTCTAACGAGCTATTGAACGCGTCAAACGGAGATCGGGTGCCAAAGTTATGCCCCCGGGAAGTTGAACCACCAATTTACCCAAACGGGCGCCCACAGTTTTGGCGCCTCATCTCCTACGGTTAGGTTTTTGGACGTTTTAGATTCTACATTGTTTCTCATCAATAAATAGGCCCTCGAGCCTCATTGTAACACAGTTCAGAGGTCTGTAGCCATCACATCTCTTCTTAGAGATTCACTACCAGCACCCTAGCTATTTTATTTCCATTATGCCTGTAAGCATATTTCTGTTATTTGATATTAATGAAATGAAACATTATTTCCGCTGCATCTCTATGTTCATGGTTATTTCTGTATTCTGTTGCGTTCCTGCATAAAATCCGGATCAGTGGTATCAGAGCGGGGGTATGCTCTTTCTTTGTTTTTCTTTGCATGTCCCCAACGTGGTCAGGGTATAAGGAGTTAGGGCTCGATCTGGTTGAACCCTTGCAAGATCAGCCTCGCAAACCTCGACGACCTCCCATGGAGGAAGAAAAGAAAGACGAGGGAGCAGGAGATCCTATCAAAATACTGCTCAAGGAGGCCCTCGAGAAACAAAGGAACGCGATGATGGATAACTTTGCTCAAATCCTTCAACGACTGCCCACATATGGCGCATCTGCATCCAACAGCCACTCTGGAGGCACCACTCCCTTCAAGGTACAGGTAAACTTTGACATTCCTATATTTGAAGAAAAAATAGATGCAGATGTTGTAGACAGATGGTTAAATTTCTTGGAAGGGTATTTCTCGGTCCATGACTTCTCCGACCGAGAAATATTATTTTTGCACTCTCAAAGCCTCCCCCATGTCAAATATCGTGGAAAACTCACCGTGAGCAAGAGGGGTGAAGGGGACTTCGATCCGGATTTATGCAGGAACGCAACAGAATAAACACATAACCATAAATACAGAGATGCAGCGGAAATAACACTTCATTTATTAATATCAAAGAACTGAAATTTGCTTACAGACAGAATGGAAATAAAACTAGCTAGGGCACTGGTAGCTATCTCTGAGAAGAGATGTGGCGGCTACAGGCCTATGAACTGCTTTACAATGAGGCGCGAGGGCCTATTTATTATTGAGAAACAATGGAGAACCCTAAACATCCCAAAAACCTAACCCTAGGAGATGAAGCGCCAAAACTATGGGCCCCGTTTGGGTAAATTGGTGTTTCAACTTCCCAGGGACGTAACTTTGGCATACTATCTCCGTTTGACGTACATGATACATCATTCGAAAGCTCTATCCGAGGACTACAGCTTTCGGGATGAATTTGATGATCAAATTCGTTGTGCTTTGATACCCAAAAAACGTCGTTTAGGGCCTCAAAACGGCTCCGGAAGTTCAGGACCCGAAAAACTGCTAAAAATAGTAAGTTATGCCGAAACTGAAAAACTGAAAGAGACAATGGTGGGGGGCCAAGTGGAATAGGTGGGTGGCCACCAATATCCACCGGGATCATTCCTCCCCCCTTAGGAAGCAATGGTCCCCATTGCGTTAAGTTCCTCCATGAGATGAGGAAATTTCTGCTGAACTTGGTCCCTGGTGAACCACTTTCCTTGGTGCAGGAGTTGGCCAGCTTTGACAACCCGATACAGTGGGATCCTCTGTTGTCGAGTGTTCTTAATTTTCATGTCCATGATACAATCTGTGGTGGCCTGTTCCATGCAGTCTGGGTTTAACTCTGTTGGTGTGAGTTGTTCTGCAATGTCCGAAGTGTCCAGTAGAGGTGGGAAGTAAGGACGAAGGCGATCCACATTGAAGACTGGCTGCAGACCAAGGAATGGTGGAATACTAAGCTCGAAAGCATTGTTCCCTACAGCCTTGGTGATGGTGTACGGCCCGTATCGGAGCGGGCGAAGCTTGCGGAGAGGTCCAGTGAGGCGCTCCTTCTGCCGGTCCATGACTTCTCTGACCGAGAAAAGATTATTTTTGCACTCCTCAAAGCCGCCCCCCATGTCAAAGACTGGTGGGAAACCTACCGTGAGCAAGAGGGCGAAGGGGAACCCTCTCTGTTCTCGGCCACACCCACTTGGAATTCGTTCCGAGACGACATCAAGGAACAATATTACCCTGTGGGGAGCTATGAGGACAAATACATCCAATGGACCACGCTGCGGCAACAAAAGGATCAAGATGTGCACGAACTGACGAATCTGTTCCATACCCTGCGCACAAAGTTGGGTATTAAAGATTCAGAGAGACATTTGGTGCTCAAGTACCGCGGCTGTCTGCACAAACACATTCAGGAGGAAATGGATTTCCTCGACATTACATCGCTTGGCACGGCATATCGCTATGCCGCCAAGATCGAGCAGAAATTTAAGCAAAAGAAGCGAGACTTTGGATCTGCGAATCCGAAAGGTGCCCCCGAACCGAAGAACAAGGGGCAAGGCCAAAGAAATGCGACTCAGAACAATACCACAAATCCAAAGAAGGACACAGGGAAGTGGTGTGAATTTCATAACAGCCCCACTCACAGCACAAACGAGTGTCGGGCCAAATAATCTTTGGTGGCTGAACTAAAGGCACCCGAATCAGATGCATTTTCTGATCCTGAGTTAGAACCAGACAAAGGTAATGACAAAGGGAAGCAGATCATTGATGCGGATCCCAGTGCCATTGTTGCCACCACCAAGATCCAGAAGGAGGGTCCAGAGAATCCAGAGGAGGGGGAGCGCCTCTTCCAGTCGCAGATGTGGGTGAAGGGTTCTCCGCTGCAGTTTCTCGTCGATAGCGGAAGCCAAAAGAACCTCATTTCAGCAGACGTCGTGAAGCGTCTCGGCCTACCAACCATAGCACACCCGCAACCGTATACCATTGGGTGGCTCCACCCAGGGAGAGATCTCCGCATCCGCCAGCAGTGCCGACTTCCATACAGTATCAAGCCATTCACGGATGAGGTATTGTGTGATGTTGCTCCTCTTGATGTAGGTGATGTATTATTGGGCCAACCATACTTGTGGAGGCGACATGCTGTGTATGATTCTAGGCCTCGTGCTGTTATTATTACTTTGGGAAATAACTTGTACAGGATACCGGAGGTAGTACCGCCTCTTGCCATCTATTTGACTACTGCAAAATAACGCAGTAAGATTGTTTCCCAGACCAGGAAATTCATTTTCCTTACGACTCACTCACAGGGAAAGA
>CM076575.1:32931328-33168364 GCA_034641835.2 Pinus albicaulis
ACTTTTTAAAAAAACTTTCTAAAAAACTTCCCTTTATTCCTTAAAGTCAAAATACATCTATCCTAAGGATTACTCTTTATACGCATTTCTACCATATAAATTCTAACGATAATTAATCACACATGTGTTAAAGTAGAATATGAAATAAGCCCTTTTTACACTTGGCTTGGCTCTCAGGTACATAGATAGGTGGGTTTGGGAATGTGGTTCACATGAAATGTAATAGGGATGGATTTAGTGGAAACCTTTTATAAGATCAGGACTCAAACAATTGTGATATTTTCCCTTCTTTCCAACTTAATCCATCCTTCTAGAAAAATCTTTTTTAATGAAGTAGATATATTCATAGTGATTCACTAATATTTGTTCAGAAACAACTATTCCATTTTGGACTTTTATATCTCAAAACTATGCTCATTGAATTTATGCATGTGCATATATCTTTAAATTACTTGAAACTATTTTATTACACCATAGGAATCATTCCCATATATCTCCCATTTTTATGGGTGTATCACATTTTCAGAAAAACAAAAATTAGCCATAAACGTTTCCTATTGAAACCAAAAGTGATTTGATACAAAACATAGGTTTTAACCTTATATAGTTTAATTGTTTCAAATAGATTTTTAATAAAATGAAAAATATTCGATGTAAAACATGTATAGTATTTAGAAACAAAAAGTAATTTGATACTTGAAACATAGGTTTTAACCAAGTATATATATAGTTAAATATTTTGAAAATAGATTCTTAACAAAATGAAAAATATTCAATGTAAAACACATGCACATTAACATATAATTGTGATATTTTCCCTTCTTTCCAACTTAAGTCCATCATTCTAGAAATATCCCTTTTAATGAAGAAATTATATCCATAGTGATCCATTGATATTTGTTCACCAACAACTATTCCATTTTGGACTTATATATCTCAAAACTATGCTCATTGAATTTATACATCTATATCTTTAAACTACTTGAAACTATTTTATTACACCATAGGAATCATTTCGAGAAAAACACATTAGCCATAAAAGTTTCTCATTGAAACCAAAAGTGATTTGATACAAAACATAGGTTTTAACCTTATATAATTAATTGTTTCAAATAGATTTTTAATCAAATAAAAAATATTCAATGTAAAACACATGCACACATTAACATATGATTGTGATATTTTCCCTTCTTTCCAACTTAGTGGTCATTCTTCTAGAAAAATCCCTTTTAATGAAGCAGATATATCCATAGTGATCCACTGATATTTGTTCACAAACAACTCTTCCATTTTGGACTTTTATATCTCAAAATTATACTCATTGAATTTATGCATCTTTATTTTTAAACTACTTGAAACTATTTTATTACACCATAGGAATCATTTCGATATGTGTCCCATTTTAATTAGGTGTATCACATTTCGAGAAAAGCACATTAGCCATAAAAGTTTCCCATTGAAACCAAAAGTGATTTGATACAAAACATAGGTTATAACCTTATATAGTTTAATTGTTTCAAATATATTTTTAATAAAATGAAAAATATTAAATGTAAAACACATAGTATTTTGAAACAAAAATTAATTTGATACTTGAAACATAGGTTTTAACCAAGTATATATAGTTAAATATTATGAAAATAGATTCTTAATAAAATGAAAAATATTCAATGTAAAACACATGCATATTAACATAAAATTGTGATATTTTCCCTTCTTTCCAACTTAGTCAATCCTTCTAGAAATATCCCTTTTAATGAAGCAAATATATCCATAGTGATCCACTCATATTTGTTCACCAACAACTATTCCATTTTAGACTTATATATCTCAAAACTATGCTCATTGAATTTATGCATCTATATCTATAAACTACTTGAAACTATTTTATTACACCATAGGAATCATTTCGAGAAAAACACATTAGCCATTAAAGTTTCCCATTGAAACCAAAAGTGATTTGATACAAAACATAGGTTTTAACCTTATATAGTTAATTGTTTCAAATAGATTTTTAATAAAATGAAAAATATTCAATGTAAAACACATGCACATTAACATATTTAATTGTGATATTTTCCCTTCTTTCCAACTTAGTGGATATCCTTCTGGAAAAATCCCTTTTAATGAAGCAAATCTATATCCATAGATCTATATCCATAGTGATCCACTGATATTTGTTCACAAACAACTATTCCGTTTTGGACTTTTATATCTCAAAAATATGCTCATTGAATTTATGCATGTCTATATATATTTAAATTACTTGAAACTATTTTATTACACCATAGGAATCATTCCCATATATCTCCCATTTTAATGGGTCTATCACATTTCCAGAAAATACAAATTAGCCATAAACGTTTCCCATTGAAACCAAAAGTGATTTAATACAAAACATAGGTTTTAACCTTATATAGTTTAATTGTTTCAAATAGATTTTTAATAAAGTGAAAAATATTCAATGTAAAACATGTACATAGTATTTATAAACAAAAAGTAATTTGATACTTGAAACATAGGTTTTAACCAAGTATATAGTTAAATATTTTGAAAATAGATTCTTAACAAAATGAAAAATATTCAATGTAAAACACATGCACATTAACATATACTTGTGATATTTTCCCTTTTTCCAACTTAAGTCCATCCTTCTAGAAATATCCTTTTTAATGAAGAAAATATATCCATAGTTATCCACTAATATTTGTTCACCAACAACTATTCCATTTTGGATTTATATATCTCAAAACTATGCTCATTGAATTTATGCATCTATAACTTTAAACTACTTGAAACTATTTTATTTCACCATAGAAATCATTTCGATATGTCTCCCATTTTAATGGGGTGTATCACATTTAGAGAAAAAACACATTAGCCATAAAAGTTTCCTAGTGAAACCAAAAGTTCAATTTGATACAAAACATAGGTTTTAACCTTATATAGGTAATTGTTTCAAATAGATTCTAAATTTAAAATGAAAAATATTCAATGTAAAACACATGCATTAACATATATAATTTTGTGACACTTTCCCTTCTTCCAAAATTAGTGGACATCCTTTTAGAAAAATCTCTTTTAATGAAGCAGATATATCCATAGTGATATGCATAGTGATCCACTGATATATATTCACAAACAACTATTCAATTTTGGACTTTTATATCTCAAAACAATGCTCATTGAATTTATGCATCTATATTTTTAAACTACTTGAAACCACCATAGGATTCATTTCAATATATCTCCCATTTTAATGGGATGTATCACAAATTTTCGAGGAAAACCATTAGCCGTAAAAGTTTTCCATTGAAAACAAAAGTAATTTGATACAAAACATCTAGGTTTTAACCTTATATACACTTTAATGTTTCAAATATATTTTTAATAAAATGAAAAATATTCAATGTAAAACACATGCATTAACATATAATTGCGATATTTTCCCTTCTTTCCAACTTAGTGGACATCCTTCTAGAAAAATCCCTTTTAGTGAAGCAGATCTATATCTATAGTGATCCACTGATATTTGTTCACAAACAACATTTCGAGAAAAACCAAATTTGATACAAAAACATAGGTTTTAAGCAAGTATATAGTTAATTGTTTCAAATAGATTTTTAATGAAATGCACATTAACATATAATTGTGATACTTTCCCTTCTTTCCAACTTAGTGGACACCATTCTAGAAAAATCCCTTTTAATGAAGCAGATATATCCATAGTGGCATTGATATTTGTTCACAAACAACTCTTCCATTTTGGACTTTTATATCTCAAAACTATGCTCATTGAATTTATGCATCTATATTTTACTACACCATAGTAATCATTTCGATATATCTCCCATTTTAATGGAGTGTATCACATTTCGAGAAAAACATATTAAAGCCATAAAAGTTTCCCAAAGAAACCAAAAGTTATTTGATACAAACATTGGTTTTAACCTTATATCGTAATTGTTTCAAATAGATTCTTAATTTAAAATGAAAAATATTCAATTTAAAACAAATGCATTCTTATACGCCTTTATATCTACATAAAGTAGTGTGAGTGATTCCACGGGTCCTCTACACCCTTCATAACGTATAATTAGGACAGGTAGTGTTAACTTCTACAAGTTCTATAAGCAGAGTCTATAAATGGCCAGGTAGCCTCTGGATCTCATCTTTTATGAAAGGTGACATATCTAGTAAATTCCCCTACAGTCAATCTCTGGAATAGATCTACATAGAAGTTCTTCATTTTAATATCCAATGCAAAAAAAATACATTCTTATACACCCTTATGTCTACGTAAAGTTGTGTCAGTGATTCCACGGGTCCTCTACACCCTTCATAGGGTATAATTGGAACAGGTAGTGAACTAACTTCTACAAGTTCTATAGGCAGAGTCTGTAAAGGGCCAGGTAGCCTCTGAATCTCATCTTTTATGAAAGGTGACATATCTAGTAGATGTCCCTACATTCAATCTCTGGAATAGATCTAAATAGAAGTTCTTCATTTTAATATCCAATGTAAAACCAATGCATTCTTATACACCCTATGTCTACATAAAGTAGTGTGAGTGATTCCACGGGTCCTCTACACCCTTCATAGGGTATAATTGGGATAGGTAGTGAAATACTTCTACAATTTCTATAGGCAGAGTCTATAAAGCCAAGTAGCCTCTGGATCACATATTTTATGAAAGGTGACATATCTAGTAAATTCCCCTACAGTCAATCTCTGGAATAGATCTAAATAGAAGTTCTTCATTTTAATATCCATAAAACATAACCACTTTAAGGTAAACTGTGTACATCTTTCCTTTCTCCCATAAACTAAAGGCTTCCTCCCATTAATTCTAGATGTGAATTCTACCATAAAAATTTTAAGTCAAACTTTAAGATAAACCATGCACATGTCATTTATCTCATGGTCTTGTGTCATTTCTCCCATGCATTTGCAATAAATGCCAATTAAATATATATTTTTATTGAATTTGTTTTTATTTTTTCAGGGATAAGAAAACCATTAAATATGGTTGAAAAATGGAAATTATGCATAGAATTTTCTTGCTATCCCAATCCAGGGAAAGCAGTGATTACATATGTGCTTTCCAATATTGTGACTAGCGAAGTCGTCCAAAGGAAAATGAATATACGGAAAAGAACAACAAACAACGAGGCATATTATATTGGATTGATAGAAGGCTTGGAAACAACGATGGAGTATGGATCAAATGGAATTGTATTTTTCACCAATTCTGAACTTGTGTGTAACTAGATGAATGGCGTGTACCAAGTTAAGAAAGAGAGGCTAAAAGAACTGCATGGAATAGCAAACAAATGTGAATAAGTTGTCTGTTGATCTATTGTGTGGGGCAATGCCAATTCAGGATTCATCTATCAAAGATTAATTAATAGATGAATTAGAATTATATGGGGCAATGCCAATGCAAGATTCATCTCTCAAAGATGAATTGGTTTTGAGACGCTCTTCTTCAAAAATTTAAGATTCATCTCTCAAAGATGAATTAGTTTTGAGACGCTCTTCTTCAAAAATTCAAGATTCATCTCTCAAAGATGAATTAGTGTTGAGAGGTTATGCTTTAAAATTTATTTATGGAAATTGTAACATATTTTGGATATGTATGTGTTGTGTACTTATAAATGCGTCTTTTTTATTGACCATGTGTTTTTTTCAATTATATACCTAGTGGGCTCCCACCACACCATGTAAAGCGCAACTTGGTGAACTTCACATTTGCAACAAGTAGTGAACTTCACATTTTTATAAAATTAAAATGCAGGGACTTCAACAAATTTTTGTTTAAATGGAGTTTCACTTATTTTTTAATGACAATGTGTTTTTTTCAATTTTATACCAAGTGTGCTCCCACCATGTAAAGCGCAATTTGGTGAACTTATCATTTTTATAATTTTTTTTGCTTAAATTGAGTTTCACACATCAATTAGTGCTTTGAAAGTTGTGTTTTACATAATTTATGTATACTAAATTACATTAATTTTCTGAATTTATTTTGAATTTATTTTAAATTAGTCATTTAAAAAAATAATTGTAAATGTCCATTGTAGAAATATATATCATGGAGGATGAACGACGAAGATCAACATAATCCCATATCTCTACGTGAGGGGGGGATAAAGGATCGAGGGATGTTCATGGTATTTAAATATAATATTAAATCTCCATACATGTGTGTACATATGGAATTGATTTTTTATCAACTTTGTGAGTTAAATTAGTTGTTAATAAGTTTCATTTTTTATTTTTTAGGAGCTAATAAGAAGAGAAGGGTCTCTACTCCATCCATGGATGCCCATGGTTCACCCAGTCGTGGTATGGTTTGAACACAATTTAATCAATGAATATGTACGTTTATTTATATGTATGCATGTATTTTCCAATTGATTATAAATTCGTATTTATTTATGAAGCTTCTCTCTCCTCTCGAGAGGTTGGTGGTGGTTCAAATCCCCTTAGAGGGCCATAAATAAGTGGTATCAGGTTGCATGAAGGTGGTGATATTTATTCCCCCGGAGGCCAATCAACGGCTAGTGGTGCTAGTTCTCAGCAGGGTCGTTCTAGTTCTCAACAGTTTCAAGGTGGAGAATATGCTAGCCAACCACGTCGAGGTTGCCATCAATTTCAATATTTTTTTCATTCAATTTGTACAAATTTGTTTACATGTGTTTTTTCTAATATAATTTTTTTTACATATATTGATGCAGAGGCTGAAAATGCTCCAAATGTTGGTCAAAATAGATGCAGGGAAGAACGCTACATTCAAGAAGAAGGTTGTCTACCCACCACAACTTATCCGGATGACATTTCTGATATACCATGGGAAAGAAACATGGAGCAATGCACCTTAGAAAGGTGTCAACAACTTCATGCAAAATTGCAGAGAGATCTCGTGGCTTTGACTCTACCTGCTGAGAGTCGACAAAGCCTTGAAATTGTTACACATTCATTGGGTGAACTAGTAAAGGTGTACAAAAATATTGGGCCAAAAACTGATACATTTGTAGAAGTCATGAGAAAGAGAAAGGAAACAGTAATGGGTCCCAATAAATGGGAGGATGTAAAACAAAGAGTTACAAAATAAATGGCGAAGTTAATGTTTAATTTCAAGGAAGGGCCAAAAAGAAAGATGCTGAAGGTGCAATATTTCAAGCACCCCAATATAGCTCACTATTTGTATGATAGGAACCTTGCGGCCTATGGAAGACTCCCATGGAACGATGAGGTTCTTGTTTATTTTGCAAAATTGTTTTACGCAAAATTTTTTTTGGAAATGAAACCCAATTACAATGACCTTACGTCATAATTTTTTGGTCCTGGGAAAGGTCGATTGTGTGACCATAGGGGCACTAGGCGAGATGTGGAGTTTCCTTGCCCTAAGCCACCATTGGTGAGTCGACCTTTTCGGGCTGAAAATTTGCGGTCAAAGATGGATGCAACTTCTCAAATAAGTCGAGAAGCAAGGGATGCCATCATCGACAATGTTCACAGCGGATTGGGTGGAGTCGATGTTTGTCTAAATCAACCAAGAGCACATGAGAATGCACGTGCCAACTTTGTGTATTGTACATATGAAGAGATTGAAAACATGATTGTTGAAGATCTCAGAATATATGCAAAGAATTGTCGCAATGGTTGGCAAGACCTAATTCTTCATGAGGAAGAGGGCACGAAAACGGTATGTTTTAATGACCTTAGGGTTCAATTATTTTAACACATACATGTGTACAATTTTTAATAAATACATGTGTATGTATATGTATACATTTATTTGTATGTAAATTAATCTAACAAAAATGTATCATTATATGTTAAAACACCATTTGCAGTTGTCACGCATGATGAATTACGAAAATGTTAATATCACGTTTGAGGCCTCTGGTTCAAACAATGAATATGGGTCTCACCATCAAGATATGTTGACAAATGTTAGTGTTTTTTAAGTGATATTTTTAAAATAAATAATTGTGCACACATGTACATGTACATATATAATAATAAAATGTTTTAACAGATTCCGATTCTGTCCGATGTTTTTGGGACGAAGGTACCTTCTTCTTCCTTGGGAGATGTACCTTCTACTTCCTTAGGAGATGTGCTAGATCCACAACAAGTATGGACAATTTTTCACTTTTAAAATTTATGTTTAAGTTATATATATTCCACCTCAAAAAGTTCCATTAAAAATTGATATATATATCTATATCTTGAGTTATTTTAAATTTTTTGAATTTTAGGCTTTTGCAGATTTTCTTTTGGAGCCTCTCTTAGGAGATGCCCCAAATTCACCTGCAGAAGTATTCAATTTTTCACTTTTAAATATATATGTTTTTTAAAAAGTTATAATTTATAAATTGAAGTTTAAAAGTTTTATTATAAATTGAGATCTTGACCTTGAGTTATTTTATACTTTTAAAATTTTGAATTTTAGGTTTCTATAGAAGATTTCTTTAATCCACGGACTCTAGCGATGGAGATAGGAACATCCACACCATTTCAACCATCTGAACAAGTTGTCTAACTTTTTTTTTTAATATTATTGAAAATAAGTTTATATATACATGCATTTTCATCTGAAATTTTTTAATATATATATATATATATATATATATATATATATAACTGTACATGTATATTGTACAGTTTACTGTTGGAGATGTTCCCATGGGGGAAGTTGTAGTAGGAGAGCAACAAATGGAGAGGGAACTTCATGAGGTATTGCATGATTTTTTTTTTATATTTTGTTTTTTACATGAAGTTCTATATATTCTCACTCATTTTTAAAACATCAAATTTTAATGTTTGTACGTGCATTGTGTACAGGTTCCCTCATGCTTCGCAAGATAGTGCGCAGATTGAGACTCTGCTAAGAAAGACACTACATGCATCTATATTTTATGGACATGATTTGTAGATTTGATTGAGATTTTTAGTCTTAAATTTACTTTTTTTATATATTATCTAGATGCACAATCATATATATATATATATATAACTTGATACTTGATACTTGTGAGATCTACAATTTTTGGACATATTTTATTGTGTTAATATAATTTGTTTTGTTTTTTAAAGGTAAGTTTTGGATGGTTGAAGTACTTTTGGCATGTGAATGTGAAGTAATGTTGTTATATAATTTGTTTGGTTTTTAAAACTTAAGTTTTGGATAGTTGAACTACTAGTAATGTTGTCATCTATAAATTAATGTTTTGATTTTGAACTACATTTGGCATGTGAAGTAATGATGTGTTATAATTTGTTTTGTTTTTAAAACTTAAGTTTTGGATGCTTGAAGTACATTTGGCATGTGAAGTAATGTTGTGATCTATAATTTTTTGTTAAACTAAAGGTTAAGTTTTGGATGGTTTCAATCTACATTTGGCATGTGATATAATGTTAAATGTTTTTATTGGATAGTTGAACTATAATTGGCATGGCATGTGAAGTAATGTTGTGATATAATCAAAAAGTTTTTAAAGCTCAAGTTTTGGATGGTTTCAATCTACATTTGACATGTGATATAATGTTAAATGTTCAATGTTTTTATTGGATAGTTGAACTACAATTAGCATGGCATGTGAAGTAATGTTGTGATATAATCAAAAAGTTATTAAAACTCAAGTTTTGGATGGTTTCAATCTAAATTTGGCATGTGATATAATGTTAAATGTTTAATTTTTTATTCGATAGTTGAAATACAATTGGCATGGAATGTGAAGTAATGTTGTGATATAATAAAAAAGTTTTTAAAACTCAAGTTCTGGATGGTTGAATTACGTTTGGCATGTGAAGTAATGTTGTGATCTATAATTTTTTGTTAAATTAAAAGATAAGTTTTGGATGGTGTCAATCTACATTTGGCATGTGATATAATGTTAAATGTTTTTATTGGATAGTTGAACTATAATTGGCAAGACATGTGAAATAATGTTGTGATATATAATCAAAAAGTTTTTAAAACTCAAGTTTTGGATGGTTTCAATCTACATTTGGCATGTGATATAATTTTAAATGTTTTTATTGGATAGTTGAACTACAATTGGCATGGCATGTGAAGTAATGTTGTGATATAATAAAAAAGTTTTTAAAACTCAAGTTTTGGATGGTTGAAGTACATTTGGCATGTGAAGTAATGTTGTGATCTATAAATTTTTGTTAAATTAAAAGTTAAGTTTTGGATGATTGATCTACATTTGGAATGTGATATAATGTTAAATGTTTTTATTGGATAGTTGAACTACAATTGACATGACATGTGAAGTAATGTTTTGATATAATTAAAAAGTTTTTAAAACTCAAGTTTTGGATGGTTGAAGTACATTTGGCATGTGAAGTAATGTTGCGATCTATAATTTTTTGTTAAATTTAAAAAGTTAAGTTTTGGATGGTTGATATACATTTGGCATGTGATATAATGTTAAATGTTTTTATTGGATAGTTGAACTACAATTGGCATGACATGTGAAGTAATGTTTTGATATAATAAGAAGTTTTTAAACTCAAGTTTTGGATGGTTGAATTACATTTGGCATCTTAAGATTGCTTTTGATCTCTACATACTCTTCTCTTGTTTGAGTGAAAATATTTCTAATGGGAAGAACATAGCTTTTCAATGCAACTAACCATATCAATTGAACTCTAATTGAAAAAAGAGTAAATAAAAGTTAACATGTCAACAAAACATGTTAGCAAAATAACATTCGTGGTTGTCATTTTTGTTGGAATAGCTAAATCATATTTTAAGGATTCTCAATCCAAAAACAATTTCAATGAAGAGAATCCTTAATATGATTTAGTTATTCCAATAAAAATAACAACCAATGATGTTATTCTGTTGGCTTTTTGGTTTTTTTTAATTTTTTTCAAATAGAGCTCAATTGATATGGTTAGTTGGATTGAAAAGCTATGCTCTTTTCATTGGAAATTTTTTTCACTCAAACAATATTATATAGTATGTAGAGATAAAAAACAATCTTAAGATTACTTTCAAGTACAATCAAGTGTTCCAAACATTTTTCCACATAATGATACCTTCATTGACCTCTAAAAAGTAGTTCATGGGCTATATGTTCTGCCTCTTTCCCATATAAATCCCTTTAATTTTGATTGGAAATATAAGAAGTAGATATATGTTTGTTGAATTGGGGTCAATGTCATTAATGCACTCAACTAGGTAGCCTTGTTGATTTATAAATTGGTAAATTGATGACAGTCAATTAATTGCATTCTAGAACATATATATTTAGTTTCTTCTTTTCCATATAAATCCCTTTAATTTTGATTGAAAATATAAGAAGTAGATATATGTTTGTTGAATTGGGATCAATTTCATTAATGCACTCAACTAGGTAGCCTTGTTGATTTATAAATTGATAAATTGATGACATTCAGTTAATTGCATTCTAGAACATATATATTCAATACATGAAACATTTTTCATCAATGCACATGGGAAAACTACTTGAACAATTAATTGCATTCTAGAACAGATATATATATATATATATATATCCAATACGTGCACAACATTTTTCATCAATGCACATAGAACATATCTGACCATTGGACAGACAAATTTTGTACTATATTTTCAATCGGGAATAGAGATGTGGGTCAAATCCCACCAAAAGTGGAAGAAGTGCTCCAAGTCTCTTGCCTAAAAGGAATATTCGTACAAAATTATACTGTGGATGATTTATTTACATTATGGATACTTTTTACTAGAAAATCCCATAAGAAAAACTGGGCATGCATTCAGTTCATGTATATATCTAGTACGTGCAACGTTTTTCATCAATGGACATAGAAAAACTACTTTCAATTAATTGCATTGTAGAACATATATATTGAATACATGAAACATTTTGCATCAAGGCACATAGTAAAACTACTTGAACAATTAATTGCATTTTAGAACATATATATATCATTAGGTGTATTTTTAGATCCAAAATGGGCCTCCTAAGGAAAATGTACAATCAAAATTCACTTTATGAGAACCAATCACATTTTAGGGGATGACATCATTCCTAATGGTTGAGGTGGCATTGCTTGAGTAAAATGTACTTACTTGTCACATTCTCAATGGTGGATAAAAAATCATGGTTAACCATGGTAGTGCTCTAAGTACTTTTAAAGTCAAAGTAAAGTACTCATACTAAATGTCATTTCACACTTTTTGAATAAAAATATATTATTGTCATTTCATATGTCTTGAAAGAAACAATGCATATCCCTATACATTTATTATATTATATTATATTATTTTTATATAGTATATTAATTACATGTTATTATACAATTTAAATAATATAAATTTTAATTAATAGCATATAATATAATTAAAAATTTATAAATCTATATTTATATTTTAATTTAAGCTATTTAGGTACAAAGGACAAATGCATTAGTTGTTCAATGATAATGACTTTTTTCCTGAAAAGTTCATTCTTATTTATAGTCACATCATACAATTTTTTTATTATTTTTATTTTGGTTCAATTTTTTAATTGAATTTAACTATGGTTACATGGATTGTGGTGCAAAAAGTGAATTGAAAATTCATAAATATTATTTTATTGGTTTAGCTATTATTTTATTATTTCCTTAGAAGGCCCATTTTAGACCTAAATTTTTTTCATATATATATATATATATATGCAACATTTTTCATCAATGCATGTATAGAAAAGTTACTTTCAGTTGATACTAGAGTGTGCAAGTACCAAAACAATTTGTACATGTGCAAACACTTGCACAGATAACATAACAAGGGAGCTCAATTTTTAATTGAGTACTAGAAGTTTTAAAACATATAATCAAAAGAGAATAAATTGTTGGGCAGTTTAATCAAAAAAATTCCAATGGAATGCCATCTTCAATAATCCGTTCATGATTGGATTTTGACATTTTCCATTTCTTAATTTTTATTTTTTTCTTTGATTGAACCTCTATCAACTTTATGCGTGCTGCACACACCAAGTGACTATATTGACAACTTATGAAATCAAGTTCATAGTCTTCAAAGTAAACAAAATCCCCACTTTGATTAGTTTGTGAGAAAAAATAACCTTTCAGTATAATATATCCTCTTTCATATGAAAATCCGTGATCATTATAGTTTTCTAATAATTTCATTTTTTGTTCAGTGCAACGCATCAAATAATACTTCACATTTTCATCATTGTTAGTAGGTGCAATTACAACAAAAATATCTCCTGCACAATAAAACAAACTTAACAAAATTATACATATTTAAATTTATTTATAGATTTTTATCATTAGAAAGAAATTCAAATGTTACCTTCTCTAACAAGATCAGAAACTTGATCACCATCGGATGATATTGTAGTCTCCTCTGATTGCATTTCTTCAAACGTTGCAATGGATATTTTTCCCTTTGTATTTAGCTCTGTATGTTTCCAATATTTTACATACATTTTGTTTTCACAAACTTCATTGGATTTTGTGTTGTTTATGCAAACAGGACAAAAACAAGAATATTTTCTTTTATCCAATGCAAACACATTTCTGGATGACTTTGTTTTAATTGAATGCAATTTTCGAGTCCCTTTTATTGTTTCAACTTCATTTCCAATTGATTTATCTACGTCTTTGATCCCAATATGCCAAAAAAACCTTTATCTGGAAAATTTAAAGAAGAATGTAAATATGATATCAAAATATAATCAAAGATAATCATTGTGATAAATGTACACTGTTTAAAATTAGATATCCAATAAAAATTAAATTGAATGTACCTTCACAGTTCCCTTGATCGGTTAGTCTCATGGCTTAGAGCAGCGATGCACCATTGAACAACAACTTTCGCGTCCACAGGTCGGCTTGCATAGGGGTTCATTTGATATCTTCGAAGTTCTTGTTTTATGCATGCCCTTGTACCGTCGCGTTCTCCTTTTCCATGGCCAGTCTCAAAGAAATTCCAACAATTTTTAATGTAAGTTTTCTTATGACGACAACACAACCAAAAGAATGATTGTGCAGATTTGAATTGATACGCGCATCCATTTGACCATATCCAATGTTCATTGAATGTTATTCCACGATTTTTCAAGGAATCATAAATTTTTCCAAAACAATGTTGTACAAAATATGTATCATGTGTACGATCTTCACTGATATAAAAGTGATATTCTTTAATAATATGTAGATTTTCACTGATGCTTTCTATATGATCCATGTTTTGTTCAACATGTCTATATAGAATATGGATGATCATGGAGACTTGGTCAGAATGATAGTATTCACTCTGAATTTATTTTTGTGGAACAAATGTGTAGTTTTCTGCAAAATCAATTACTAACAAAATGGTCCCTGGTGGAAAAAATTCACGGGATTTTTTGAATTACAAGTCTTGCTATCAATCTTATGGGAATGCTTGGTGTATTTGTAAATTTCTGCCTCAAACTTTCTCAATAAGTCTACCACAAAAAATTCTTCTTCTCGTAATTCAATTTTTTTAACATTATTTGCACCTTGAATCGATGTATGGATATATTCATATCTCTTCCATTTCACTTTCATGTTGGTCAATGACTGATCATTTATATTAGTGCGATATTTGTTTTGAAATTTAGTCAGATTTCCACAACCATCGCATTTTTTACCACCAACACATTTCTTTTCATAAAATAGTTCATCGCTTTCTCTTTCACATAGAATTTGAGATATGAAATCATGGATAGTGGAAGGAGGAGGTGAATCCTTCCAAAATGTTCTACCAAAATCAAGGAATGTGTCATAATATAACTCAAATTCCACATGATAACGGCAACAACAAGTGTCGCGTACGGTGATAGGTTTTACATACCATGGTTTTTGTTGAACAAAAGCACCGATTGAAACATGAATTTCACGATTCTCTTCTTTGAACTTGTTGAACAACTCTATCTGAGTGGTTTCCAAGAAATGTTTTTCATGTTCTTTGCACTGATTTCGTGCTATTATTCTTCGCATCACATGCCTTGCAGTTGGCGAAACACACGAATTATTCTTCCAATATTCATATATTATTTTCTTAACATTTTCTCCAAGTCTTTCTTTGTATGGTTGCCTACAAATAGCTCTCCAATGAGCGAGTTCATCATTTACATCTATTTGCAACCGAAATTTCCGATGTTTGTGCAAATTTTTTCGCGAGGTTCCTAATGCTCGTGCCATAGATTTTACCAAGCGATTCTCTTTAGTACTTGATGAAGACACTGCCATATGTATTTCTCTATGTACAACTGAAACATTTTTCTGCCTATATCTTCTAATTGAATTTATAGCACTATTTATATTTTGTATCACATTTTCTTTCATTTTTTTTATCTTTGGTTGATTTTCGAATACCCAATAAAGTCGTAGCTTCTTTTAATTTCCTTAATGATAGGAGGCCTTTCAACATTTAGGCTTGAACTGTCACCTTTTCCTTTATGAAATACTTATAAAAAATGCAGTTAACACGATATCGTATATAATGGTCAGCTTTTTTATCTCCATATGTGTGAGTGTCAACATTTTCTAACATCTCATCATCGACATTGATTTCATCTGTACATATTTGAATGAATAGTACATAATAAGTTTAGATGTTCAATAAATAACTAAATTAATAAATATATGTATAATTTCAATAATACGTGCATGTGTTCAACATATATATATATATATACATACCTTGTGATTCAATTTCTTCACTTGAATTTCTTTCAACATTTTCACCGTCTTCAATCATTGGTTCAATATCTCTTTCATTTTCTCTTTCAAAATTTTGTATCTCATCATCAATATTTTGAGGAATATCTCTCTCTGTTTACATTGCAAAATATTTTTCAAATTATTTCATCAAATAAAAATTAAGATTCACATTTTCACTAGGAAAATTTTAAATATATCAAAATCATAATATTTACATTTACATACCTGCTTCAACTTCTAGTTGAGGTTGATTTTCCCCTTCAATATTTGAGAGTGCTTCTATCTTTATTTTGCAAGATTATCTCGTCTCTTTTCTACGTTCCTCGGGGTCTATTTTTCGATCATATTTTCTCGTACAATTCCTTCGATTTCCCATGATAATAGAGTATGAAGTTCAAAAAATTTCCTTCAAAAATTTAGACAAAAACTCAATTAAAAAAAAATATCACAAAAGATTTAAGTTAAACAAAAACTCATTTTAAAAATTTTGACAAAAACACATCAATCCAAAACACTTACTTTAAAAAATTCGAGAAAAAAATGTCTTATAAAAATGAAACGAGGCTCAAAATATTTCCCTCCAAGTCCTCCAAAAAAATTTCATTTAAAAAGTTAGACCAAAACTCATTTTAAAAAATCATTATAAAAGATTTTCTTCAACCGAAAACACGTACTCTAAAAAAATGTCACTTCAAAAAATGCCTCCAAAAAATGTCCATTGAAAATTAATTCCAACTTCATAAAAAATGCCACTTTAAAAAATACTTACAAAAAATGTCCTTTTGAAATTAATCCCAAATCCATACCTTCAAAAATAATGAAAATTAAGCCCAAATACATCCTTTCAAAAAAAATGAAGCCCAAAAAACATCCAAAAAACCGTATCACATACCTCCAAGAAATGTCCTTTGAATGTACATCCAAGAAACGTCTTCAAAAATGTTCTTTGAATGTACCTCCAAGAAAATTCTTTAAACCCAAAACAATTCTTTGCAAAATCAGACCAAATGTACGAAAATATGCGAAAATAATGAATGTCTCCAAGAAATTTTCTTTGAATGTACCTCCAAGAAAAGTCCTTAAAACGAAAACAATTCTTTGCAAAATCGAATCAAGACCTTTGTAAAATCAGACCAAATATGTGAAAATATGCGCAAATGTTTTTTTTGAGGGGCTCGACGGTATTTTCCGGCCGACGAAAAGTTAGGTAAAAGTTCAGCCGAACTCTCTGTAAAAAGTTCGGCCGAAATTTTATGTCGTTATACTTAACAGGTCGTCGGTGCAAAAAACAGTTCGGCCAAACTTTGTTTAAGAGTTCGGCCGAACTAACGCGTCACTAGTTACGCAGAACCAAGCTCTGAATATGTATCTACAACTTTGGACCGATTAAACTCCATGAAACATTCTGAATTAACTGTCGGAACCAATACAAGCATTTTTATAATTGAATCTACTTTCAGGAAATATAAATTTTATGGAATTTCATAAATATTTACTAATTTTAATTAATTTTGTAATAAAACAGGCGCAAATAATTTATGAAGGTCATTGTGATTCAGTGAAATCAAAATTCTGTATCTTTCAAAATACATTGTAAAAAAATTGAAAAAATTATGGTGCATTACATTGGTCTGTTGTCTCTAATAGGTAGCTTTTATATTTTTAGTTTATAACTTATATGTTAAGAAATTTCTTGCGTCGCGAAACATATTCAAAATATGCAATTTTTTCATATTGTACCAATTCAAAAAATTCTAGTAATTATGATATGCATCCATTGGCTTTGTAAATATGACAAAACCGAAGTAGGCTCTGTCTAGATTGTTGTAACATATTTTGTTTCTCAAAAACACAAATTTTCAAAGAATACAACATTGCGTATTAACATGAATTCTTATAAATCCGTTGATTGTTAAAAAACACACACTCAAAGAAATGCTAAGTTGACATATCAAATTTGTATAAAAAAATTTTAAAAAATAAGTAATAGAAAGCTAACAAAATTTCTGACAACTTTTGTTTTTATCGTAAAATGAAATTCTAAACAGAAAATTTGTTTTAGCTTGTAGAAACTTGAAAAACTGAAAAAAAATGAAAGTTTTTTCTCCAAAAAGAGAAAAAAGTGTAACCCAACTTCACATTTTCACCCAAAGGGCAACCTTTCTTAACCCCATTATCGCTTCTAAAACTTTCAAAAATCCCTGCTGAAGTTCTAATTTTGACTTTCACCTCTTCGTACAGTCTATGCACAGCTGCTCTCAAATGCCTAGGAACCCCAAGTTCCTCCATTCTGCGCCAAAGCTTATCCCTAGGCACCGTGTCAAAGGCTTTTTCTGAAATCAACAAAGCAACAAAAAATTCTTCCTTTTTTCCCAAAATTTTTCAATGATGTGCCTTAAAGTTATACAATGATCAACTGTGGAATGTTTAGGTCTAAAACCCACTTTCCCTTTAGCACGTTTATCTCTTTCTGCCCACTTACTGATTTTATTCTCTAACATGCTTCCAAATAACTTCGAAAACAAGGGGTTTATCATTATGGTTTGATAATTGGAGGGATTATTGACGTCACCACTCTTGTAAAGAGGTATTGACATACTAGTTGTCCAATCTAAGGGGAACCCCTACTGTATGATGTTGTTGAAATTTTTTGTAAAATGTGAAGTTAAAGAATTTTAAAGCCCCACTTTAGATACTCTGCTTGGAGTTCAGCTAAGTCTTTTGCTTTTCCAGCACCCAAATTCTTGATACCCATCTATAACTCTTGCACCGTGAAGAGTTTTGTGTCTGTGTTGACCAAGGGAGGAGGGTCAACCTTGGTATCATGCTCATAAAGTTTTCTTGCATTGTATAACCATTTAGAAGCTATAATGTTGTTTTAGTTTGCACCTTTTTCGGTTGGAGCTCCTTCCAGAATAATTTGGGGTTATTTTTCCCAAGGAAGATTAGTTCTTCTCTCCTCGAAACCATGAAATCAACCTTTTTCTTTCTTAATATCTGCTTGTATGCTTTGAGCTTTATGTTATCCTTGCCCGATTCCTTCCACATTCTCCTTGCCTTTTTGCATTCCTCGACAAACCAAGCATTAACCAGAAAGAAATTTGTTTCAGACTTCTTAATTTTTTCTCTTTTGCACTTAGCAAGTGCGCTTTGAATTAAATGTGTTAATTTGTGGATATGAAGGCCATGAAATGGGATTTACTCCTTCTTGAAGAGCATCTCTAACACTATTTTGAAGGTATTACAATTCTCTTGAATCAAAAGAATTCTACCCTTTGGGGGATTTTGTTGAAGACACTGAGTTTTTTACTCTAGTTGTTTCTTTCCAGTCCTAGGGAGACTTAAATAAACTGGCTTGTGATCTGATTTTAAGTCCCAAATTTTATCTCCAATCAACATTGTCTCCATTTTCTCACACAAACTATGCAAGAAAACAACATAATCTACTGCACTTGCTCCATTGTAAGTATTGCAAGTGAAATTACAGGACTTTTCCCACCTAGTCAAACCATTACAAATGACTAAATCGAAAGCCCCACATTGCGTAAGCAATTTTTCTCCAAAGAGATTGCAGCCTTTGTCCTCCGAATTTCTTTCCCACTGATGATTACTCTCTTCTGTAAGCCAAATAGGGTCACAGTCTTCTTTACAACAAAGAATGCTAGCTTGTTCACCTGCAGTTCTAGCATTGAAATCCCCCACAATAAGGACTTCACCTAGTTGAGAATATATTACAATATCTACTTTTATGGCTGGAAAGGGATCTTTGTGGTCAAACCTTCTAATTTTGTAGATTTTTGAAACTTGTAGCGCAAAATAGTATGTTGCAATTCTGATGTGATTTCCATTTTCTGTTATTTTAAACCAGAAAAATTGCTTATTTGGGTATTCTTTTTCTAGCGAAATGAGACAACCTTTCTTTTCTCTCACTAATACCATGATGTCCCCGTGCCCTTTTCCATTCCCCGAGGCCTTGTTCCATACTGCTATCTTCCAGTACCCTTCAAACAAAGGTGTCTTGCACCATTCATGCTCATGTGTTTCTATGAGGAAAATTATGTCTCTACCTTCCGCAATAGGCCCTAACCCAGGTCCTCGTCTCCATGGGTAACCCCTACAGTTCCAACAAACTAATCTTAAGGAAACCTGGGTCCGACTTGATTGCTATTTGTTTTGATATGCAATACTCACAATTGAGTCTTTGTCTTTGCTTGCCCAAACTATCCTTGCTTCCTCATTTCTTGCCTCTTCTTTGTTATTGTTTTGCTACCTTGTTTTGCAAGGAGGTCCAAATTGCGCTATCACAGCTTTACCTTTATAAATCCATGCTCTCTTTCCCTCATCTCTTGCTGCCCTAACTTTTGTCATACTATTCCCCCTTTCCTCTTGTTTTCACTACAGTTAAATCTTCTTCTGGAAAAAACTGAGAACCCTTCAAGAGATGCTTCTTGCTTAGAATGATATATTTATCACGCGCGCTAGGCATGATGACTTTTATGGGCCTGGCCCTCTCATCAATTTTAAACACCTTCATGATTTTTTTCTTCATCATCACAGATGCCACAAAACTTATAGAATACCTTATCCTACCTTCAGTGATGTTTTTACCACTGATCCTGCAAACGTGGAGCACATCCTCAGATTTAATTTTGAAAACTACATCAAGGTCATCTTTGTGCCATACACATTGTTTCAGGTATTGTGAGTCATATATATATTTATATATGCTGTTGCGATATGCTTATGATTTCTTTGTTTTGAAAATTGATGACAAGGAAAACCCCACCATGACATTATGGAAGACCTTCTTGGAGATGGTATTTTCATCGTTGATGGCGAGCTGTGGAGAGATCAACAAAAATAGGTGGTTTTGAATCCTCTACCAAAGTGTTGAAAGACTTCAACAGTGTTGTTTTCCGGGAGACTGCAATAAAAATTTCCAAAATTCTACTGGAAAAATTTAGAACAAAGCAAACCGTAGAGATGTAGGCATGTTAAATCATTCACATATCTCATACTCTGCACAAAAAAAATTAAGTAGAATTTCATGAATGTTTCTTCCTTGTGTAGATTCTATATAGAAAATAGAAAGATACAAAATCATATTAAGAGCCTTGTGTGGATGCTCTATTGAAAATAGCAAGTTACAAAATCATATTAATAATTCTCTAATGGACAAATGGTAATTATAGAGTCTGTTACTGAGATCAACAATGGATGGATTCTGTAAACTAGGGTTTGGGGTGGACATCAACATCTTAACAAATACCAACTCTAGAGCAAAGGCATATTTTGCAATGGCTTTTGATACTGCAAATGCTTTGCTTATGTGGCGTTATTTTGACGTTGCTTGGAAATTAAAAAGATAATTCCAATTGCTGTCAGAGGCCACCACGAAGGATAACATCAAAACGGTGGATGCTTTTGTGTATAAGGTCATTCAGAGTAGAAAACATGAGATTTGTTTCTAGAATAACTATGTAAGAGAATACCCACACAATCTTTGGTCCTGATTTGCAACATAAATTTTCAAATTTTTACAGTCTCCTAATGCTGGTACTCATGAAATTGTTACTCTGGCATTGACCTTCAAATATATTTACAGGTGAAACCAGACATACTCTCCTGCTTTATTGCACTCACAGAGAAACAACCAGAGAATTACTCTGATAAGTATCTAAGAGATATTATTCTGAATTTCTTAACAGCTGGCCTGGACAACTCTGTAATTACCCTTTGTTGGTTTTTTCATTTGCTTTGCAAGAATCCAGATGTTGAAAAATAGCTTCTTCAAGAAATTCATGACCTGGTCTTGAAGGAGAATGAATGTTTGTCCATTGAAGAGTCTATTAGTATGTTCTCTCAAAGTCTAACACATACAGTATTGGATAAGATGCACTATCTCCATGCAGCTTTATCGGAGACCTTACGCTTATACCCAGTTGTTCCTCTGGTAAGACACTACCCTATCTTATGAATTCTGCCCTATTCTTAAACAAAAAAGAGTTCATTATTGGATACAAAAACCACTGTGAACAAATTTTTACATATTGGATGTTAGTTCCTATTCAAATGCAGCAGAATCTTAGCAAAAAAAGACAACATTCATGAAGATTTTAAAATAGTTGGTGTCAATGAAATCACCTATCATAAGTCTGCTCTATACTTCTACTATGAAGTGATACTTACTTTTCTTTATGTTGATTCCTTTTTTGACAAGAGGTCGGAAACCTAGATTTTCTCTCATACTTTGTTTTTCTCTATGTAGATATGACTAAAAGAGATGTTCTATAAAGTGGCAGCCAATACTTTGATGGAGCCCATCCAGTTGGACAAAATATGAGGGCAAGAAAATGTATATTCTTTGACCCAGTTAATAATGCTCTTGGCATCCCAAGAATTTAAATGTTGTCTAGACCGAGCCATTTTGGTAATGTATGGGCACCACAAAATTCAATGTGCAATGACCTCTGCTCAATGATGCTATTGGCATCCCCAATAATTTAAATGTTGTCTAGACCGAGTCATTTTGGTAATGTAAGGGCACCCCAAAATGCAATGACCTCTGCTCTATTGTTTGTCCCCCTGCCACTCTGCCACCAGAAATGAAAATGTATCCTAGGTTCTAGAGTGATGACCACTCCACATCCACATAGTTTATGTTGACATACTAATGAAAATGTAGCCTAGGTTCTATAGTGATGACCACTCCACATCCACATCGTTTGTATTGACGTACTCCATCAAAAGATCCTCTTGGGAAGAGTACGTTGATATTTTTTTGTGAAATCTTCCTTGTTTTATTTTAGTAAGACTCTTCAATGAACCTATTGCAAAGAAGGACATCAGCAAATCTAAGAGCCGGAGGCATTTTCACGCAACCACAACAAACAGAGTACAAAGCCATACTCTACGTTTATTTCTCAACCACCACATTGACTTACCTTTTTTCCCACACAGCGTGTTTCACAAATTTAATGTTTTAGCGGCCTCAAGACCTTTCACCATAATGTTAAGTTTCCGTCGATGTGATATCAGCAGGACCCACCTTATCCTTACCGCATGGACCAAACCTTGTTTTGCATTCATTTCCTTTGTAATTTTTCACCACACTTACCAACCTTTACCATCGGCATACCGCACATCGCAAATATTATCATTTAACTCGTAAGCCCGCATGTTATGTTATTTCTCCACCGATGTGATATTGGCAGGACCCATAATCCTCACTGCACTTCGCAAATCTTAAGTCTTACCCATAAGCCTTACCACATTTTATGTTATTTTATCACCGATGCGATATCGGCGGGACCCACTGTTTAAGCCGCCCGCAGAGCACACTTCGCAAGTTTTAAGTTTTACCTTTATGCCGTCCGCAATTTATCTTATTTTTTTTGCGATGGGGTTGCAAGAGGGGGCACGTGTCAAGCTCAGGAGGGCAACACATTTCACAAGTTTTTGTATTTACCCGAAAAGTTCCGCAAGTTCTGTTATTTGTTTTGCGATGTGATATCGCTATCGCATATCGCAATCGCCAAGATTTAAGTTTACTGCCGAATTGCCCACGGGCTAAGTTATTTTTGGTACGATGCGATAAGTGCCACGTCACTATCGCACATCGCAGCCCGCAAAGTTTAAAGGATAACGCCGAGAGTTAAAAGTTAAATTCGTCGATCTGCACGGATGCGATGTCGACCAAAACCTGATTGCATAAAATTTGAGATCAACCAGTTTGTGTTTTGAACGCGTTTTTACGTGTTTTCCTGTGTAATTCAGAATACGGTCTACGTGCAGATTTAATGAAGAAATGAGTCTTTTGACGACCCAAGGACAAATGTTTGTTGAACGTCCATTCAGCATTGAAGCAAAATTTATTAGATTAGTTTTTTACAGGCTTTGACCATGTTTTATATAAGCAATGTAATTTCATATGTTTTAGAGAGAGAGAGAGAGAGAGAGAGTTGAATAGAAAATTGAAGTTTTCTCCTCTCCTGTGTTTTTATGCTGTCTATGTATTGACTGTTAATTTCCGCATTTTTATTTGAAGTCTCTTTGTTGTGGGGGAAACACATTTCCTCTGTCTGATTGTATTCCAAAATTCCAACATGGTATCAAAACAGGGCTCGGTTCTCGGTGAAATAAGCAAGAGCTCGCTCTTTACTAAAGAAGTTGTAAGATTGGTTTGAGAAGCGGATTTCTCTAGCAGCGAGAAAGCTTTTGTTTTACACAGTCAAGAATATTATTTGTTTGAAACAGTCAGAATGGAAACGGCAAGCACAAGCCTGACAAATCCACAACTACCACAGTTCAATGCTACAAATTATGATTATCGGGCCATTACAATGAGGGCCCTGTTTGCTTCACAAGATATATGGGAGCCGGTGGAACAAGTTTTCCAAGATCTAGCAGACGCAACAGCATTGGCTGCTTTGACATCAACATAAAGAGACTTGTTGAGAGATAATAAGAAGAAGGACTCCAAAGCCCTCTTCTATCACTTTCAGGTAGTACACGAGAGTATTTTACCAAGGATTGCAACAGCAACAAAGTCTAAGGAGGCATGGAATATTCTCAAAACAACCTATCAAGGCATGGAGAAGGTGAAGACAACAAAGCTACAAATGTTGAGGAGAGACTTTGAAACTCTTTGTATAAAATAGTCTGATAACATAGAATCATTCTTCACACATGTGATTGGGTTGGTAACCCAGATAAGGTCTCAGGGAGAGACACTCGAGGAAAGAAGAATAGTGGAGAAAATCTTGAGAAGTCTACCCTCAAGATTTGATGCCATAGTAGTGGCAATAGAAGAGACAAAGGATATCTCACAATTTTCAGTGGATGAGCTTCATTCATCCCTGATGTCTCATGTACGTAGGCTGAACAGAACAACGAACTCTTCATTGGATCATGCTTTCAAGACACAAATGTCTTTTGGTCGAGGTAAAGGTTAAGGAAGATCAAACTACCGAGGAAGAGGAAGAAACCCACAGAGAGGTGGAAGAAACAGCTCTGCAAGCACAAGTGGAAGGGGCAGCAACCAGAATCAAAGCGAAGGCTCAAGCCAGAGATAAGCATAAGGACAAAGGTATGACAAATCCCAAGTCCAATGTCATTATTGTAAAAAGTATGGGCATTATGCCAATGAATGTAGAAAGAAACAAAATGACATGAATAATAGAAAAAATGAAAATTTTGCAAAAGAAGATAAGAACCAGAGTAATGTGTTTCTAACTTGTAATGTAGCACAAGAAAAACAAGAAGATGTATGGTTCTTAGACTCGGGCTGTAGTAACCACATGACTGGAAACATAGCAATGTTTTCCAATCTGGATGAAAATGTGAAATCTGAAGTGACAATGGGGACTGAAAGAAAAGCCTTTGTCTTGGGAAAAGGAATAGTATCAATACTCATAAGGAAGGGAGAAAATAAGTTTGTGCCAGATGTATATTATGTAATTGGCCTAAAATGTAACCTTCTAAGCATTGGACAGCTCGAGAATAAGGGATACATTGTATTTTTTAAGAATGATGTCTACACAATCATGGACATACCTCCAAGTAAAAGGGTCAATGCATAAGTGCATATGACAAATAATAGGATGTTTCCTCTCAAGCTCAGAGCAGACTTGAAGGAAGGAAGGAGTTGTGGTAGTAGCAGTCACACAAGAGGTCTTTCAAGAAGAAGTGAAAGACAAAAACTTGTTATGGCATTTGAGATTTGGACATCTCAATTTTGGAGATTTGAACCTCTTGCATAGAAAATGAATGGTAAGAGGATTACCACTCATAGAGAAACTAGACAACCTATGTGAAGGCTGCATCTTGGGCAAACAACAAAGAGAATCATTTCCAGCAGGAAAGAGTATAAGGGAAAAGGCACCCTTGGAGATTGTCCACTCAAATTTATGTGGACCAATTCAAACACCATCTTTAGCTGGCAACCATTATGTATTGACATTTATATATGATTATACAAGAAAGAGATGGGTTTATTTCTTGAAATAGAAGAGTGAAGTGTTTGAACGGTTCTACCACTTCAAAGCTCTTGTTGAGAAGCAGAGTGGGCACTACATAAAAGTGTTGAGAACTGACAGAGGTGGAGAATATATCTCCAAATATTTCCTACGTTTCTATAGGGAAAATGGCATACACAAGTAATTTACCACAAGGTACACACCACAGCAAAACGGTGTTGCAGAAGGGAAGAATTGGACCATCATGGACATGGCTTGAAGTATGTTGAAAGCAAAACATTTGCCAAATGAGTATTGGGTTGAAGTTGTCAATTGTTCAACGTATATTTTGAATAGATGCTCAACCAACGCTATTATGAACAAAGTCCCAGAAGAAGCATGGAGTGGAACAAAGCAGTTTTTCACTCACATGAAAGTATTTGGATGTGTGGCATATGCACATGTCCCGAATCAACTAAGGAAGAAGTTGGAAAGCAAGGGGGAGAAGTTTATCTTTGTTGGATACAATGATGATTCCCAGGCCTACAAACCCTATAATCCATCCACCAAGAAAGCTATAATCAGCAGAGATGTGTAGTCTATTGAAGAAGAATATTGGGATGGAAGCTTAGAGAAGACAGTGAATGTGAAGACATGTATGTCTCACGAAGAGAAAGAGGAATTGATTGCTAAAAATAATTACTCCATGGTGGCTCCTCCACTTACACAAGCAAAACAGAGCACACCACAAGCAGGAAATTGAACAACCTTGATAAATCAAGGAAGTGCTTCTCCAAGCACACCACAGGGATCAGAAACTCCTTCGAGTTCAAGTGGAACTCCAAGCACGCCAAGAAGACCAAGATTCAGAAATTTGAGTGAAATTTATGAGCAAGAAGTTGATAATAATAATGGTTTAAATTCTTTATTTTCTTTTTTTTGTCATGTTGATGACCCAATTGATTTTGAAGATGCAGTAAAAGAAGAAAAATGGATTGAAGCAATGAATGAAGAGATTGGTACAATAGAAAAGAATGATATATGGAAGTTAGTAGACCTCCCAAAAGGTAAAGAAGTTATTAGAGTAAAATGGTTCTATAAAACCAAGAGAAATGCTGAAGGCAAAATAGAAAAACATAAAGCAAGACTTATTGTCAAAATCTACAAGAAGCAACAAGGAAGAGGTTTTGAAGAAACCTTTGCACTAGTTGCAAGGATGGAAACAACGTGAACAATGTTGTCAATTGCAACACAATAAAAGTGGAAATTCTACCAAATGGATTTGAAGTCAGCATTCTTGAATGGAGTGTTGAAAGATGAGGTATATGTTGAACAACCTCCAAGCTATGAGATTGAAGGCCAAGAGCACAAAGTGTGCAAGTTGAAGAAAGCTCTTTATGGGTTGAAGCAAGCACCAAGAGAATGGTACAACAAAATTGATGCTTACCTGATAGGAGATGGGTTCGAAAAATGTGATGGTGAACCTACACTCTACATTAAAGAAAATGACGGTAAGATCCTTATTGTTGTTTTATATATAGATTATTTAATTTTCACAGGCAATGAAGTTTCTCCCATTGTTGATTTTAAAGCAGTCATGAAGAGTGAATTCGAAATGATTGATTTTGAGATACTTATTGGACATAGAAGTAAAGAAAAATGAAAAAGGAAATTTTATTTCTCAAGCAAAATATGTTTCATAAGTTTTAAAGAGATTTAACATGCAACACAACAAAGCAACGGTAACTCCAACTGTCATGGGGTTAAAATTAAGCAAAGAAGATTGCAGTAAGAATGTCGTTCCCACATTGTACAAGAGCATAGTTGGCATTCTAATGTATTTGACTCCAACTAGGTTTGATATTATGTATGTTGTAAGTTTAATTTCCAGATTCATGGAGACACCAAAGGAGACACATTGGTAAGCAGCCAAGAGGATTCTTAGGTATGTGAATGGAAGGAAGGAGTATGGTGTTCTATACTCCTCAACTGATAATTTTAAGTTGATTGGTTACATTAACAATGATTGGGCTGGAAGTGTATATAATAGAAAGAGCACATTTGAGTATGTGTTTTATTTGGGATCGGGAGCCATTTCATGGGCTTCCAAGAAGCAACCAATAGTTGCATTATCAACAACAGAAGTATAATATGTGGCAGTAATAGCAGAAGCATACCAAGCAATATGGATGAGAAGGATGTTGAGAGATCTATGTCATGAGCAAGACAAGGGAACCAAAATCTATTATGATAATAGCTCAGCAATTGCATTGTCAAAGAATTCTGTTTTCCACAAGAGAACAAGGCATAGGAATTGGTTAACAATGGTGAGATTGTTTTGCAGCATTGCAGGACAGAGAAATAGTTCGTTGATATCCTCACAAAGCCATTAGCACATAAGAGTTTTGAGTATCACATAAAATGTCTAGGAATGCTAATGGTGGCAGTTGTGATTAAGGGGGAGCGTTGGAATTTTACTCTCAACCACCGCCATGAATAAATAGTGGCCCAACCCACACTTCATCAATTTTGATTGCAAAGAAGGTCATCAGCAGATCCAAGATCCAAAGGCGTTTTCACGCAACCACAGTGAACAGAGTAAAAAGACATACTCTGCGTTTATTTCTCAACCACCACATTGACTTACCTTTTTGCCCGCGCAACACATTTCACAACTTTTATGTTTTAACCTCAAGCCCTTTCGCCACAATGTTAATTTTCTGCCGATGCGATATTGGCGGGACCCACCTTATCCTTATCGCATGGACCAAACCTTGTTTTCTGTTCATTTCCTTTATGTTTTGTTCACCGCACTTACCAACTTTTACCGCCTGCATACCGCATATCGCAACTTTTATCGTTTAACTCTTAAGCCTGCATGTTATGTTATTTCTCCACCAATGCTATATCGACGGGACCCACAATCCTCACCGCACTTCGCAAATCTTAAGTCTTACCCATAAGCCTTACCGCATGTTATGTTATTTTACCACCGATGCGATATCAGTGGAACCCACCATTTAGGCCGCCCATAGAGCACACTTCACAAGTTTTAAGTTTTACCTTTATACCGCCCTCAAGTGATCTTATTTTGTTTGCGATGCGATCGTAAGAGGGGGCATGTGTCAAGCTCAGGAGGGCAGCGCATTTTGCACATCGCAAGTTTTTGTGTTTACCCAAAAAGTTCCGAAAGTTATGTTATTTTTTTTTATGATGCGATATCGCTATTGCATATCGCAATCACCAAGATTTAAGTTTACCTCCGAACTGCCGACAGACTAAGTTATTTTGGGTGCGATGCGATAAGTGTCACGTCACTATCTCACATCGCAACCCGTAAAGTTTAAAGGATAGCGCCGAGAGTTAAAAGTTAAATTCGCCGATCTGTGGAGATGCGATGTGGACAAGAACTGCATTGCATAAAATTTGAGATCCGTTAGTTTGTATTTTGAACGCATTTTTATGTGTTTTCCTATGTAATTCACAATACGGTCTACGTGCCGATTTAATGAAGAAATGGGTCTTTTGACGAGCCAAGGACAAATATTTGTTGAACGTTCGTTCAACATTGAAGCAACATTGATTAGATTAGGTTTTTATAGGCTTTAGCCATTTTTTATATAAGCAATGCAATTTCATATGTTTTAGAGAGAGAGAAAGAGTTGAATAGAAAACTGAAGTTTGTTCCTCTCCTTTGTTTTTACGATGTCTGTGTATTCACTTTTAATTTCTGTACTTTTATTTGAAGTCTCTATGTTGTGGGGAAAACACATTTCCTCTATCTGATTGTATTAAGAAATTCCAACACCTATCTCTATTCAGAGATCTGGGTAACCTTACATTATTTTCATTGTTTATTGTCCATGAGTAATTGTATCTAAATAGCCTCGTTTCTCCTTTAGTTAAAATCTACTGGAAATCGTGTGAGGCTATGGTCAAATATTATATCATATTTCCTTTGCATTTGTAGGCTTTCTCTTATGCCTTGTCTCTTGGAAAAAAAATGAACGAGTTCACTATTCAAATTTACTGCATTTCAGGTAAGTAAAGCACCTAACCATGACATTTAATCTTATGAGAAAAAGCGCCTCTGACACTTCGTTGAAATCGTTTAACCTGTATCCTTTCGTTGCAGGCTGGACCTCGTATTTGTCTAGGGAAGGATTTTGCATATAAGCAAATGAAGATTGTTGCAGCTGTACTTGTACATTTCTTCAAATTTAAATTAGTGGAAGGAATAGAAGTGATATATCATCCTGCACTGACACTCCATATCACTAAGGATGGGTTAAATATACGTGTCCAGCCTAGATTAGATCGCTGAGCTCAGTTTTTACATCTGCCTGTCAAGCTTAGATTGATGGCCGAGCTCAGTTTTACATCACAGTAAAGGATAATTTATGAGACAGATTACTTCGCTATTCTCACTATAAATACTCCCACACTCCCGGTTTCTCTGAGATGAAAAAAATTACTAACACCTCGGTCAATCTCATGTGCTGATGTGGAACACAGGAACGAGAGTGAATTTTTTTTATGCCTACTGTATGCAGAATTTTTATTATAGCAAGATCGCTTTTAGAAAGCCAACAAGGTTGGTTTCGGCCTGTTACCAAACTTTTATGAAAGTCCATCTAGGCAAGCCCTAGGGTGCTGAATATTATGGGTTTCTGGGACGACATCGTTCAGGGCTGGTAATTAATTCCATTTTCAATGGTTTTAATTTGGTTTTATTGTATTAGATAATCCCTGTTGTTCGACTTTTATGTGAATTGATTTTTTTGAGACAGAGATCCGTTTACTATTTTTATAAATATTTAAAAAGTATGTTTATTAATTTTAATAATGATAAGTTTATCTTTAACTTACTTTTATTTTTAATTGGTTTTTGAATTTTAGAGTTTAATTAATTATTTTTTTAATTGATATGTATATTTTGAAATAAAAAAAAAATCAATTAAATAATGAATAAGTATAATCTGTGAGATTTAGTTTAAATATAATTAAATTAAAGTAAAAATATTGAATTTAAGTTAGTGTTAAGGTTTAGAATCTATTGAAATTAGGTTTTAATGATTGGTAAATTAAAGTAATTTTTTAATAGTAATTCTGCATTGTGGCAGTAGAGAATCAAATCCTACCTAAAGAGAATAATAATGTCTTATTATAGTGACAATGTTTTTATTGAGAAGGTTGTCTAGAAAGCTTTAAATTTTGTGTCTAAAGTATAAATAGAGATAATTTAAAGGGTATTTGTTCTTGTTAAATATATCTGCTAAAGATAAGTTGAATATATTCTTTAAAAATATATATAAATATTAAAAATGAAGTTGCTTTATTTAAATAATTATTTGTGGTTTGAATTGATAACTGTTTGAATTTATTATTAACAACTTTTTATTGATATTAAATAAAAGTATAGAATTAATTTTATAGATTTATAATTTTAATCCTAATTATTAAAGTGTTGAGGAAAACATAAATAATGGTGGCCAAAAGTAAGTGTATTTATTTAAATTATGGTAGGTAGTAATTATGGGGAATATTTTATTTATGTGAGTAAGAACTATTTACAAAGATTTAATTTTGGTGGTTTCTTTTGAAACTTATAATTGAAAATTTTTAAAACATCTAAAAATTATGGCATAAATATAACAACCACATCAAAAACTTAAGGCAAAAAATATGAAGCAATTCTGAAAACCACACAATAATAATCATTAAAGATATATGAAAGACCTAGAAAATTCATCTTAATCTCATCTAATTTTACTATTAATCCATAGCTATATAGAGATTATAAAATTCCATTAATTATCAACATTTATGTAATCTAATAAAGGTTTTTCAAAAATGTACTTAACATTTATGCACTTTGATGAAATTATAAAAAAATTAACTTGAAAATAAGATTAACTTTAAATTTTACAAAAATTGTTATTTTTATTTTGCGTTAGGAAAAAAAATCATAAATATTCAAAAAAATACTTCATTTGTTTTTACAATAAATATTCCAAAATTACCCCATAACGCGTTTTTGAAAAAAACATTCAAAAATTATGAAAACATTTAAAAACATTATACTTTCTTCATAAAGTTCACAAGTTCTGCATAAAAAGATAAACATAAACAACCTGGAAAAAAAAGGCAGCCCATGGATCTTGAAGATGAACCACATGAAATCTAGCACGTGGATCTTGTTATTCTTTGTAAAAAAATTTCAGGAGGTGAGTTCTAGGTATTTTTTTGTGTTTATTTTTCATGTAGGTTTAGGACAGTACGTGATGGCAGTTTTAAGTTCAGGACAACTACCTGATGGCAGTATTGGTACCTTACGTAAAACAATTGAAAATAACTTACCAATGGACACCGTCGAATTTTGGCAGGCAAGTAATCTCGTGCATTTATTTGTTTTTCTGTAAACCTAGCCAAAGTTATCCTTACTAAATAAGAAATGAAGAATGAAAACCAAAATGAAGACCAATTAGATTAAAGAAAAATAAACGTAAATGTTATTAAATAACAATAATATTTAATTTCTAAAATTGACTTTTTCTTAGCTTTTTGGTCAAACATAGTTTAATAGGCTGTCAATGAAAAACCTAAGGCTTTATACCGTGCTTGCGGCAGGTATAATAATGATCCGTTCCCTAGGCCTATGGTCGTTTAGTTTCACTGTAACCAAAACACCACGCGGGTGGTTGGTTTGAATGCCCATCAACCTGGCTAGTGGCCTAACCTCTGTGTTGGCCACGATGGCTCTCTCTGACTGCAATTTGTTTGCCATAAAATGTGAAGATGGTCTGATGGGAAAATTGTGATTTGTTCAAATATAGTAAAAACTAGCAATTGCACTAGGAGGTGCAAAGGAACGCCTAAAGGAAGAGGCGTGAATTATGTTGTGCAATCAATAAGAGAAAAATGGCCTTGATAGTTTGTTGAGCAAACATTACTTGAGCTCACATTAGTGAGGCTCATTGACCTATTTGAGTAGAAGGACACAAAAATGGTTGTCAATCCCTCTCAAACCTCTAGAAATCGAATTGATATTGGTTGCCAAAAACTGAAGCTAGTGCTGATAAACGTCGCTCAAGTTTGAGGCATCATAAACCAAGATACCCAATATTAGTGCTACAAATTCAAATCGGAGATTATTGCCAAAACATAAAAGTCACTGATATCATTTTTCAATGCTCCACACTTTACTTTTACATGAATATCCCCAGTAGAACCATACCAATGAGATGTGTGAGAATTGTATGAAACAAGACCTACTTTATCAAAACCAGACCTACCGTCCACTGAGTTAAATCTCCTTTCTCTATGAGAAACTGCAATTTCTTTGTTTCTTCAAGGAAAAAATTTAGATTTCTCATGTAATGAGACATCCACATTTATAAATGGAAGTTTTTCTGTGAATAAAATATTTTCCGGATTCCCACGCCATCCTAACTAACGACAAGGCAACCAGTATTCATTTCGGACAACTAAATCTAGAACCAACAGCGTGCCAAGAGCTGCTGCAATATTTTGAGCAGCTTCTTGAGTAATAAATGAAAATGAACTGTCCAACCATGGGCAACCATGTACATACCCCATAAGTAATAAGCAACGACTCAATCAAAGGGCTTCTAGCAATTCAGTGCATGTTGTTGTGCCCACCTCATCTCCCTTTGCACTTTCCATATTTCTTGCTTTCTCAGCAGCATCCTTGATACTCTGCCACTCAGCACAAAAATATGGCGATGAACATCCAAGGTTTGATGGATCACTACACCCACACTCTTGCTGAGAATTCTGTCCAAAATATCAAATTTTGCGCTCAGTTCATTGTGCTCCGTAATATGACTGTGTTTCCATCACAAGGGTTTTGGAAATTCGGAGGATGGGTGGTTAACCAAGTGATGCCAATGAAAACTTCCTCTTCATAATTTTCTCTCAAGAATGCAACCCTCAACCTACCCATTTCCTTCATTTTTGTTGTTTTTTTAATGCCAATTCCAATATGTGCAGGACTCCTTGTGCTCGAATTAATACAGGCCTTCTTCAACACGGATTTCTTCTAGAGTCACTGAAATGTAAGTAGGAAATCAAACCACTGGTAAAATGAATTTTGCCTTGAAAGAGATAATGTCTGCTCATAAGAATAAGCTCTGCCTCTGAGAATGGGAACTCAGACATTTGTTTAAAACTATATGTTAAACCAAGGATACGTTCTTTCCCCTCCTGGAACAATAAGTTTCAGACTTGGATCTTTCTGCTGGAGAATATATCTATCTCCTTGAAAATAATTTGGCCCTCTATAGAAGATGAACTCAGCCTTTCTACTCAAATTCAAGGTGGAAATATCCTATCATGAAATTGGCCTCTCCTTTCAGTATTCAAAGATCTGGAATAACCCTTAATGATCTTCTCTCCAAGCTAAGCGAATGGGAAAGGAAAGACCCAACTCGACCTCTAGAAATTCATACAATTTCTCTATACTAATCGATCTTTGGGTTATGGTTTACTACAAGGGAAACAATTACAAACCATTTAATACATTGGGCACATCTAAAGATATTCCTTCATTAATAAAAATGGCATAGAAAAACGGAAAAGATATAAGCAAACCACATGATTTTTACAAATATCAATCCAATCGATCATAAAGAGACATATTTACACACAATTCATTTTTCATTTTTTTTATAGTGGATGGGGATAGGAGAGGAGATTTTAAAGTAGTAGAAACTATTATAAGATTCCAAACATGAGATATTAGACTGTTTATGATCCTTTTACTTATTCACTATAATTTATTATTCTCACTGGTACACTGACACAACACATCATCTTACAGAGGAGAGAAGGCCAAACAAGCATTTATATCCATCTTATAACTAATCAACTATTATGTCAATAAAAAAATCCATTCCCATGTGGACAACCCATCACATGAATAGCCAATAACCCAAATACCCAAATTGATAAATATGGCATGCACCTTCCAAGCCACACTGAATTCTTTATTCCTAATAAATATGGAATTATGTTGAAACCCTGAGTGTCACCAGCTCCAAATCAAAATATCTTGTTATGTATATCATGATCAAAGACTCCAGTATGTACATAAAACTTGATACCTTGCCAACATCGGGAAAGCACGGGATTAACCCCCATGATTTGAGCCTTTGTCAACCTGAGAAAACAATTAATTGACCTCAAATAGTATATTACACTAGGGACAACACAAAATAGCCAATTAGTAATTCTTAACAGGTTTTGAAAAAATGCAAATGTACATTAGCAAAATTGACCCAAATAGTAACCCAAATTATTAACCCATTGCAAATCTCTTTCTACACTGTAATTATCCATCAAATATAGAGGAACTACATGCATTATTAAAACATTCCAAATCCTTTTTTACATTGTAATTATCCATCAAATTAGAGGAAGTAGAGGTGTTTGAAAGCTCTGCCATATATAATATTTACCTCAATCCCCAGAATCAAAGATGTTTGTTAAAAACATTTACAAAAAAATGAATTTCCTGCTTAGCATACCTTTTCGTATCTTTATGCCAATTTACAGAGCTTAATCCAATGGACAGGATCAAAATACGCAATGATTTTCTGCATAACAGATCATTCTCCCCACCTTTCATGCAAATAATATTATGTGTTCTTACTTGAATTCTTCCTGATCAAAAAGCAGGTCGTCTAAAACCCTATCGTCAATCCTCGCCGAGGCCTGCTTCACCAACTTGACCAAATCCTCTGCATCCCAGTTCACCTTATGTTCTTCCTTCAAAACTTTCTTGAGCGACTTCCTCTGGCCTTTCAATGAAAAAGTACTCAAATTCGTCAAAAACTCATCCTTAGATAGTGAGTCCAACTCGTCCTTCGGCCTGACCCTGTCCCTATTCCGAACCCTCATTTTCCACTTCTCAGAAACAACAGTTGTCATGAGTTCATCTTCGCCAATATCGGATTTAGATTTATTCATTTTACTGGAACCCGAGGATCTCTTCGAGCTCAAGCTTCTCAAAAGCTTCTTTGTAGAGCCGTAGAAAAAAGCCCTGGGAGGAGAAGGCAAGAATGAACATCATCTCTGAGAGCGCACTGATGGCGATGATGCCACGAACATTCTTGAAGTCTTCTTAGGGGGTCTGGAGTTTGAATTCCCCCGAGGCGAAGATGCAATAGACATGCTTCACCCCTCGCTGATGGTGCTCGAGTTTGAATCCCTCAGCGACTCTGTTGAGGACGATGGATTATTTCCAGGAAATTTAGCCTCTCCCGACTTCGAAAGATGACTGTGACATTGTTCTAGACTTTGAGGAGGACCAGGAGGTCTGAGGTTTGAGAGCGGTGCCTTGAGCTTTTCATACCTTCTTTCTAGTTCTGGGTCAAGGCCATGATGTGCAGAGCCTAGTTTATGAACCCTTGGATAGCTTACCTCTTGGTGGACGGCTAACAGACAGAGTTGACTTACATTTAAGATTTTGAAACGTACTTTTCAAACTAGAAGTTTGTAACAGTGCCAAATGGAAGATTTCCATTGGTTAGAGGAGGTGCCACATGTCTAAATTTTACTGGTTGGAATGGTGATAAGAAAGGCTTCTCATTGGATGAGGTGAACAGTGTTTTCTCACCCCAAGCCAGCAAAGAGAATGCCTTTCAGAGTACTTATCTATGAATAAATGGTATTTATAGGGTCTATTACTGAGATCAACAATGGATGGATTATGTAAACTGGGGTTTGGGGTGGACATCAACAGTTTAACAAATCCCAACTCTGGAGTAGAGGCATCTTTTGCAATGGCTTTTGATACTGCAAATGCTTTGATTACATGGTGTTATTTTGACGTTTCTTGGAAATTAAAAAGATACTTCCAATTGTTGTCAAAGGCCACCATGAAGGATAACATCAAAACGGTGGTTGTTTTTGTGTATAAGGTCATTCAGAGCAAAAAAAATGAGATTTATGTATAGAATAACTATATAAGAGAATACCCACACAAGATTTGGTCCTAAGTTTGCAACATAAATTTTCAAATTTTTACAGTCTCCTAATGCTAGCACTCATGATGACATTGTTTCTCTGGCATCGACCTTCAAATATATTTACTGGTGAAACCGGACATACTCTTCCTCTTTATTGCACTCACAGAGAAACAACAAGAGTATTACTCTGATAAGTATCTACGAGATATTATTCTGAATTTCTTAATAGCTGGCCAGGACACAACTGCACTTACCCTTTGTTAGTTTTTTCATTTTCTTTGCAAGTGATATGAAATGTGTGAACAAAATATTTCTTATACAGAGATATACAGTTGGGGCTTTTACTAGTTATTTCACCTTTACTAGAAAGGATGAAACCAGAAGCTTCTGGCCCTCTTACTGGCTCTGCCTAAAGAAATATGAAGTAAACACTAAAATGATTTGGTAATGAAAGTATTTGTTTCTGTTTGCAAAGTATTCATTAACCAATTTTTATGTGTGAATAAGTAAGTTAAGGTATTCTGCAATGGAAGTAAAGTGGTTTGAAATGGAACAAATGTATTTTGATCACTGTATAAGTCTCATTGTGAAAAGTGGACTTATTAAAAATTATTGTTTAATGTAGTAAACTCTGGAAATAAGTAGCAAGAACGCACAACATAACAGTAAGCATTTGTTTAAGCAATTCACCCCTCTCTTGGGCTACCTCTACTGGGTCCAAAAGCCTCCAAATAGGCTTTTCCCTCTTTTAATAATGCTCAAATTAAGTATTACACCATGAAGAAAGCCTCAAAAGGCTGAAATAGCTGAAAAATCAGAATCAGAGTGCTGGAAATAGGAAAAATTGACTATTCATTCACCTCAAACAGATGAACATAGCCCAATACAGTTGATCATTCCCATAGCCCTGATGGCTCCACAAGCAAATTTGCTGATAAAATCACTAACAGAGTGCCCTGATGGCTCTGCAACCTGTTCCAACAACTTTAGAATGCTTCAATTACCCCAAAACAAAACAAAAAAAAATCGTTCCAAAAGGACTTCTGCAGCCCAAGTTATGACCAAAACTGACTTTGCCCAGTTAGGGCTAGGAAAGCTCCACCAAATCTGGTGGAACTCCAGTTAAGCCCGACAATTTAGGGGTCGGCACTAAAGTTGGGTGCTCTGCCATAACACCGCCAGGTTGTGGTGCTAAAAGATAAGGCCCATAGGACCGCACCGATCGGAAGTTGTTGAATGGACTTGAGTTTATTTCGGCGATGTTTAAAGTTTTAAACCATATATTTAAATGCACCTCCGCACCGGGCACTTAACCTTGTGACCATACCACGTCTCACGGCGCGCAAATGAAATTTCCTCCCGGTTCTGAGCGGCGGTTATATGGAGAGGGGGGCCTGGCCCTTAGGGGTTGGCCCCCTTTCGGGCCCCGCCCAAAAAAATTTTAAACTTTAAATAAAAGCTCCCGCCAATGATTAATAAGAACTACTCATGGCCAGACAGTTGGGCCGCTCGGTTGCTACCGCCCCGACCCAGGGTCGAATCCTGCCCGCGACAAACAATATTTTGATAAACACTTTCGCTTGACCCTTGGGGCCACATGGCGGCCTCTGGGCTGGCCACGTGGCGCCCTGCGATTGGCTGCCTCCATGGAATATTCTAAAAAATATTCCATGGAATATTCCCAAAATATTATGTGGAATATATATATATATATATATATATATATATATATATATATATATATTAATAATTATTTTAAATATGGTCAAACTGAGTCAAATTGGGCTTTTTGCCTGAAATTAGAAAACTTCAAAGCTGAATAACTTTCTCATACAACATCGGTTTTCAGTGCCGTTTACATCTACAGGATATTTTTTCTGACCTCTTTCCATTCGTTCTAGTTTGTACCAATTCTGAGCAACTAATTTTTTGAGCATTTTTCCATTAAGGACTTGATCTCCTGATCACTCCTCCCAAATGGGAAGCTTTTGGACCCAAAAAGATATCTGACTAGTGAAACTGATAATGTGGAGACTGATTCTCCACTCTTCCACCCTTGAATAACTGAAATCTACCCGATTTCATCAAATGGAGCTTTTGAGAAAATGATAAACTGTCTCTGGAATCAACTGATCGACCCTTGCTAAGATTGACGGAGTCATGATGCAAATTATTAAAATTTGTAGAACAGCAATTGTAATCTGCAGAAAACAAATTTTTTCTACACTGATCAAACTTTCCAAAAGACTTAAAATAACTTTCACCTTGCAAACTATTCGCATGGCGAATTCTACCATTCTGAAACCAACTTTTTCCCATGCTGAATGGTGTGTCCTCCTTGCTTGCACTACTTTGCTTTGACACTTCATTCACTGCATTGGCTGACCCAAAAGGTAATTTGCGCAACATAACATCATCTTCTTTCAAATACAAACTGTTATTAAACTGAGACAAATCATTAGCAACATCATAAAAAGGTGAATTCTCAAAATCTGATCGTTTCAACATTAACAAAGTTAGACTTTGACTTGCATTAACCAGTATTTTCAATTGACTCATTACCAACTTCAATGGAGTAAAGAAGATTCCAACTTCTTCTTGTGTGCTCTCATAATGTACTCTTTACCATCTTTGAACAATTGATACTTGTTTTCATGGCGATGAAAGATGGCCTTCCTGTCAAATAAGTAAGGACTTCCTAGAACAATACGTGAGATATCAAGTGGCACCACATCAAGTTCCACTGTGTCAATAAAATGTGCAGTTATTGAAAAGCGCAATATGCACTTCCTTGAGACTTGCAAGTTGGCATCCTTGCATATCCATCCAAGTGGATAAGGCTTCGGATGTGGAATGGTCTCAAGTTTAAGCTGCTTGACCAAGTCTTCAGATATGAGATTCGCTTGTGACCCACTGTCAAATAGTGTGTCAATTTTGGTATGTTTTGAAATTACCCTCACATGGAAGAGCTCTATCCTCCTCTTTTCTTCATGAGTGTCTTTGTGACAATTCAAAGAGCTAGAACTGGGAATTGTGTCTTGCACCACTTCTTTCCCCTTAATGTTCTTTAAAACCATGGCTATGCTTTTTGTCTCATCTCTTGAGTCTGACCCTAAGTCTTGCTCAACTGTTGCTACAGTTTTCTCCTTTTCTTTGGTCTTGTTTTTTTTCTTGTATTTTTCTGGTTTCAGTTCAGGATGAAGTTTCCAACAATGATCTTCATCATGACTTGTCTTTGAACATTTCTTGCAAAAGAATTTTCCTTTTTCTTTTCTTGAATTTGCAACTCTTTTCTTTCCTTTGTTTTTGAAATTACTATCCTCATTCAAAGTATCAAAAGTATTCTTTCCTCTAGCTTCTAAATGTGTTACCTGGACACAAACTTCATCTAAGCTGGTAGGATTAAACATTAGGATAGTATGTTCAAGGTAACTGTGCAAACCTCCTATGTATTTTAACAAAGTGTCCTGACTTTGTAAGTCTACCCCAAGTAAGAGTGCTCTCCTTCTGAATTCTTGGGTATAATCTTGCACATTTTTTCCCTTAAGTTGCCTAAAATTTAATTCATAATTGCCTTCTGAATATGAGCAAGAGGACAAAATTGTTTCTTAATAACAGTAATAAACTCAGTCCATGTTAGAGTTATCTTACCATGCTTTTTGATTTCCTCCCTGGTCTTGGCTTCCCACCAAACCAAAGTTGCTCCATCCATTCTCAATGAGGCTAATTGGATTTTTGTGTCATCATCATGCAGATTCTGAATTCTTAGATAGACTTCCAACTTTCTAATCCAGTTATCCAATTTCTCTGCATTAACATCACCATTAAACATCGGCAACTCAAACTTCACATCAAGCTTTAACAAAGTATTTCGAAGAGATGTTTTTGTTTTGTGTGACTAATTAACAGAAGTTGAAGAGGATGATGTGGAGGAAGAGGATGATGTTGAGGAAGAGGATGACGATGGAGATGGTGGATCACCATTTCCTCCATTCCCTTTTTTAGACTTATCATTGTCTTTCTTCCGTCCTGAAGAATCTCCTTCTTCTCTTTGGTTTCTAGACCCTTCTCCAGCAATCCTATCATTACTTTCCTCATAGAGGATCCTAACCATTTCAGTCATAGCCAAGAAAGCTTTTCTAAAGACTCTTTCTTCTTCCTTGGGATCCATTTCCTCATGTAATTATCCTTCTTCTGAGGACATGTTTGTGGCTGATTCTAAGGCTAATGAGGATGTAATGGAAGGTGGAGATAATGGCACCCTAGCCCTCCTTGGTTGAGGATTTTCTTGTGCTCTAACCAATTTTCCTTCCGCTCTTTTCAATTTTAGCCTAGTAAGCATCAAATTTGTATAACAACACACTTTTCTTACACAAAATTCACAAAATGTTTGAGCAAAACCTAGAGCTCTGATACCAATCTGATCTGAAATGTGTGAACAAAATATTTCTTATACAAAGATAGACAGTAGGGGTTTTTACTAGTTATTTCACCTTTACTAGAAAGGATGAAACCAGAAGATTCTGGTCCTCTTACTGGCTCTGCCTAAAGAATATGAAGTAAACACTAAAACAATATGGCAATGAAAGTATTTTTTTCTGTTTGCGAAGAATTCATTAACCAATTTTTATGTGTGAATAAGCAAGTTAAGGTATTATGCAATGGAAGTAAAGTGGTTTGAAATGGAACAAATGTGTTTTGATCATTGTATAAGTCTCATTGTGAAAAGTGGAATTATTAAAAATTACTATTTAATGTATTAAACTCTGGAAATAAGCAGCAAGAATGCACAACATAACAGTAAGCATTTGTTTAAGCAGTTCACCCCTCTCTTAGGCTACCTCTGCTGGGTACAAAAGCCTCCAAATAGGCTTTTCCCTCTTTTAATAATGCTCAAATTAAGTATTACACCATGAAGAAAGCCTCAAAAGGCTGAAATAACTACAAAATTAGAATCAGAGTGCTGGAAACAGTAAAAATTGACTATTCATTCACCTCAAACAGATGAACATAGCCCAATACAGCTGATCATTCCCATAGCCCTGGTGGCTCCACAAGAAAATTCGCTGATAAAATCACTGCCAGAGTGCCTTGATGTCTCTGCAACATTTTCCAACAGCTTCAGAATTCTTCAATACCCCCAAAACAAACAAAAAAATAATTCCAAAAGGACTTCCCCAGCCCAAGTTATGACCAAAATTGACTTTACCCAGTTAGGGCTAGGAAAGCTCCACCAAATCTGGTGGAACTCTAGTTAAGCCCGAAAATTTAGGGGTCGGTGCTAAATTTGGGTGCTCTGCCATAACACTGCTAGGTCGTGGTGCTAAAAGATAAGGCCCATAGGACCGCACCGATCAGAAGTTGTTGAATGGACTTGAGTTTATTTCGGTGTTGTTTAAAGTTTTAAACTATATATTTAAATGCACCTCCGCACCGGGCGCTTAACCTTGTGACCATACCCCGTCTCACGACGCGCCAATGAAATTTCCTCCCAGTTCCGAGCGGCGGTTATATGGAGAGGGGGGGCTGGCCCCCTTTCGGGCCCCGCCCAAACAAAGTTTAAACTCTAAATAAAAGCTCCTGCAAATGATTAATAAGAACTACTCATGGCCAGACGGTTGGGCCGGCTGTTCGGTGCCTCTGCTCCCAGGCAAGGTGTGGCTCCACCTTGCGTGACAAATATTTTTATAAACACCCAAACTTGACCCTTGGAGCCACCGTGGCGGTCTGGGGCATGTGGCACATACTATGATGGCACCTCCATGGAATGATTCGTAGAGATATTTCATAGAATATTCGAGAATATTCATGGAATATATATATATATATATATATATATATATATATATATATATTTTAATAATTTTTTTAAATATGGTCAAACTGAGTCAAATTGGGCTTTTTGCCTGAAATTGGAAAACTTCAAAGCTGAATAACTTTCTCATACAGCATCGGTTTTCAGTGTCGTTCGCGTCTACAAGATCTTTTTCCGAGCTCTTTCCAGTCGTTCTAGTTTGGACCAATTCTGAGAAACTATTTTTTTGAGCATTTTTCCATTAAGGACTTGATCTCCTGATCAACAAGAATCCAGATGTTGAAAAAAAGATTCTTCAAGAAATTCATGACCTGGTCTTGAAGGAGAATGAATGTTTGACCATTAAAGAGTCTATTACTATGTTCTCTCAAAGTCTGACACATACATTATTGGATAAGATGCACTATCTCCATGCAGCTTTATCGGAGACCTTACGCTTATACCCACCTGTTCTTCTGGTAAGACATTTCCCTATCTTGTGAATTCTATCCTATTCTTTAACAAAAAAAAGACTTCATTATTGGATACAAAAACCACTCTGAACAACCTTTTACATATTGAATACTAGTTCCTGAATCTTATTAAAAAAGACAACATTCATCAATATTTTAAACTAGTTAGTGGCTATGCAATCACCTTTCATGAGCCTGCTCTATACTTATGCTGCAAAGTGATATTTACCTGTCTTTGAGTCGATTCCCTTTTTTGACAAGAGGTCAACAACCTGGTTTTTCGCTCTATAGATATGACTGAAAGAGATGTTCTAGAAGGTGGCTACCAGTAGTCTGATGCAACCCAATCAGTTGGAAAAAATATAAGGGTAGAAAAGTATATATATTTTTTGACCCAATCAATGTTTCTTTTGGGATCCCCAAAAATCTAAATGTTGTCTAGACCAAGCCATTTTGGTAATGTGAAGGCACCCCAAAGTGCAATGACCTCTTCTCTACGGTTTTTCCCCTGCCTCTCTGCCACCGGAAATTAAGTTATAGCCTAGGTAGGTTGTAGAGTGATGACCACTCCAAATCCACATTGTCTCGATTGACATACTCCATCAAAAGATCCTCTTGGGAAACGTCCCTTGATATATTTTTTTGTGAAATCTTCCTTGTTTTAGTAACAGTCTTCGGTGGACCTATCTTTATTCAAGCATTTAAGTAACCTTAACATTATTTTTACTATCCATGGGTAATTGTATCTAAATAACCTCATTTCTCCTCTAGTTAGAATGTACTGGAATTCCTATGAGGCTATGGTCAAATATTATATCATATTTCCTTCTCATTTGTGGGCTTTCTCGCATGCCTTGTCTTTTGGAAAAAGATGAACAAGTTCAATTGAATTTGGATTCCTATCCTGAGATTAGGGTCTACGGAATTCAGTATACTTTTTTTTCCATTTTCTTTAAATTTATGGATTAGGATTATGGCTAATAAATATTTGGCAAAAAAAAAAATTAAATGAAGGATGGAAGGAATGTAGTTTCTGAGGATATCCTTCCGAATGGATTCAAAGTCAACAAAGGTGATATGGTGGCTTATGTTCCTTACTCTATGGGAAGAATGACGTACCTCTGGGGCAGTGATGCAAAGGAGTTTAGGCCTGAGAGATGGCTACATAATGGAAATTTTCAACCCGAATCACCATTCAAGTTTACTGCGTTTCAGGTAAATGACTTAACCATGCCATTTAATGTAATGAAAACGCACCTCTGACAATAACTTGAAATCGATAAGGTGTATGGTTGGTTTTCAGGTTGGACCTCGCATGTGTCTGGGCAAGGATTTTTCTTACATCCAAATGAATATTGTTGCAGTTGTTCTTATACGCTTCTTCAAATTTGAATTAGTGCAAGGGATGGAAGTGAGATATCATCCCTCACTGAAACTCCATATGACTGAGGATGGATTAAATTTGCCTATTGATGAGCATAGTTTTATATCAAAGTGAGGGACATTGTACAATGAAAGCTTTCATTTGTTGTACACAATTTGGTATTTTCTTCGCTATTTAACAGGTTTAGGTTTTATCTAGTGGAAGGAATCTTGTATACCGAGTCTTAAAATGTTAAAACCCTATTGTACAAATGAAAAACATTACATTGAACATTTTGACATTACGATCGTATTTTAACATTTTAAGACTCGGTAAGCCTTAACATCAAAATAGCGGTGGAAAGTGGAGGATTCAAAAGTATAAACAATTCTAGTAGAGGAGACATTACCCATAACGTTTTTGTGGACAAGGTTTTATTTTTTGGTATGATGAATGATAACAGTTGGAGTACTTTAGAACTGATATTCAAAGACTTCTGCAAAGCTTCGGGAATGGAAGAAAATGAGGGCAAGTCCTGTTTCTATCATCTTATGGGATCAACTGAGGAAGTGCAATACGTTCAAAGCCTCTTTCAGGTCAGAATTTCTAGACTAGATGAGGGTTTCACATACCTCGGTTTCAAACTGAAGGCTTATAGATATACTTCGGGAGATTGGGAATGGATCTTGGAAAAATATCAGTGCCGAGTTAATATGTGGGCTAATAAGTGCTTAACGAGGGGAGGTAGGTTGGTTTTAACCCAGGTCGTTCTGCAACAGATTAATGTTTTCTGGGCCCATCGTTTCTGCATTCCGCGGAAGATAATGAAGAAAATTCAAGGTTTTATGGTGAATTTTATATGGAATAGAGGATTAGGCAAGACCTGTTTCCATCTAGCTAAGTGGGAGGTAATTGATGCGCCCAAAGAATTAGGGGGATGGGGCATTATTGAACAGGAAAATTTTTGGACTGCTCTATTGATGAAATCTTTTTGGAGGTGTTTGACCTGGTCAGGTATATGGAAGAACATAATGGACATAAATACTTCAATCAGAAAACTATAGAGGACCTTTTTTTAGGGGAGGATCTTCAATTTCAGGCAAGGTATCCTATATATAAAGGATTTCAGAATATCTGGACATCATTTAGAGTCCGTCTAAGATGGCAGTTTGGATCAGGGAATAAGATCCTCATTGGGTCAATTCTATGGGTGCATCGATGGATTTCACCTTACTTTCAGAAGTCTTGCTATCGCATTTACACCAAAGGGGCGTATTTTTTATTGGACAAATTTTATCATGGGAGGAGGAGATCCCTTTATGGTCTTCTGCTTGTCAATTGGGCTTACCTGCTACTGTGGATTTTGAACAGGAAGGGTACTGTATCTATTTAAGGGTTCTAGGGCTACATAAGCATAGACAGGGGGAAAAAATAAGATGGGGTGGCAAGACTCAAAGGGAACAAATAGTGGTTAAGGACGTATACCTGTCTATGATGTATGACAGAGAGGAAATAAGGAGTCCTTGTTGGCTTAAGGATCTGTGGAAAGCAATAGTACAAAAAAACAACTTATTTTCTTTTGGCTGGTTTGGAGGGACAAGAACCTAACTTAGGAGAACCTTCAGAAAAGAGGATTATATGGTCTTGGGATATGTTTTCTATGTGGGGCGGATAATGAAGATAACCATCATATTTTTTATGACTGCCCTTTCACTAGGAGGGTATTAAAAAATTTTTGTATGAAGCTCAATTGTGACATTCATTTTTATGACAGTGCTAAGGGTTGTATTGTAGGTTGGGGAGAGTTAGGAAAGTTCTGTACAAATTTGGCTATATTGTTTCACTGGAGCATCTAGGGATATTGAAATAGAAGGATTTTTGAGGATAAGGTTAGTGAACCAGATAAGATCAGCAATCATATTTTACAAGATTTGGATAAATTGAAGATCTCTGAAAAGCCCCCTTTTGACCTATCAATTAGAAATCGGCCCCTTGAAATCAACTACTTGGTGGGGTATTTTGATGGTGCTGCTCAAAATCAGAAATGTGGATGCAGAGCATGGTTACTACTATCTCCTTCATGTCACTATAAACTCTTTTGGTTTAGAGGCACAGGAACAAATACAAGGGCTGAGGTAATTGAACTATGGGGATTAATGTGGTTTTCCAACCACCTCTGTGTTGATAAAGTTTCCATCTTTGGTGATTCTAAAGTCCTGATCAATCACTTAAACCACACAGCCTCTATAAGCCAGACCTTTTTGTCTTCATGGATCAACCGAATTGATATCCAGCGAAAAACGTTTTCTGCTATATCTTTCAGTCACATATATAGAGAAACAAACTCTTAGGCAGACAAATTGTCTAAATTGGGTCTTAAGGGCAGATTTGGAAAAATTCAATATGAATAATTTGATGAGGAAGGCAGGGGAGCGAAGGGGTCGGTCATGTTTTCTTAACTATCTCCCTTCCTGGTTGGCACAGAGGAGTCTGAAGGATCGACTCAAAGCTATTTTTCAAGGTGGCGCATATCTTCTCAGTTTAGGCCATATGTTTATTTTTTGTATGGTTAAAGATGTATTTTCCTCAAAAACTGTTACCGATCAAATAGGTAACCTGACCTCAAAACGGGAACTCTAGCCCAAAAAGTCTCAAAAAACATGAAAAAACACCCCAAAAAAAAAAAATGGCTGACGTATGATAAAGGATCAAAGACGTTATGTTTGCTTTCTAGGTAAAATTTCTGAAAATTGTTATTAAGGTAACTTTTTGCTAGCCGAAGTATGTCAAAGGATCAAAGGTAAAGATTGCATTTTTGTATGGTGATGAACAATGAAATTTTTGAGGGTTTCTGCACACTGATGAGGGAAATGTATTTTTTTTAATATCTAAAGTTTCTGTACTGATACTTAATATAAACCATCTGTTTTTTTCTCCTGAAAAAATAAATAAATAAATAAATAAAAATTGGGGATAGAGAAATGATTATAATAAAATTGGCGGAAAACAATTGAGGTGAAATATTGATTTGTATTATTTAAACTGATTTTTTTTTATTGTATATATAGATTCAACACCTTGGAAAATCTAGAAGACACTTGGATTGTGCAGAATTACCTATAAGTTTGTGATTTTATTCAATTCTGACAAAATTTTTAAAAAATTAGATAAAAAAATTTCCAAAAAATCACATTAAAAACAACTGCTAATAAAATTCATATCACCTCGTGGTGGCACCTTGTGTAGTCTCGTATGTACTGCTCTGGGACACCGAGTTTACAGTTTGTCTAATAACAATTAATTCTATTTCAAATTGATTTTATTGTACTAAATAATCCCTGCTATTAGACTTTTATATGAATTTGCTTTTTGAGGACAGAGACAGGATTATTATTTTTTATACATTTTATAAAGGTAACCTTATTATTATTTTTAATTTCTATAAAAATAGGTTTATGTTAAACTTATTAGTGGTTTTTGAATTTTGAGGTTTAATTGTTTTGAATATATAAGTAAATATATATATGTATTTGGTTAACGATAAGTTTGAAAGTTGAGTGTGTATATTTCAAAATTAAAATTAAAATTTAAAATCATTTTAAACTGTGAAAATAAAATTTGAGTGGGTATAATGATTAAGAACATGTATTTTTTTTAAGAGGTTATAGGTTCAAAACCAAAGCGGTAGAGTAGATATGCCTTCGGAGACTTAGTAGTCAAATTGTTCAATCGAGGTGGGTCCATTGTCCCACAAACAAGGGGGTCTCATACACCAATTTGGTGTCTAGCTTGACCATGACCTTAAAAATTGAATAATAAATAAATAAATAAAATAAAAATAAGTTAATTAAAATATTCTTTTTAATCTTTGCCATCAAATTTTAAACTAGCCAAAAAAATTAACAATCAATCTACTTATATTTTTTCTAGAATATCAAGAGGTTCATCTCGCACTTTTCGAAGGCCTTGGAATTTATGTGAGTGGAGGTGTGAGAACGGTAAAAATTTCAAGTGGTTCACTTGCATGCCTTGGGATTCATGTAGGTTGTAGTGTCAAAATGACAAAAATTAACTACAGGTCAAATGTCAGGTTGCGTGTTGTTAGGCTTCATTGCCAAGGCATATGACTGTTTCATTTCACGATAAAAAACACACCATGTGGACGATACAATTGAATGCCACTTGCCTCACCTCTGTGGTTTCCACGCACATTTGGCAACTGTTTCCTAGCATAAATGGGGTCAGGGTCCACCCTGACGGTTATTCTTTTCTTTTTTTACTGAATCACAAGTTTGAGTTGTAAATTATCCACAATTTGAGAGCTCTAAAGAGTTTTAGGGTGTCGAATCCATATACCTAGACAAAAATATATTTTAAATAACAAAAATTAAGGTTTGGCCACATAAAATTTGTTGGATTATAACCAAAAACTCTAAAACGTAGCATGTTTAGACAAAGTCAATTGGCGCTTTTAAAATAAAAATGTGGACGCCCTGCTTGCAATTAGCACATGCATGACGGTTGGGTGCATGCAGCGTATTGTTTCATTGTGTGGAACACATTAACATTAATTTTTTTTTTTCAAATTTAAATTTTATTTTATTAATATTAAAATTTGATTGTGTCGATAAGCTCTTCTTATTTTTTTGGTAATGTAATGTGAGTTCTGATTGGCAAGGTTAACTTGTGACTTGAGTAGTTGTGACACAAGCGTGTCTAAGCTGTCAATGCCACCTAGGGATAACACCTAACTTCGGTCACACCAGCCCTTAACATGATTGGATTTTTGTCCAGTAATCTTTTCACCGAGGGGCAACTCAATTGGTGATCATCGTGGTAACTAAGAGATCCAATGTAATTCCCCCGAGTTGTGACCAAGTTTACCAAGAGGACAAGTGGCCAAGTTCCTTTGGGTTACAATAAAAATAAAAATAATAATGATGAGTATTAGTTGAATGATAAAGCTTTAACATCCAAAAAATATTTTAGAATATTGACAATGATAGTTATAAATTGAAGGTTGAGATTTATTTTAAAAGTAGTTATGCTCTTTCTACTCTTCTAATTAAATTAATTAATTAAAAAAAAATTATACAAAAATGTGTTATATGAATACCCCACAATTTTACTGATATAGTACCCCATGGTCAAGTAGGAATAAATCTTCATGATTGAATAAAACTTTATTTAATCATGCTTATGATAAATTAAGAGATTTGAAGCCTATGCATTTTGATGTCTATTGGCTTGTGGGAATTGAATGTGGGTAAAGGATCTCACGCATTCCTCCCAATCACACAAGATAAATGCAATTGAAATTTCATATTCATATTCATATCTTGGTTTTCTTTTTGTTCATCTAAATAGTGGTTTTCATCATTGTGAAAGATTATTCGTATTCATATTTAGGTTTTCTTTTTGTTCATCTAAATAGGGGCTTGCAACACTGTGAAAGATGAATATCGATGCCTAGCAATGATTATGAGTGATTTAATTTATATGGTTATGCTAGTCTCAATAAAATACTCATTATATCATAATTTAGAAAAATTAAACTACCCATTATATCATCATCTTCTTCTTCTTTAAAACTACGCATTATGTCATCTTCTTCTTCTTTTTTCCATAATATCTTCTTCTTCTTTTTTGTCCATGGAAAATCTAGGTAGATTTACTTGACTTGAATGGATCAAACTAGCAAAGAAAGCCTAACCCAAAGGGCATCCAGGAGAATTTACCATATCACATCCTAATAAGAAATGTACTTCACAATAAGAACTTGACCAATTAAGCTAGGAACTTGACCAATTAAACTAACCCTTTAGGACTAGTATAACTAAAATATTAACAGCTCAAAAAAAATTAAACAATTTTTTTTTTTGAAAATATTAGAATATTATAATTTAAACTTTTAAAATATTATAAATATCTTGCCAATAAAATAAATAACTCCAAACTAAAATAATTTATTATGATTTTAATGTTAATGCAATAACATATTATTTTCACTCAAATATATAAAAACTTCTTCTACCTGTAAAATAAGTTAACCTATCAAGAAAACCCATTCAAAAGGTTCTAAAACTGTAATCCCGAAAATTATTATAGCAGTAATTTTTAATACCTGTGCTAAAAAAAATATTTAATTAAGAGTCACAATAAATATTTAATCCTTATGTTTTTTATCAAATTCTGTAATTATTAATTTAGGAATATGAGGATTTAATTTATGTATAGGAACACTATGCCTTACTATTGATCTATAGTTTTTGGTAGCATAGTGTTTTGGGTACCTATGGCCACTCATTTTGTAGGGGTGGTGTCAAATTGAGGAGGGTCGCCCCTCCTCCTTCACTTCCAACCCTAGATATCCTTCCTTTCAATGTTTTTGTTGCAAATGTATTGAAAACAAAATGGATTTGTTTTACAAGGTTGTTCAAAAAGTTAGATGATATATCGAATATTATGATGAACGTTAATTTTTCTAGAACAATGCCTTTGCACCTAGGTGAAACAGATCATATAGGGAAATTCATAGGGATCTAGTGATCAACTGCTCAAAATTATGCTAAAAAATGAAATTTGTAGAAATAGTGTAGAACCTAAACGACTGCGTAGATCTCATCGTTCTGAATCTGACGCGGCTTGTTTTGAAGAAAAATGACACTGTATGCTCCTAGAAACGTGTTTTCTCCACTTTCTCAAACAAGCAATTAAAAAAAAATGCAGGACAACCCAGTGAGTGGTCCGTACAGATGACTGGGCATGCCTATGTGGCAGGGTGACTATGCCTATGATTGTTTTTTTCCGGCATATGATATTGTGCCAAGTGGCACACCTTTATTGGGTTGAATAGCATGTTTTGGTTGGTTAATGGGTGGGCAACTACAAGTTGCCACATGGCCCAGCCAGGGGCCACAATGTGGCAACCCGAGGGCCACCAAAATTGGGTTAAGGACCGAGCAGAGCGAGAGGGGGTCAAACCTGTGACCTCCAAGAAATAAGCAAGAGACTTTACCACTACAACATCACCATGAGACTTAACATATACTGGGTTTCAAATCTTTTTATTATGTTATGTTTTCTGCCATGGGGGACGAGGTCGGGGTCTAGCCACAGCCCTGGTCATCGCCTGGGGGCAGGAGGTTAGCCCCACACCCCCCCCCCTCTCCCAACTAACCGTAAACAATACATTACTGCCGCCTACATTTCCATATGTCCACTTAACATTTAATGTCAGTGGTTAGCGAAAATCCCGTGGCGTTTTATGATAAAAATAAATTGTAATTAAACCATATCAGATATGGTTCGAAATATGGTCTTTAAGCCTTGTTGGTAAAATTAACTTATCGATAAATTCGGCCAGAATTTGGTCAATTTGGCGCTCAGTTCATAAATTTGGGGGTGAAAATGTAGGATGGTGCCGGATTTGGTTGAAATTGTGGAGCGGTTAGTGCCAAAACTTGGAGAAGTCATAACTTACTCAATTTTTGACCAAATTCGAGGCCGAAAGAGGCTATATGGGTATTTTTGGTAATTATGGAGCCATTGGAATAGGTTTAAGAGTTGTTTGAGCAATGTAAACCTATGTAATCACACTTTTTATCATAATAGAAGAGGGTCAAGCGATTGGAAGTTGGACAAAGAAAAAATAGCCCAAGCAGGGTGAACTCCTTCATAATGTGTTTTTGTGTTACTATTTATGGTGATGTTCATGTCTGTTATATTTATTTTTTCAATGTTTTTTTTATGTTAATTTTCTCAAGAAATTCACATTAAAACTCATGGTTAACTTGTAATTTACCTCATAATCCTCACACACTTTGTTTACATTCTGAAGAGGAATTTAGCATAGAAAACACTGATTCTCCCATTCAGATAAAGTTGGTATCAGAGCACTAGGTTTACTTGTACAAGGAGGATTTAATTGTTTTTCAAGTGTTTAAATGCTTACAAGGTTGAAGCTCAAGAGAGGAGAATGCAAGCTTGTGGATGTTGTTCTCTAGTTGGAGCAAGGAGAAGGAGGTCACAATTGCCACAATCTCCATCACAAGATTCGCCTCCTGTTGTACATGAGGCTTCAATAATCATGTCTCATGAAGGAGGAAATGATAACATGAAAGAGGATAAGAAGGCTTTTAGCAAGGCTTTCTTTGACATGACAGAGATGGTGAAAGTCCTCTATGAAGAGAGGAATGTAAGGTTGCAGGGTGAAATCTCGAGGCCTCCAAGAGGAGAGGATTCTTCGGGAGGAAGAGGTATTGGAAATGGTGATAAGCCACCATCTACTCCACCATCATCCTCACCACCATCTTCACCTTCGTCTTCATCCTCTTCCACTACTACAACCCTTACTCATACTCATCAACATACCTCAAAAGGAATTGGTAAAACACTCTTGTTAAAACTTGATATTAAATTTGAGCTACCTATGTATAATGGTGAAGTGAATGCAGTGAATCTTGAAAATTGGGTTTGTCAATTGGAGATCTACTACAAGATTCAAAACCTTCAAGACAATGATACAAAGATTAAGCTATCTACCTTGAGATTGAAGGATGTAACACTAGTATGGTAGGAAGCCAAGACACAAGTTGAAATAAAAAAAACATGGTAAGATCTCAATATCTTGGTCTAATTTCATTGCTGCAATTAAAAGACAATTTTAGCATCTAGCATATATGCATAAATCCATCATGAATTGGCAGAACTTTAGACAACTTAAAGGTCAAAGTGTGCAAGATTACACCTAAGAATTTAAAATAAGAGATCTTATGTTAGGTGTTGATTTTCATTAACATGACACATTGTTGAAGTATATAGGGGGTTTACATAACTACCTAAGGCATAATATCCTTATTTTCAATCCCACTAGTCTAGATGAGGTTTGTGTGCAAGCCACTCACCTTGAGGAAAGAGGGAAAAATACTCCATAAGAGGGTAAAAATAATTCATTTAAGGGTGGCGAGAAAGTAAATGGTTTCAAAGTAAAGGGAAAGAAAAATGCATCCATTAAAAAGGAAGGAGAGAAAATTACATGCAAACATTGCTCCAAAGAGGGTCACGATGAAGACCATTTTTGGAAGCTTCATCCAGAGATGAGGCCCAAGAAATTCAACAACAAAGGAAAACAAAAAACAACTGCAACCACTCAACTGAATCAGGGGTCCAACTCGGGTGATGAAACTAAAATAACAGACATTGGTATTAAAGGAAAATAATCAATTTCTAACACTAGTTCATCAAATTGTCACACTAGTACTCCAAATGAAGAAAAAATGATTTAATTATTTCATGTGAGGGTTATTTCAAAACATACAAAAATCGACACACTATTTGATAGTGGGTCTCAAGACAATTTTATATCTGAAGACTTAGTCAATAAAATTAATCTTGAAACCATTCCACATCACAAACTATATCCATTGTGTTGGATATGCAATAACAAAAATTTACAGGTTACAAGGAAGTGTGTTTTTTGGTTTGCAATCACAGGAAACTTCATTGAAAAATTTGAATTAGATGTTATACCACTTGACATTTCAGGAATTTTTTTGCTTAGGGCTTACCTCTATTATAGAAAATCCATCTTCTATCACCATAAAAACAAGTACCAATTGTTCAAATATGGCGTGGAGTATATTGTGAGAGCTCATCACAAGAAAATAAATATTTCATTCGTTAATGCAGGGCAAATGAAAATACTAGTGAATTCAAGCAAGAATTTTGTACTTATTATGATTAAAGCAAAGAATGATGTTGATTATGAAGCATTTCAAGGTTGTGATTCAAAGTTGAAATCTGATTTGGTTGAAGTGGTTACTCAAAATAATGAGATGTTTCAGGAGCCAAAGCGATTACCTCCCAAGAGGGGAATCCAACATGAAATACAATTGCAACAAGATTTTCCTCTTCCTAACATTGGCATGTATGGGATGTCGGTGATGGAGAGTATTGAAATCAAAAAGAAAATTCAAGAGTTGTTGGACAAAGGGATCATCTGACCAAGTACTTCGCCTTGCAGTTCACCTATTGTGTTGGTGCCAAATAATGATGGAACATGACATGTGTGTGGATTTCCGTCCATTGAACAAAATTAAGATAAAGAATCATTATCCACTTCCTAGAATAGATGATTTAATTGATCAATTGAAATATGCACAATATTTTACTAATTTGGACTTAAGAAGTGGTAACCATCAAATTAGTATTGATGAAGGTGACATTTGGAAGACAACATTCTAGACAAAACAAGGTTTGTTTGATTGGCTTGTTATGCCTTTTGGTTTATGTAATTCTCTTTCTACCTTCACGTGTGTGATGAATGATGTGTTGAGGCCATTTATTGATGATTTTGTCATAGTATACTTAGATTATATCTTTATTTTTAGTAAAGCACTTGATGAACATGTCATGATTGTAAGAGAAGTACTTAATGTCTTAAGGAAATAACAATTGTTTTTGACGATGTGAAAATGTGATTTTGGTAAACTTATTTGGTGTACTTGGGGCATATTGTTGGAGGAGGTGAGTTGAAGATACAACACTCTAAGGTTCAAGTCATTGTGAATTGGCCAATGCCCAAGATAATCATTGAGGTAAGAAGATTTTTGGGAGCAACCCAATATTGGAGGAATTTTAGTGCTAACTTTTCTTCTATCGCAACTCCATTGCATAAATTGACTAGTGTAAGAAAGGTCTTCCAGTGGGGAGGAAAGCAAAAAAAAGAATTTGATGCTTTGAAAGAGAAATCAGTTAAGCTCCAATACTTGCAATACTAGACTTGAGACATCACTTTGAGTTTCAAACTAATGAAAGTGACTATGCCATGGACACACTCCTTATGCAACATGGTAAGCCCATTTCATTTAATTTCATTCGGAAACTTTCAATGGTGTAGTGATTAACTATCCTACTTATGACAAGGAGATTTATGTGTTGGTTCAAAGTGTGAAAAAGTGGAAACACTATTTGATGGGAAAGGAAACCATCATACACACTGACCACCAACCATTGCAATACTTGCAATCGCAAACTAAGTTGCATCAATTAAGGTGCTTTCGATGGATGGGTTTCCTACAACAAATCCACTTGGTCAACATGTATAAGAAAGGTATATACAACAAGGTTGTTGATATTCTTTCTAGGCATATTGTTAGTGCAACTACTTTACTCAAGCATAATTCTGTTTTGAATGAAATTTATGTTGAGAAATATGAATTTGATAATGGCTTTCAAGATGTTTATGAAGACTTGAGTCAAGGCAAACAAGTAGAGGAATTGGATTACTATGTATATAATAACTTGTTTTATCATTTGGGCAAGCTTTCTATTCCCCAGGGGGAGAGAGTGAATGTCATAAGGGAAGCACACACTTCTCTTATTGTTGGACACTACGGTGTAAGAAAAACAATGTCACATCTTCAGAGGTATTGTTATTGGCCTTGTATGCTTCAAATTTTGTCATGTTTCATTAAAGGTTGTTCATTGTGTGTAGTTAGTAATCCTAGCAATAGGACGTTAGGATTGTACACACCACTTCTCGTACCTTCACATCCACGGGAGAGTGTTTCTATGGATTTTGTAGGAGGTCTTCCTTTGTCAAAAAAAGGTCATGATTATTTTTATGTAGTTGTGGATAAGTTCAGCAAGATGTGTTTATTAATGCCATGTAAAAACCAAATCACAACTGAAAAAACATATCACTTATTATTTAAGCATGTTTGGGTTCATTTTGGATTTTCACATCCATTTTTAGTGATCAAGATTCTCTATTTGTTGGGAATATTTGGTCACGTTTGTGGGACTTGATGGATACCAAGTTGAAAATGAATACAACCTTTCATCCACAAAAATATGGTCAAATCGAAGTCATCAATCGAAAAATCAGACATCTTCTTTGAGAAGATTACATCAATCATCCTAAGTTGTGAGATGAATAGTTGCATTACATTCAACATTCTTACAACCGTGCAAAACACTCCTGTGCACAAACATCGCCATTTGAGGCATGTCTTGGATACTTTCCTAGAATTCCATTGGATTTAATTTTTGGGAAGGATGTTTCTATTGATATCCATAGTGACATAGACAAATCCAAGAAGTTCATAGAGAAAATCCAAGTGATACATCAAACAGTTCAAGATCAACTTGAAAAGAGCCAAGGCAAGTACAAAGCAAGGCACAACAAGCATCGTGTAGATCACAAGTTCCAAGTTGGTGATGAAGTTTGGATTCAAATTATTAAAGAGAGGCTTCAAGGGGAAGGTAAAAACTGAAACCAATCCATTATGGTGCTTTCAGAATTTTGCAAAATATTGGTGACAATGCCTTCAAGTTATATTTTCCTTCATACATGAAAATTTACTCTATTGTTAATGTTGAGAATTTAAGATTGTATGAGCCTAAATTGATTGAAGATCAAGGAGAACAGGTTCAGATTCCTTACACTGAGGATTTTTCTCTAGAATACCTTGATAAGCTTCAGCGAGACACCATTCTTGACAGAAGAATAATGACATCAAAACGAGGGAGTGTACACTACCTTCGTGTGGGGCTCAAAGGCAAAAATACAAGAAAGGCCAAATGGATCTAGATTGGAAAGGTGAGGGAACTGTACCCTCATTTTTTGAACAACTGAAAGTGATATTCGGGGTCCAAAAGCTTCTAGTAGGGAGGAGTGATCAGGTGCTCAAAATTATGCCCAAAAATGAAATTTTTCAGAATGGCGTGGAACCCAAACAACTATGTAGATCTCATCATTATGAACCCGGCATAACTCATTTCATGGAAAAACGACAGCGTATGCTCCAAGAAACGCATTCTTTCCACTTTGTCAAACAGGCAAATTAAAAAAAAAAAAATGCAAGACAACCTAGTCAGTAGTTTGTATAGATGACTGGCCATGCCTACGTGGCAAGGTGACTATGGATATCATTGTTTTCCTCCAGCACATGATATTGTGCCAAGTGGCACATTTTTATTCGATCAAATGGCATTTTTTTTTGGTTATTGGCTAGCCAACCACAGGCTACCACATGGCCCAACCAGGGGCCGCCACGTGGCAACTCGACGACCACCAAAATTGTGTCAAGGACCGAGCGGAGTGGCTGGTGTTCAAACTCATGACCTCTAAGAAATGAGCAAGAGTCTTTATGACTGCACCATCACCATCAAACTTGACATATAATGGGTTTTGCATTGTTTTATTATATTATGTTTTCCACCATGGGGGAGGGGGTCGGTGTCTAGCCCCAGCTATGGTCACTGCCTGGGTAGGGACCATCAGTGTGAGGCTAGCCCTGCGCCCCCAAAAAAAACCGTAACCATTACATTACCACTGGCGATGGTGCCATATGTCCATTGAACATTTAATGCTAATGGTTAGCAAAAACCGCACGACATTTTATTAAAAAAAATTGTAATTAAACCACATCCGATATGGTTTGAAATACAATCTTAAAGCCTTATTGGAAAAATTATCATGTCGAAAAATTCACCCAAAATTTGGGCATTTTGGTGCTCAGTTAGTGGATTTGGGAGCGAAAATTTAGGATGGTGCTGGATTTGGTGGAAATTATGGAGCGATTAGTGCTAAAACTTGAGGAAGTCTTAAATTACTTAGTTTTTTACCAAATTCATGGCAGAAAGAGGCTACACAAGAATTTTTTGGCATTCTGGATCCATTGGAATAGGTTTTAAAGATGTTTGAGCATTGTAAACCTATGTAATCACACTTTTGAGCATAATAGAAGAGGCCCAAGCCATTGGAAGGTGAACCAAGAAGACGTATCCCGGGCGGGTTGAACTCCTCCATCATGTGCTATTGTGTTATTTTTTAAGGTGATGTTCATTTCTACTATATGCTACTGTTCAGTGTTTTTTTTATGTTAATTTTCTCAAGAAATTCACATAAAAACACATAAAACTCATGGTTAACTTGCAATTTACCTAATAATCCTCAAGAAATTTGTTTATATTCTGAAGAGGAATTTAGCACAACATATCATAATTCTCCCATTTAGATCATCTAGCCCTCCCCTTGTTCATAAATCGTTTAGGCAGAGAAAAATTGGTACCCATTTATCAAAGGAAAAATATATAATACCTCTTGTGGTAAAAGGTTTTTTTTTCCTTTCTTTTTGAGGAGAAGGGGGAAAAAGATCTAATGTTCAGGAGCATACTATATGTCATGGGTTCTCAGGGACTATACTTGAATAGGTGGAACCCAAATTCTAGCTTAGAGAATGATGTTCCCTCAAAAATGCATGTTTGGGTAAAGCTTCCCCTCTTCTCATTGCATTACTAGAATGAGGACACCATTCGAAGCATTGGAAATGTGTTAAGGAAATATATTTATTGAGCTAAGTCACATGATGGGATGTTATCCTATGCGTAGATCTATGTGGAGGTTGATCTTGAGAAGGGTTTTTCAGATGCAGTAAACTAATCTTGGACAATTGTGCCTTCCTACAATAGGTGGACTATGACTGAATTCCTTTTAAGTGTAATTTGTGCCATGAATATGGGCATTTTGCACAAAACTACCCAAACTGTTGATTTTTCTTGGCACTTCAGCTATAGGTCTATGTCTGAAATCACGATCATAAATGCACTAAAATACCATAAAACTAACACTTTTCATAACATAATAACACACATCAGTGAATCAACTAGTACACAAGAAATGTTTTAACCCAAAACATGTTATATTAAATATATTAATAAAACAAACGTAGGGCTCTTGTACCAAGGATCGATGCCCTTACAATCATCCCTGATACAAGAATAACTAGGGCTTGGAGTCAACAACCTATGACTACTAATCTATCCCTGAACACAGACTTACACTTGACTTACTTAATGATGTAACACTTCCACAATCCTTTCAGTCCACGTACCTTTAACACTTATCGAAGGTCTTTGCCACCTCTTTCGTTGCTCACAAACTTTCTTCAACTTCAGAATTCTTTCATATTCAACTACTCAAATTTCCACTATCAATATTCTATCTGCTTCTATAATGATTAAACATAATCTCATATACCTTTCCTCTAGCAGCCCTCATGCACCTCCAAGAATGGCCAACTCTTAGGGTCTTCAAAACAACTACCCTATGCCACTGATAAGGCTCCTTCAATATCACTTCTCATAGGGAGTTCCAAATCTACCCTCTTATCAAGGATTTGCACCAGAAAATCCCTAAGAAAGGCATCACCAAAATTTTCCTTCAATAAATAGTTTGACTTTTCAAACCTACTAATCCTAAGGACTTCATTAACTATAAATCACATCGATGATATTCCTACTACACATGCTTATATTAGGGCTACAAATAATGGACTCTTAACAATGACAAGATTTATTTTTATTCATTATACATGGCATCCACAAATAGTTCTGAACTTCTTCACTTTAGGAAAACCCTCTTAGCTGCACCTTTATTCAAAATCTTAAATATTAGCCTTGGCATAATAAACCATATAAAAACTCATAGACCTTGAGTTTCAACCCTAATACAATCAACAAACCTAGTCATTTAGGTCCTTCTTTGGATGACTCAACATCTCTTCCTTCATGCACTGAATAGAGCTAATTAACTAGTCTTTTACGCAATATTCAACATGGATATCTTGCATATAAGAGGCCCTAACAAGGGAACATAAATTTTTGTCGTAGAACCTTTAGGAAATACCTCCTAACCATCACTTTCTACCAATAAATATGCCCCATGTCAGCCCTTCCTTTCCTTCACTATATTACCCTTATATTCTTCCCTTTAAATCACACTTCCATACAATACTAAGGAATAGTTTTCAAACCACTTTAGGATAGACATATTTATATAACCTATGCACAAGATACTCAAAATATGAAGCTTAAATCACATGCATGTGTCTTCTTCTTAGGGTCTCGGCCCTTTATCCCACACACTTTACAAGGGTTGGGTACCACATAAGGGATCCATAACTAGGGAATGAATAAATAACATAAAGTGACCTCCAAACATGTCAAAAAATCCTCCAATATAGGGCTAAATTTTAGAGGGATAAAATTCCACAAATATGAGCTAACTTGAATATCATTCCACACTTAAAATATACCACCGTTTCTCCAAATTCATCCCTCTTTTGGATATGCGGCTCTTGAGGAATTTTACCTTCACTTGGGAATATTTTTCTTAAGGAAAGATAATCATATGGATGTGATCAAATGATCTTGTCTTACCTATTCTTATAATATCCTATGAGGGTAACATCTATCCCTCAAGGGGCATCACTTAAGCGCAACTTGACTTGAACTTTCTAGAAAAAACTCCAACTATCATAAGAAATGATATTCCTTCCATTTTAATTAGCCACATCATGATGCCCTAGGTGCCCCTTAGTCCATCAAGGGTTCTCCTCATGCATCCATGAGTAAAATATCATTTGCTTCATTTGGTTTCTTTCCCACAACTTTGGGTACAAAACCCACTGCTTGGGTACACTACCCACAAACCACTATTTTGGGTCAACTTCTCCCAAACATAGTACCTTGGGGTTGTGTGAGTGCCTTCAAAGCTACACAAATCAACACTCCTTCTTAGCGAGGGAGGTAATTCGACCACTCGGAAGTAACTCGTCATTGTTGGTGACACTAGATTAATATCTAGTATTCACCACTACAACATACACTATAGAATTAACCACAGTCATGTCTATAGTGTCTTTGCCTCAATATTGTCAAAAACTAAATATTCAAACTTACATAGTGCATACTACCTTTGAGTCTACACAAGATCCACTTCCTCACACTGCTACTATTCTTGTGTCCTTATGAGGTCATTCTAATTTGTGGTCAAACACTAGGTCTCATCTAGACCATCACAACACAAATCTGTAAGCGATCTCATCCTCTCGGGAAAATGCATCACATGCACATGACTCTAATCTTGAATATGCAACAACACAACCCAATGAAGATACTCACATGTCATCATCTCATCCTTCACACAAACCCAACTCATGCATGCTAAATAAACCCTTGATAATTCCCAACGATCCATGAAATTTCACTCGAATTCTGAGATTTTCAACCTACCATACAATAAACTATTGTTCATCATTTTCTCTTCCAATCCACCGGAGCTCCCAATCCATCTCACCACCTAGCTAGTTGATACCACAATTCCATGTCCTCAACTGAACCTTCTTCTCCATGCTCTACGAAATCTGAGCAGCTTCGTTGTGCACACTCTAATCCATTGTCCCTTCAAAGTAACTATGATTCAATGTTTATTTTTCTTAGCACTTCAGCTACAGGTCCATGTCTAAAATTACAATTATGAACACACTGAAATACCAAAACACTAGCACTTTGCAGAGTGAATAATGTAGAATAGTGAATCAACTAGTACCCAACACAAATCTTAACAAAAAACTTGTTATATTACATATCCTAATGCAACAAACATAGGGCTCATGTTCCAGGGATCATGGCCCTTACAATCAACCCTAATACAAGAATGACTAGGGATTAGAGTTAATAAACTATGACTAAAAATATGTTCCTGAACTTAGTACACTTGACATACTTTTTGTTGTAGTGCTTCCACAATCCTTTCAATCCATGTACCTTGAACACCTCTAGTAGGTCCTTTTCCACCTCTTCTACTTCTCACAAGAATTTTGAAACTTCAAAATTTTTGGATATTTAGCTACTCAAACTACCACTATCAAGATTATAGCTACATATAGATTGATTGAACATAGTTTTAGAAGTATACCCTCTAGAATCCCTCCTACTCCTCCAATAATGGCCAATTCTTAGGTTCTTCAATACAAATTCCCTCTAGCACTCATAAGGCTCCTCCAATATCACTACTCATAGAAACTCCCAAATATTCCCTCTTATATGTTATTTGCATGACCGACAAATCCTTGATTTAGGAAATCACTAAAATATTCCTTTTATCAATAGTTTGACTCTTCAAACCTATTGATCATAAGGACTTCATTAACTAGCCCTCATATTAAGGATATGCCTCCTTCACATGTGTTAACAATGTTGGATGCCACCAACATCTAGGGGGCCTTCGTGATGTAAAGTTCCAATTAGACCTCACATCATTTAGGACACGATCCCCATCTGATATGTGTTCCTAACTTCCACCATGAATATTTAACTCTTGGTTGTCAAATGAAAGGTATCAAAGTGAGTGAAAGAATGCAATGCCCAAATAGTAGGACAAGATCAACCCAAGATTACAGACTGTAGAAAGAGTACAATAAAGTCACAACAACCATAAGAAGAATTTGATGAGAAGGATTAGTGAGTCAAAACTACCACAAACATACATAAAAAGGAACATGTTGGAGGTTGATTCCAAATTAGTTCATAATAGTTCACCGAAATGGTGTGGAATAAGTAATCACATATTCAAAAGAAAACATGCATGCAACAACTACAAACACTGCAAGGAAAAGACCATCTAGTAGACGTTGTAAAGGGGGTTTTTAGTGTTATAAAATTGGCCAAAATTGTCAAAAAAACATTTTCTACAACATCTGTTTTTGGTAACAGATGTTTTGGAAGAGCTTTCAATGGAATTTCAACACAACTCAAAAAACTTGGGCTGCCAGAGGTTATTATAGATGTTTTTTTCATTGGTGCGCTACTAAGGTTTCAACACACTGGTGCATGTGATATAGAAGGTCGCCTCGGGGCAGTCGAAGGTGGGCCGTCAAGGTCTAAAACCGCACTGGGCGTAGTGTTGGTGATACAACGCATGAGGCCGTTCTAATTGGTCTTTGGATTTGTGCGGTGCCCATAGATCATAGAAATGCACGAGTGCTTTGTATCATACAAACGCACCGATCTACAATAAGTGACACACATCGATGTTCATTTGGTATATTTTTAGAAACATCGACCTGTGAAACTAGAATTATTGTAATTTTTTTAAATTCATTATTCATCAAAAGTAAACACATATTATAACAGTATTCATATTAATTAAATTTTTATTAATGCATTTGAATGTGATATTTGGATTAATTTGTTATATCATATCATAATTATTGTGATTTTTTTAAATTCATTATTCATCAAAAGATGACACATATATTATAACAATATTCGTATCAATTAAATTTTTATTAGTGTATTTGAATGTGATGTTCGGATTAATTTTTTATATCATATCATAAAATTTCATATCTCTTCATTATAATATTTAATCATCCATAAATTTAATCAATGGTGTTACATTTCACGGTGACAATGGATAATGCAATAGAATAAATTAAAACACAAACACACACACACACACACACACATATATATATGAATAAGACAGTATTTGTAATACAAAATGGGACAGTTATTGGTATCCCTTTGTCTTTCAATTGGGACACTATGTCTATTACATTAAACAAAAAGTCTGATTTCACAGACAAATATTTCAAAAAATACGATGCCTTGCTTTGATATCCAAACATAATGATCATCATTCTTCTCTTGAATTGTTGTCACTTTTCGAGCTACTTCTATGACTTGGGTTATTTTTAGGAATGTTTTGTTCATGGTGTTCATTGTTTTCTTCTTCACTTTCCATCTACAAACATACAAATAAACTATAATGAGTGTATATACATTGGTGAGAATAATGAAAATTGCAATGTTAAATAATATACATCAATGTAAATCGAAAAAGAAATGAAGTACCATAGCAACAATTGACTCATGAACTATACACATTCTTTCAAAACCATGTAGTATGCCATCTTTCAATATTTCATTTGTTGACAAAGTTCCATACTTTGTTTCCTGCAAGTTTTATGCTCCATAAAAAATCATATAAATAATTTTCTGTTATATTAATTATAGACGGAGCTAAGTAAAACAAGATCGATAGATGCTTACAAATTCCCCAATTAATTTCTGATATGCCAGCATATACTCACAACCCATTTTTAACCCAATGTCAATCAATTCGTCTGATGGTTCTTCCTTGTACGCTAGCACATGTTTGAAGACATTCAATGATGATTTTTCTAAAACAATTTAAAATATACAAAAATTAAATCTAGTTAAGTTGTTATAAGGAAGTAACAATTACTCACAAACTTAAATATCGACCCTTTTCTTCTGTGTCGTCCTATTTTATGTGATGAATGGATTCCATTTTTTTTCTTTTCTGCAAGAAGATACTTGAAAATTAATATTTAATGCTAAATTTTTTATTTATTGTACCTAATGATCGATAAATTAAATGATTACATATTACATTTGAAGCACGTTGTTGTTGAGATGGCTCCTCCTGTGATGCAATTTTGTCCATTTCTTTGACCATCTCCTTGTACACCTTTTTGGACATTCCTACTGACATATTTCTTATATGAGCTCATTTATCTCTTGATATTTTCATAATCTTCCTGAAAATGTAACATGACAATAAACTATTTAATTTTTATATTGATATATGAAAAGTAAATATAACAAAAGTGATATTTATAAATAATTCTAGAAAAACATTTAAAGGAATATTACATTTTCATTCCTTCTTTTTTGTTGTACGTTTTTTCTATTAAAAGTCTGACATGTCTCATTAACCAATTCTCTGGAAACTCTTCCTATAGTTTAGATAAAATTTGGTTCTTGGAATCATTCGATTGATTTTTGTATTGTAAGTAGAAATAACCTCTATATATTTGTTCCTCTAGATCCCTCAAACTTTTGTAAAAAAAATTCCCCCTTTCGTTAACCTCCAACAACACTGCGGATGAGCTAAGCAGCAATTCATTTTCATTTGCATGTTCTATTTTTTTTCTTTTCTTAGAGAAACATTCCTTTTCTGAGTTGTTGGTCCCTGTAGAACATTAAACAAATGTGAATTAATAGATTGTTTGAAACATGTTATCTAATAATTTTAAGTATATTACTAATGAAAATTAAAAAAAGAAACTCATATTGGATCGATGGTATTTTTTCATTCACCTCATTCATCCTTTTGCAATTTTTCCATCAAGTTTTTACACTCTTCTCGTCCTAGATCGGAAATAATCTTATCGAGCTTCATCATTTTGTGGCTCTGCATGATATACAATAAACAATACATATTAGTTAAACTTACATATAGTTCAAAAATAATATTTTTTTGTAAATAATTTACAAAGAACTTGCCTTTTTTTATTTTCTTGATGTTTTATCAGTATTTTTGTTACTTGATATCTTGTCAATAATTTCTTTATCAATATGAAATATGTACCATATCATTAATTAATATATTTATAAATAAATTTTCAACTTTACAGGTTAAAAAAAATATATCAAGAAACCAGTGCACTTTTCATGGTGTACGCATCGACGTCGATGCATGGTGTTCTTATAAACGTACCACCCAAACAAAGATCACTGGTGCGCTACTTGACAACCACCCCACCGATTAGCACAGACAAAATAATAAAAGTAGTATAGTGTTAGTTTTTGTAGCATATGGTGTCGTGGAGGGGCAGTGCAGCCTATTCTTATAAATGCTCTGCGCAAACAAGGGACCACTATACGATGCTCTCTGTCAACTAGGAGACCCGGTGCGGTGTGTTATACGTTACATGGTGCACACCGATTAACACAATATTTTTTTTTTTAACGAAACAACACATGCGCACTGGTGCCCTATTTTACATATGGTGTACTGATTTAAAAAAAAAAAAAAAAAAAAAAAAAAAAAAAAAATTATCACACAACACTTTCGTGGTGCGCTGGGATAATCCATCATACCAGTGTGCTAGGTTATGCCAAATGCACCGACAAAAATATATATATATATATTTTTAAAAAATTCACGCAAGGGCCTAAATGGATTGGGATCCGACTATGCAAGTCGTCCTGTGAGTTAGATGTCATAGACCTATATATAGCAATACAAACCCTATAAATCTAAAATGAAAAGCCCTAATTTTGAAATCACGAAAACAGAGAGAAGAAAGGGAAAAAACAAACAAAATGAAGGGTTTATGGTAAAAATGGATTTTTTTTGTTTCTAAAAATAAAAAACAAATTGAATTTTTTTTCTTACTGCATAAAAAAAACTGCAAATTTTTTTTAAAAAAACAATAAAATTTAATCACGAGATCGTTTGAAATTCTATGCTACAGCGTTTGAATCACCAAAGGTTTGGAATTCGGATTATCTAAATACTTTTGTTTCGAACGTATTTCGTTGCTCCACGGTACTCTTGTGCTCTCTTGCTCCAGGTATGTTTCAAATCAAACTTAACTTAATTAAATCAATTTTTAGCATCTCCGACCACCTTACCTCGTTGTCCTTTTTGAGCATATTGGTCAGTTTTCGAAGATGCTCGACAAGGTTTGGGATAAATCTTCTCAAGAAATTCATGTTACCATTAAAGGCTTGGATATCCTTCTTGCTGCGTGGAAAAAATATTTTCTTACTGGTTTCAATTTGGGAGGGATCAATATTGATACCATCTTTGGAGATCATATGGCCAAGAGGCTTGCCCTCCTCCATGGCAAAAAGTCTCTTTTTGGGATTGAGTGAAATCCCAAACTTTCTGCACTTCTGAAATACAACTCTTAAATGATATAAATGCTCATCATTAGAATGGGGGAAAATAGTTATACCATCAAGGTACACTACTATCCCATGAGGAATAATTAAATATATTTGTTGAGCCGCTAACATGACCACTTTTTAACACCTATTTCATCCATTTATACTCTTCTTTATCATGTAATTTATCATAATTTATCATATAAATCCATTTTATAATTATTTATGCTCTTATGGATAAATATTATTTCTTCTCCTTTATTTTTGATAAATTGATGATTATTATGCATAATTTTATCAATGATGGTTTATCAATATATTTTGTAAAAGAACTCACCATTTTAGCCTCCAATATATTTTTTGGATTGTAGATTTGATTTCCAGCACATCATTCAATACTCCAACTCAGAAATTCGATGGAATAAGAAGTGACAGTTTTACGGTTGATATTTTGGGCAAATGGAGAAGAATTTGGAAAATCCGAAACATGGGTTTTGTCCAGAACAGACCGAATTAACTTTTTCAAAGAATAGTTTGCCCAAATTCAGCTTGTATTGAGAGAAACAGAAGGTTATTTGAGCACAATTTTCTTAGATTTACTGTTGCGGCCGTCTTCCAAATTATCTCAGCTGCAAATTCAAATTCGACTTATTCCTATTGAAAGATTAATGGAAATATATTTTTTTGCTGATGAAGCTGTTGGAGACAATCCAATATTGTTATGAGGGATCATATTTACTATTTAATTTCTCCTCTTTCTGATTATAAAAGGAGAGCATGTATTATGTATTGGGAAAAACGATGGAGATGATTATGGAATTTCTTTTGTAATTCTGTAATTTCTTAACTCTTGTGATCAGAGAGCGATTGTTGTAAACATGATTTATGCCTGATTAATACAAGAGTTCGTTGCCGTTTAATTTCTTAACTCTAGAGTAAAGCCCAGCGGCGTCTCATTGGTGGCTACAGGCCCGCCCCTGGTGGATCGATCCGCTGTTTGTATATCTATCTTTTCATTATTGTTGTGAGATAGTTCATATTTTCTTTTATTACAATTTGCAAGTTAATTAGTTTGTTGTTTAATTGCTTATGGATATTGGCGTGTTACATTGATGAATCGCATCGTTGTTCCATTCTAACAAGAATCCTCATGCTTGTATCATTTATCTTGTTACACTTTAATAGAGCTTTGTTGTTCAGCATTTGATTCCATTTGTTATTCCATTCTGATTGATGTTCAATTCTCTTAATTACAGATTGTTGTTCAATGGGATTTGTTGTTCCATAGACTTTGCTATTCGATTCATTAGTTAGTATTTGTTGTTCGATTCTTTTAAGTTACAATTTGCTACCAATTTACATTGCTGTTCAATTCCAGTGTGCTGCTCATTGCCAATTCATTAGTTTACAGATTGCAAAGAGTTTGGTTTTAAAGAGTTTTCCTAGTTTACTTTGAATAGCATCTTTAGTTCAATTTATATTTCCTTTTAATTGCTTTAAAGCAGGATTTTCAACTGTAGAGAACACTGGTTATTGCATCCTCGTTCCCAGATTGATTGTCTTGTTCTAGTTTGATTTCAATTGCATCAATTTCTAGAGGAATGAGTTATTGCTACTGTATCCTCGATTGATGTTTGCTGAGTGAATAATTGGATTTCAGAGCATTTGATTTTATGTTGTTGTAGTTAGATTTCTCTTTCAAGCATCCGTTTACTTTTGTATTTGAAACGCTGTACTACATCTTGCAAGGCATTACTCTTGGATAAATTGCTGCGTCAAACTAAGTATACTCTTGAAATAAAAATTCGTTCCCGGATTGATAATTAATGTAGGATAAATAGGCGTTAAAAAGACACCTTTTATACCTCAACATTTTGGCACCGTTGTCGGGGAGAGTGTATGCCATTTAGAAGGAGTGATGCACATTTGACCTTTTTTTCTGCTTGGGAAGAATTGGGTATTAAAGATGAAAGGTAAGAACCTGCGCACCGAGCAAGGAACATACTTGCTCACAGCCCGCTTCATAGCAGAATTGGGTAAATTTATTTCTTTAGATAGGAATGAAGGCTTGTTTTTTTGAATGAACAGAAAAACTAAACAAGACAAAATTCCTCTCAAACCCGAAAAACCTAAGGGACTGGTGACCCTTGGGAGAATGACCATTATTGACGAAATTCTTAAGAAAAATGAATCTCAGCGATCAGTAGGACCTAAGAAAGTTGTTTCTAGACAAACTACTAGTTTCCTTTAGGCCACAGAGTCACCATCTGTAGCCTTTGCTAAGTTACATAGCCAAACATAAGAGACTAAGCAAGATTCCCAAGAAATTGAGAATTCTCGCCCTTTTTTTTTTGACAAGAAGGGAAATTGGCCTCTCATACCCTACTATTTATCAACATGCATTTTTCAAATTTGGGTATGTACATACTAGAGGCCTTATTTTGGAAATGGATCCACTGAAAATACTCTTATACATAAGCATATTCAATTTTTAAAGAAGAGTAGGTTAGTGTAGAAAATAAAATAAATAAATAAAATAAACACATTTTTTTATTTTTGTAAAAATAGTTGATTTTGTTGCAACACGCTGTGGAAATCAACATCGATGATAAATATTTTAATTTATTTATGTATGTAGATGCATTATATTGAAAATAACAATTCTACAAACACTTATCACCAATATGGAAAAATCGCTTGAATATCATATTTTTTGGCTCGTGGGCTTGATGAAATTTCTGAAAACACAGTTGGAACAGTCATGTTTTAGAGGAACAAAAATGAATATTTTTAAAACATATTTCTATCCTAATTATCTCTTGATGTCTACTTTCCAACCCAATTTGAATCACTCCATTTGGATTTGAAACGAAAAAGTTAGAACCAAAACATTGACAGGGTGTCTAGTAGGTAGCTCAATAACAGAGTTGGGACAGTCAGCTTTTGGAGACCTAAATGACTATATTTTTAAACCATATTTCTATGGTAGATTTATCTATGAATCTAGGTTACAATTAAATTTTAATCACTCAATTTAGATATCGTATGAGGAATTTATGACCAAAATATTGACTGCCTATCATAAATCAGCACTCTTAAAACTCTGTTTTCTCGGCTGTTCACTAGTATATTTGACCCATAAATTCTTCTTGTCTTCAAAACCTGTTTATATTTCAGATCAATAAATAAATCTAATTTAGTCTCCTATTTGAATTGGTTCAATCCGCCATCAAACGAAAAATTTATGCTTGAAATATCAACTGTTGGTCTGAGCTAGAAAATCGAAAAATGACTCTATTATGCAGGTTGTTCTAAGAAAATTTAACATACAATTACATGGAATTTTTAAAACATGTTTCTATTGGAGATAAATCTTTGAATTAGCTCTCATTTGGCTTTGGAATCACTCAAATCAGACGAAAAACAAAGAAGATATGATTAAAACATTGTTGGTTAGTATAGTTGACCACTGCTCTCCCGCAGGTGACAAATAACATTTTCTTTATTTTTCATGGATTTTTTCTACAGAGTAACTACTTATTAGTTTTTTTGCATAACTCTTGGATTAAGGGAGCCCGTACACCTCTCTTTCTCCATGATTTAATGTTTTATTGCAGGTAGACACTCGTTTTTTGCAGGTATTAGCAGAACAAAGAAGGTCAATTTATGGACGAGAGATTCTTGAAAGAAATTTTAGTTAAACAAGGGCATTTCATCCAGTTCATTACCTAACAGATTCATAACAAGAAGAAATGAATAATTGGTTTCCATTTCAAGATTCATGTCACTACTGCCAAAACATTTTTCAAAAAGATCATTTTTTTCCATTAACAGATTGATATTCCCTTAGGAAATAACATCATAGCTGTTGTAACTTAATAAAGTGTTGTTTCTTTTCTGATTTCTTTTATTTTTTTGTGTTTCAGGTGTTGATCCCTTCAAATTGTAGTTTCCGCTGCAGTGGAAATTGAACAATAAGGACCCCACCATGCAAGTTTCAATTGCAGAAGGCAATTCTTTGGTAGCACCATTTCTGTAAAAAATTACTTTTTCTTGAAACCTGTACATAAATTTTCCTTTCTATTTGATTGGATTTGCTTGAAAATGGATTGCACATTAGCTTTGTTCTTTCCTCTATTTTTTTTCCTTTGTTGTTCCCTACAACAATTTTTGCGTGCATTTTTTTGTTGTTCTCTATATAGAGAACAACACCTTTTTGCTGTGCCTTTATTTTTCATGTTGTTCCTCTTAAGGAACAACATCCTTGCGTGCTTATATTTGTTTGATGTTATTCTTAAGGAAAAACAACCGTTCCTCTGAAGGAACAACGCGTTTGTGTGTTTATTTTTGTTGTTCCTTTCAAAAGAAACAACATTTCCATTGATTATTTTTGTTGTTCCTTTCAAAAGGAACAACACTTTTGCCACGTGTTTTTGCTGTTCCTTTCCGAAGGAACAACAGTTTTTGCCGCTTGTTTTTGCTGTTCCTTTCCAAAGGAACAATAGTTTTTGTCGACTGTATTGCTGTTCCTTTCTAAAGGAACAACATTTCCACTGATTGTTTTTCGAAAGGAACAACATTTTTGCAGATTGGTTTTGTTGTTTCTCTGGAAAGGAACAACACTTTTTGAGTGCATTTTTCTTGTTTTTTAAACAACATTTCTAGGAATTTTTGTGAATTTTTCATGACTCTTTGAAAAGAAAACATACAATTTATGCAAGGATACACAAATTAGAGGTTACTGAAATCAGCTAATCAAGAAAAATTGTCATTTTTAAGAAATTTTTTTGTAGTGATAAGAAAAAGGAAATGACACAACTATCTATATCCCTTTGTTGTCTTTATTTTCACTACAATTAATATGATCGATTATCTTTATCATGTTGGTTCTTCCTTAAATTCTCATAAATCTCTTTGATTTTTATAACAGTAAGGGCATATTTTTTCTATTGAGATGTTCATACTTCTTCCACCATCCCTACTCTTAAGGAGTGTTGAGCCACCCTTTATATATAAATAGGGAAGTGCTATATGTAAAAAAAAAAAAAAAATCTCTATATGATTACTAATAATTCTATGATATGGCAGATGGATGATAGGGGGTCTCATCAAGAGCCAGCCTACCATGATAATAAGAGAGCAGTGAAGTGGCATTCCCATTATGGCCACCATGCCAGGGATATGATCCAATGGACAACTCAGAAAAGTAAGGAATAAGAGGTCTCATCACGAGCTGGCCTGCCCACTTTTCACTCCTTCCTGGTGAATGGCATTGTGATTCATCTGGTTCTCAAGCCAGCACAATGGCCTCCATCATGACATCACACAACACTTCCCTAGGCATAAATAAAGGATAATGGTTCCAAGGGTGAGAAAGCAACTTTGTCAAGGTTATAGACACCTGTGGGCAACAAAGCTCTGCTGATGGTATTGGAGTCATATTTTTCACAAGTCAATAGTAATGATAAACCCTTTTCTTATATCTTTACCTAATATCAAATGAGAGTATGCTCCTAAACCCTTTGTTAGGAACCTCTTATGCATGAAATTTATTTATAAATCGATCATATTGGTTTATGTGGATAATGACCGCATAAGTATTTTTTTCATCAGCTGTCCTTTTTCCCTTATTTTCGAATCATTACATAAACATTTCCATATCTATTCACGATTTCAAAATATGAATTGATTTCAGTAATGCGATAATTTTTTGATCATATCATAAGTATGTATGCCTTTCCATGTTGTACAATTGCTGTGCAGTACGTTGCTCTTCTATTTGTTGAATTGCCACAATATTCATGTTGCATTTCTACAGAAGTTTTTCTGATTGAACTTTTGGCATACATCTTATCTGTTGCTCTTCAAAATTAACACTGTGGATTCAAGAAAATTGCATGCATAATCGTAATTTGTTTACAGGAGAATAAAAAATATGGGGGAAAGCACTATTGCAACTAACAGTAAAGGCTCGCGCAACTCGCGAATGCACACAATTCTTCAGACATGATGTGCTTGCATGGCTTCCACCTTTTGCATCATTTTCAATATCTGTTCAGCCTAAATCAACTTCAACAAATGAAATTTCCTACATGTCATTCCACATTTTTTTTTGTAGGTAACACTTGAGGTAAAATAACATAATTTTCTAATTTATTACAAATTTAGGAGAATTTCATGAAAATCCATTGAGCATTATTTATCATCATTCATTCCACATCTTTACCACTTCCCATTTTTCTGAGACATATCATCTTTCAGTTTGGGGGATTTTTTCTTTCCTTCATTTCTTTCTTATGACCATGTCAGTAATATTCTTTATCATCCATTGATATTCTTATTCATTCTCAACACCTCCCTTATTCCATGTTGTTTTACACCAAACATATATTTCAACAGATTGTAGCAACCACCTCTCTTTGTTTTCTAGCATTGCATGAGGACATGCTAATTCTTCAGTTTGGGGGAGGAATTGCTACACATGATGGATGTTTTCTACTTTCTTTCTTGTTTAAGGCATACAATTTCATTTCTATACAGTGTAGAGATTGATTTGCATATATCTTTATAACTATGAACCGAATCCTTGTGATTTTTGGATAACAAAGAGGTATCATTAAAATTTCATAAAAACCCATATAATTTCATGCTAAATTAGTTCATAAAATTTCAAAAATTATGCACTATCACCTACAGCCATTTTGTTTATATCTCATGATCCTGCATCAAAACGATCTGATTTTTAAGAAAATGGTTAATGAAGTTTGTTGTTACTTATGTCACATTTTTCTGCAACTTCATATACATATAGTTGAACGTCAATTGTAAAAATTGTTATGCCTTCATCAAGATTGCTAAAATTGAGTATTCATTATTTGAGGAAAAATTCATTTGTTCCATCCATTTCATGAGTTGGGATGAACAATTTTCTTTGCTTGGTTAACACATGGGTTTTGTCTTTGGGTTGCATGAGGACATGCAATATATTCAGTTCTGGGTTGCATGAGGACATGCAATATATTCAGTTTGGGGGTATGTTGGGCCGCGAATACGACCACTTTTTAACACTTATTTCATCCATTTCTACACTTCTTTTTCATGTAATTTATCATATAAATCCATTTTATAATTATTTAGTCTCTCATGGATAAATATTATTTATTCTCCTTTATTTTTAATAAATTGATGATTATTATGCATAATTTTATCCATGATGGTTTATTAATATATTTTGTAACATCACTCACCATTTTAGCCTCCAAGATATTTTCTAGATTGCAGATTTGATCTCGAGCACATCATTTAATATTCCAACTCAGAAATTCGCTGGAATAAGAAGTGACAGTTTTGGGGTTGATATTCTGGGAAAATGGAGAAGAACCTGGAAAATCCGGAACATGGGTTTTGTCTAGAACGAACTGAGTTAACTTTAACAAATGAACGGTTTGCCCAAATTCGGCCTGTATTGAGAGAAATGGAAGGTTCTTTGAGCACGGTTTTCTCAGATTTGCTGTTGCGGCCGTCTTCCAAATTATCTCAGCTGCAAATCCAAATTTGACTTGTTCCTGTTGAAAGATTGATAGAAATATCTTTTCTTGCTGATCAAGCTGTTGGAGACAATCCAATATTGTTATGAGGGATCATATTTACTATTTAATTTCTCCTCTTTCTGATTATAAAAGGAGAGCATGTATTATGTAGGAAGACAATGATTTGATGATTAAACTCTCTTTTTGTAACTCTGTAATTTCTTAACTCTCGTGATCAGAGAGCGACTGCTGTAAACATTGTTTATGCCTGATTAATACAAGAGTTCGTTGCCATTTAATTTCTTAGCTCTGGAGTAAATCTCAGCGGCGTTTCACTAGTGGTTGAGGGCCCGGCCCTGATGGATCAATCTGCTGTTTGTATCTCTATCTTTTCATTATTATTGTGAGATAGTTCATATTTGATTTTATTACAGTTTGCAAGTTAATCGGTTTGCTGTTTAATTGTTTATGGATATTGGCGTGTTACATTGATGAATCACATTGCTGTTCCATTCTAACAAGAATCCTTATGCTTGTATCATTTATCTTGTTACGATTTAACAGAGCTTTGTTGTTCAGCATTTGATTCCATTTGTTGTTCCATTCTGATTACTGTTCAATTCCCTTAATTATAGTTTGCTGCCCATTTACATTGTTTTTCATTTCAGATTAATTAGTTTATAGATTGCAAGAGTTTGCTTTTAAAGAGTTTTCCTAGTTTACTTTCAATAACAGCTTTAGTTCAATTTATATTTCCTTTTAATTTCTTTAAAGTAGGACTGTCAACTGTAGAGAACACTGGTTATTGCTTCCTCATTCCCAGATTGATTGTCTTGTTCCAGTTTGATTTCAATTGCATCAATTTCTAGAGGAATGAGTTATTGCTACGGTATCCTCGATTGATGTTTGTTGAGTGAATAGTTGGATTTCAGAGCATTTGAGTTTATGAGGTTGTAGTTAGATTTCTTTTTCAAGCATCCATTTACTTTTGTATTTGAAACACTGTACTACATCTTGCAAGGCATTACTCTTAGATAAATTGCCGCCTCAGACTGAGTACACTCTTGAAATAAAAAGTCATTCCCGGATTGATAATTAATATAGGATAAACAGGCGTTAAAAAGACACCTTTTATACCTCAACATAGTGCACCAACAACATAGCAGAATATGAATCACTCCTCTTAGGACTACAATTGCTTAAAAAACTAGGAGCCAAGAGGATAACAGTTCATGGGGATTCAGAGCTGATAATTAGGCAAGTAAATGGGGAACATACTGCAAAACATCCAAGACTAAGAGCCTATAGAGATGATGCCATGGACCTGTTGAAACCATTTGCAGATTTTGAACTCACTTTTGTCCCTAGAAACCTAAACATTCTTGCCAATGGATTAGCCTTAGCTGCTAGTACATGCTTGAAACCTTATGAAAGCAAACAATACTCAGTTCAAGTTGAATATAGACCAGCAGTCCTAGACAATGAAAAATACTGGCAAGTTTTTGAAGGAGATAAACAAATAGAAGACTTCCTACAGTCCATAAATGAATTTGAAATGCCCCACTCAGATTCAGAGTAGGAAGAAGACTGTCTTAATGAGGAAAAATCACTCTTTAAAGAAGAAGAATCTCTTGAGATTGCTGATATAGATCTGTTAAGCAAACAACCCAAACATAAAACAGAAATGTGCACAAATTTGGAAAAAGAAGATCTAGAAGTGTTGCAATCTAGAACTGAAAACTTTCTAAAAGGACTAGTGCCTCTAGAATAATTGTTTAACTTCAATGATGTTGCCAAAAAACCAAAAATAGAACCTACTAAAGCTGAAGTAGAAGAGTGCAATATAGGTAGTGAGTCAAAATCTAAAATGATCAAATTATCCAAAACACTGCCAGCTCACATCAAACTGAAATACCTTGAGTTGTTTAGAGAATTTTCTGATGTGTTTGCATGGAGTTATGAAGATTTGAAATCATATGATACAGAAATAATTCAGCACAAGATACCCCTCAAAGAAAATCAGAAGCCTTTTAGACAAAAATTGCGCAGAATCAACCCTGTTCAATTACCTCTGGTAGAGAAAGAAATCAGAAAAATGTACGATGCTGGAATTATTGTCCCTGTGAGATACTCATAATGGGTATCCAATATTGTATCTGTTAGGAAGAAAAAAAGAGAAATAAGGCTTTGTATTGATTTCAGAAACTTAAATAAAGCCTCCTTGAAAGACAACTATCCCTTGCCCAAAATGGATCATATTTTACAAAGGGTAGTAGGTTCTAGAAGAATTTCTTTGCTAGATGGCTTCTCGGGATACAACCATGTTTTGGTACACCTTGATGATCAAATTAAAATAGGCTTTACTACACCTTGGGGTACTTTCATGTATATAAAAATGCCTTCTAGTTTAATGAATGTTGGTGCCACATTCCAGAGAGCCATGGATATTGCATTTTTAGAAGAAATAGGCTACTTCATTGTGATTTACTTAGATGACATCACAGTTTATTCCAAAACAGATGAAGAACACCTAATACACCTAAGAAAAGTCTTTGAGAAATGTAGAAAGTATGGTTTATCCCTAAATCCCAAGAAAACATTGTTTGGTCTCCAAGAAGGTAAACTTCTTGGACATATCATATCTGAAGAGGGAATAAAGATAGACCCAAAGAGGATTGAAGGTATACTGCAAATCAATCATCCTAGAAACATCAAGGAACTCCAATCTTTCATTGGGAAGATTAATTTCTTGAGAAGGTTCATACCCAACCTAGCTAAACTCCTTAGAAACATGACAAATATGCTTAAAAGAGAAGAAGGAGTTAAATGGACTTTAGAAGCAAAGAAATCATTTGAGCTGGTAAAACAAGCACTTACTAAAACACCAGTTCTCATTAGTTCTGATTTTACAAAATATTTTTTCATATTTTCATTTACATCAAAACACACAATGGGTACTATCCTCCTACAGAAAAACAAAAAGGGACAAGAGCAGCCTATTGCATTTTTCAGCAAGGCATTAAGAGATGCACCTTTGAAGTACAACATATTGGAAAAACAAGCCTTTTCCTTAGTCAAAGCCTTAAAAGACTTCAGAGTTTACATTTTACACTCACACATCATAGCATTTGTTCCTCATTCAGTGGTAAGAGACATCTTGACACAAGATCCTGATGGCAAAAGAGGAAAGTGGATTGTTGTAATATTAGAATATGACTTAGAAATTAAGCCCACTAAGCTCATCAAAGGTCAAGGACTAGCAAAACTAATGGCTGAATCCAACTTTCAAGCCCTTGATATAAACATGTTTAATGCATTAGATGAACAAGAGGAGTTGACAGCTCCACTTATTGAAGATCATTTTATTAATTCATCTTGGTATGCTGACATTTTTATGTGTTGCTTAATCTAAATTTCCCTCCTGGTTTTTCTAAAACGAAGGAAAGATTTTTAAAGTTAAAATCTGTAAATTACTGCATTTTAGATAAATGTTTATATTGAAAAAATGCTAGTGGATTATTGCTTAAATGTTTGCCTAAGAATGATGTAGATAAGATCAAGCATGAGTTCCATGAAAGAAAATGCGGAGGCCACCTCTACTAGAAGATTACAATGAACAAAATCCTTAGAGATGGTTATTATTGGTCCACCCTCTTTCAAGATATCCACAAAATGGTCATTGCCTGTCATAAATGTCAAATATTTGAAGGCAAAAGAAAACTGCTTCCCTTACCCTTGCATCCAATCATTGTTGAAGCTCCTTTTCAACAATGGGGTTTAGACTTCATTGGGGAAATCCATCCTGTCTCATTTTCCCAACACAAATGGATCCTCACAGCAACTAATTATTTTACAAATGGATAGAAGCCATCCCTTCTAGGAATGCCATAGACTCAGTTATCATTTCATTCCTTGAAAATCATATCCTGTCTAGATTTGGCTGTCCTAGGAAAATTATCACAGACAATGCAGCTACAGTTGAATCCAAAAAGATGGTTGATTTCTGTCATAAATATCAGATTATATTGGGCCATTCCACAGCTTATTACCCTCAAGGTAATGGGTTGGAAGAATCCTCAAACAAGAGTTTGGTAAACATTATTAAGAAGTTGCTGGAAGAAAATAAAAAATCATGGCACAATAATCTAGTACATGCACTTTGGGCAGACAAATTGACAGTCAAAAATTCAATTGGAATGTCCCCTTATCAGATAGATTATGGAGCAGATGAAATATTTCCAGCCAGTTTAGGAGTGCCAGTCATGAATTTGATCCAAGAAGTGTAGTTTGAAGAAAATGATATGACAAGAAGAATAAACCAGACTGTACATTTACAACAAACCAAAGAGGAAGTATACAACAGAGCACAGCAGGTACAAGAAAACATCAAGAAGCTATTTGATAAAAGAACAAAGGTAAGTGATTTTAAAATTGGTGACAAAATACTAAAATGGGATTCTAGGAAAGAAGATAAGGGCAAACATGGAAAGTTTGAAAATTTATGGAAAGGCCCTTATCTCATTCATTCTGTTATTGGAAAAAATGCATTTTTCTTCAAGAGATGGATGGAGCTGAACTTTTTGGAGGTCCTGTCAATGACAGGATGCTCAAACATTATTTTTGTTAAAATTTTTGTTCAAAGTTATTTTTAATTCATTATAAATAACATTGCTTGAAAGAAAGTTTGAAAATGAAATACAAAAACAATAGAAAAAGAGAAAAGAGGGCAGATTAAAAGAAAGGTATAGCCCCATTCCAAAAAAGAGAAAAATCTGAAAGTGTGCAAGCCAAAATGCCACTGCTTGAAAAGAAACTGTTATTTAGTCATACAGCCTAATCATGACTAAGTAAATTTGAATTTTGTGTTGATATGTTAGTGAAAACAAATTTTCAAAACTGTGTAATCTTGGCTTATCATTAGAATAGATTAAGATAGAGAAAGGATGCTTCTAAAAAGCTCAAAACCTGAACCAAAGAAAGAAAGAAGGATATTCATGATTTTCAGATATTAGGCCTTCAAAGTTTTGTTTTAATTTTCTGCAAATAAAGTCTATGTGCAGCTTGTACATAATGCCATAGCCTCCATAGCAAATCAGACTGTTTAATCCTGATTTGACTATGTTTTAAATTTCTGTTTTAGAATATAGAGAATGCAGATCTGTCAAAAAGTATAATCTTGACAGATAGTAGAATAGGTAGAGAAACATTGAGTTCAACTGTTTAATCTGAACTCAAGGAAGAAATAAGAGTAGCAATAGATCCGTTTTTCCTGTTTTTGAAAAGAATAAAATGTTGATGTAAAAGGGTTTGCAAGTCCAAGTGCACTCTATGAAGAAAAATGTTAGGAAATAGGCTGTGTAGGTAGAATGTTTGGGAGAAAATCATTTTGTTGATACAAATACTGATCATCTTTTTAAGCAACATGATCAAAGAAGAAAAGAAGAATTTCAAAATGCAGCAAAATACAAGGCACTGGTCTACTTTCCATAGATTTATCTCTGAGGTTATTGACACCTCCAAGGAGCTGCCCTCCCCAAGTGGAGCCACTGTTAGCCATCTATAAATTTTGTTATCCCTAATGATGGCTAAAAAGTTTCTTAGGCTTTCAAGAAACAAATTTTATGAAAATATGTGAGTTCTTGAAGCGCCCATTGTGTTCATTAATCCACAAGAAGTCATTTCACTGAAATCTTCACTCAAAGGACTCCAAGTTACCCTGCCAAGACAAAAGAAACTGTTTTTAAGGGTCATTTTCCATCATTCCATAAATTCACTTTCACCAACTTTTCATCCATGTTTACCTATCCTAACCATTCATTTTCCCCCCTAAAAAGCCCCTTTTCCTCCCTCATTAAACCTCATTTCCCATAGAAACCCCTTTAAACCTAACAAAAACTCTTCATTTTGTTTAATTTCCTCTTTTTATACCTATCAGAACCATTAAAAGTGCCCAAAAAACCCATTTTTAAGGCCTAACTCTGACCCTTTTATAAAATAAAGCCTTAAGCCCTTGAGGGCTTAATTACTCCACCCCTTCATTCATATAACCAAGAGCCCGAGACCCTCTGCTAAGCCTCTGTCCTTGTCTCTTGACCCTCGGTCCTATCCTATTCCCCACAAGACCCTACCTCCACGCTTACCTCTAGCCCCTTTTCTTATATTTTCCCTTCGCGACAATGTTTCTCCTCCCCAATTCACGACCATTGATCGTATTTGATTTTACAGCCATCACGCTTTCCTACCAATAAAAACCCCTGCTGGCCCACCTTCCACTCTCCCCCCGCCATCTAATCCTTTCTTGACACCTGTCCTCCACCATCCCCTTCTACCGATCAACTCTGTTCGATCGCGCTCCCTCTCCACCGTTGATCTGGCTCCCCCAGATCCAACGGCCCAAAACTAATTTCACGCCCATTTCACCAAAATGTTTTAACGCGCATTATCAACGTGAAAAAATTGGTTTTCGGTTGTGCAGGTGTCGTCCATCCAACCATATTGCGTTCACCACGATTGAAACCACTTACCGCCCATGGCCTATGCGAATACCACCCTTGTATTCCGAAAAGCCACCTTTGTCATTTCACGCCATTATTTGAATTCGCCAATGTTCTTCATGATTCCGCCAGTGGAACCCCTCCCCTGCACACCTCCTTTCCTCCACAAATGCTCCTTCGCCCTCGCCATCGCCTTTGAAGCAGTTTTATCCAAAAAACGCAGGATTTATTAATGTTTTATGTTGAGTTATAGCTTTAAAGGCGGACAGATAAGCCAGCCCTCCCACAGCCAAAGCAGTGGAAAGAAAAGCCCAGGATGATGATCCTCAGGGAAAAATCACGAAGAAAACAAGGTCACAGAGTTCGAGTTCAAGGGTTTAAGTCAATATGTCATGAACATTGACTGATCAGCAAAACCCTCCAACACGCCAAAGCCACCTATACACAAAAGCAATGAAGACCAGAGATGAAGGTTAAAGCAAAGATCCCGAAGATTAAAAGACTTGATCAAGAAGATTATGGATAAAGCACAGTTAAAGGAAAAATCAAATCAAAGTTAAATAGTCAGTAGAAAAGACAGAGACAAAAAAATGATAAAGAAGGCTTAAAGCATTATCAAAGGCCTAATGAGAGTTTAAAGCACAAAATAAGAAAGATCAGCAAAGGGGCTGCTTCAAATGCCAGATTAGTGAAGCAATTAATCCCCCAGAACCCAAAAATACCACCTACAGTCCTATTTCATTCAAAAGCATACAAATTGAATGCACATTTAGAGATATTTTACATAGACAGCTCAGAAGTTATTGCCAGCCTACCAAATATGCCTAAAAGTCAACAAAAGTGACTAAGTAGCTCAGAAGTTGATAAAACATTCATTTAATAGAGATAAAACATCAGATATTCTTTATCTTGGGTTATGTAAATTCCCTAAGGTCAAGAAGCATTTACTCTGTCTTAAATGAACACATTAGAACCCTTTCTTTCACTCCACCTCCTCATTCATCTATAAATACTCCATGAGGAGCACATTGTAAAGGGTTGGTTGGTTGGTTGTTAGATGAATTATTATCAAGTGTAAATAGTGAAACCAGCTCCAAAAATAGAAGAAAAGAGATATCAATGCCTTAGAAATAAGCCACTTCGAGGGGGCAACCTCCAATACATTACATGAATGAACAATTCTTGGATGATACAAATTACAAAACCTCCTTTCTATATATAGGAGTCCATGGGGCCACAATGTAATCCTAGTGGGGCCACAATGTAATCCTAGCCGACCTAACAATAATAATTTCAGGGCACAATAATAACAATATGGGGGTTACAGGGGTACAATAATAACAATAAGGGGCTTACACTAACAACAATAAGAGACTATACTAGTAATATAGGGACCTAACATGCCCCTCTCCTTCAAAAAAGTGTTGTCCTCAATACTTGAGTAGCTCTGGGTGCTTCTGTATAAAATTCTCATCCTCCCATGTAGAATCTTCAGTGGGTAAGTTCTTCCACTTGATGAGATACTCTGAAATTGATCGATTCCGTAGCTGTCAAGTTCTTGTTTCCATGACCGCTTCAGGTTCCAATATGATTTTTCCTTTCTCATCAAGTTCTGGAAATATTGTTTGAACTGGAAGATTTTCACCTATAACCTTCTTTAAGCATGAAACATGGAAAACTGGATGTACTCGCGAAGAAGCAGGAAGCTCCAATTTGTATGCCATAGTACCAATCTTTTGCAACAACTTGTAAGGACCATAGTACTTTGGTGATAATTTATTATCCTTCTTAGCTTGCTTGAGGGACATTTGTTTGTATGGTTGTAGCCGTAAAAATACCCAATCTCCTACATTAAAACTTCTCTCGCTGCGATGTTGATCTGCCTGTTGTTTCATTCGATTTTGTGCCAAATTCAGGTTATCCTTTAAGAGTTGGAGAACTTCTTGCCGATGCTCGATGTGATCTTCCACTGCTTGAACCTTCAAATTTTCCCTTAAATATGATGTGATCGATGGTGGATGATATCCATAAAGTGCCATAAATGGGGTCATTTTTGCTGCAGTATGGAAGGAAGTGTTATACCACCATTCAGCGAGAGGTAACCACTTGACCCATTGTGTTTGTTTATTAGATACAAAACAATGAAGATATCCTTCCAAACATTTATTTACTATCTCAGTTTGACCATCAGATTGAGGATGATAAGTTGAGCTATGAGCTAATTGAGTACCCAAACAAGAAAATAACTCCGTCAGAAAATTTCCAGTAAAAATGGGATCTCTGTCGCTCATAATAACCATTGGGTTTCCATGTAGCTTTTGAGTTGTGTCCATAAATGCAGTAGCAACTGTACTTGCTTTAAATGGATGAGATAATGCACAAAAGTGTGCATAGTTGGTAATTCTATCAACTACCACCATGATGACGCTCTTTCCTTCGGACTTAGGTAAACCTTTGATAAAATCCATTGAAATCTCCTCCCAACGTTGACTTGGAATGGATAAAGGTTGTAGAAGTCCCGGGGTCTTAATTGTCTCAAATTTATTCTGTTGGAAAACCAAACATTCCACCAAAAACTTTTGAATATCAGATTTAAGGCCATCCCAAAAAAATTCTTTCTTCACCCTGTGGTAAGTTTTTAAAAATGCTGAGTGTCCTCCTAAAGGAGAAGTGTGCAATTCCAAAAGAATATTTTGTTTTAGTTGGGAATTCTTACAAAGATACAAGCGATCTTTGTACCATAAAGAATCATTTTTCCAACTAAATGTATCAGATGTACTAGGATCTTGCTGCAACTTTTGAATGAGTGTCCATAATTCTTTGTCCTTCTTCCATTCATCTCTTGCTTCAGTTATCCAATCTGGTTGGATAATAGAAATGGCACAAAGCAAAGCTTCCACCTCTTCATTCTTTCTTGAGAGTGGATCTGCAACAACATTAAGCTTCCATTTTTTGTAGATTATTTCAAAGTCATAACCCAACATCTTTGTGACCCATTTTTGCTACTCTTCTGAAGATAGTTTTTGCTCCAAAATTTTTTTAAGACTATCATGATCAATGTTTACCTTGAAGTGTCTTCCCATTAGGTAAGTTCGCCATTTCTTTAGTGCATGCAATATTGCTAACATTTCCTTCTCATAAATAGGTTTCTGTAAATACTTTCCTTTGATTAGATGACTTTCAAAAGCAATGGGTCTTCCTTCCTGCATTAAAACTGCACCAATTCCATTTCCTGAGGCATCACATTCCACAATAAAGGTTTTTGTGAAGTCTGGCGTAGCTAAGACCGGTGCTAGGCACATTGCCTTTTTAAGATGTTCAAAGGCCTTAGTTGCTTCAGGAGTCCATGAAAATGCATCTTTCTTCAATAATGTTGTTAGAGGTGCTGCTATTCTCCCATAATTCTTAACAAACTTGCGATAATACCCTGTTAACCCGAGAAATCCTCACAACTACTTTATGGTTGTGGGGACTTTCCATTCCTTAATGGCTTTAATTTTGTTAGGGTCTACTTTAACACCCTCGTGAGATACAATATGACCCACATATTCCACCTCTTGTACTCCAAAGAAACATTTGGATTTTTTTGCATATAATTGTTTCTCCTGCAATAGTTTGAGCACCCTGTCAACATGTTCAACATGATCCTTCCAAGACCTGCTGTAGATTAGTATATCATCAAAGAATACTAGCACAAATTTTCTAAGGAAGGGTTTGAAAATGGAATTCATCAACCCTTGAAATGTAGAAGGTGCATTGGTAAGGCCAAAAGGCATGACCAAAAATTCATAATGACCCTCATGAGTTCGAAATTCTGTTTTTGGAATATCTTCAGTCTTCATTCTAATTTGATGATATCCCGAACGAAGATCCAACTTGGTAAAATAAATTGCTCCATGTAATTCATCCAATAATTCATCAATCACAGGAATGGGAAATTTATCTTTAATGGTGAGCTTATTGAGCTCCCTATAATCTGGACACATACGCCATGATCCATCCTTCTTGTGTACCAATACTACAGTAGCAGAGAAATAACTTTGACTAGGTTTAATTATACCCGCCTCTAACATTTCTGCAATCATACGTTCAATTTCTCTCTTTTGGACATAAGGATATCTATAAGGCCTGATGTTTGGAGGAACACTTCCTGGAATCAGATGAATAACATGATCATGATCACGAATAGGTGGGAGTCCTTTGGGATTTTCAAACACCTTGGAATGATTGTCCAAGACTTGTTGGAGATCTGCAGAAATAGATGATTTTGATGTTGGAACTTCTAGTGAGCATAATTGTGCAATTAAGCCTCGTTGTTATTTCTTTAGAAGCTTTGTCATAACATTAGAGCTTATTATCTTTCCTAGCTTCCCTGCAATACCCCGTAATTTGACTTCCTTTCCTTCTGAAAAAAAATTCAAGAAAAGTTCTTGAAAATTAAAAGCTATCGTCCCCAAAGATTGTAACCTTTGTACTCCTAGTACAACATCAGCACCTCCCATAGGAATGGAAAGCATTGGACTATTCAATACATAATCCCCCATGGTTAGCTTGATATTATGGCATTTTCTAGAGCAATTTATAGTTCCTCCATTTGCAACCATCACTTGACATTCTGGTGCTGGGTATAGGAAACAATTCAATTCCTTGGCTACCTTACAATGATTAAAATTATGGGTGCTTCCTGAATCAATCAACACTATTACCTTTTTCTTCTTGATATGTCCTTCTATCTTGAGAGTTTGAGGAGTGGTAATTCCTGCCAATGCATTACATGATATAGTCAGACTCATTTCTTCCTCTTCTAGGGCTAGTTCCTGGTGTATATCCTCATCTTGTTCATTTTCTTCTTCCTCTTCACAATCTATGTAAAATAATTTCTTCTCAGCACACTTATGACCTTTAGTGTATTTGCTATCACAACTGTAGCAAAGCCTTTTTTCTCTTTTTACTTCCAATTGTTGTGGTTTCAACCTTGTAGGTTGTGGAAATCTAGGCATAGCAACACTTCCTTCTTAGCAACACTTCCTTCTTTATAGAAGTGAGTGGTAGGCTTCCTTGTCGCCATAATTTTACATTCAATTTTTCTTGCCAACCTGAATTCCTTCTCTAATGAATTAGGTTCCAAAACGCGAACTTCATGTTGGATGTTATCCTTTAAAGTACCTATGAAGAGATCAATCCCTTGTTCCTCTAGAATATCAATTACCCTTATATTCAATTTTTGGAAGTCCTCAATGTGCTCCCCCACTAAACCCTTTTGTTTGAGATTTATCAATTGGCTAAAGAAGGTGTTGCTCTTTGTATCCTCATAATGTGCTATTATTTCCTCCATAAAAATTGACCAAGTGACAATTTTTTTATGGGAGCAAATCCATCGATACCATACAAATGTATTTTGTTCTAAATGTAAAGTTACAATGCATACCTTTTGTGTGTTTTTCACATTATGGAGATCAAAATATTTCTCCATCTGTAGTATCCATGTTACAGGATCCTTTCCATCAAACTTCCTCATATCCTTTTTTGGAATATGGTGGTTCTTCCCGCCAACATTAGAGTTTATGAAATCACGATTAACATTTATTTTGTTCTCATCATGAGTTTCCTCTACTATCTTTTCACCATTAGGAAACATTTCTTATATCAACTTTGTCAAACCTTCCATGTCTGCTTTTAGATCATTCTTCATGTTTTCCATGTTGTCTTTCATTTTTTCATCGATCTTAGCTTCCATGTCATCCATATTAGATTCCACGCATTTCTTAAAGCCATACATATTATTCCTCAAACCATCCATCTTCGCTTCCACGCCTTTCTTCAAAACTTCCATTTCATTTTTTGTTGCTCTTTGCGAGAGCGAAATTTGGTGCACTTGCTCTTGTAATTTTGATAGATCATGTTGCAATTCTTCATCTTCATGAGTCATAGTAGAGCCTTCTGAAGGCTTAGTGGGTGTTGAATTATTTTTAGGGGGCATTTTTTAGAACCCAATACTGATAACTATTCTACAATATGCCCTTCGAATCAATTCAAATTGATTCTTCAAACAAGACTTATGCAATTCGGAAAAAAAAATACACACCTTTTTCTTGCTTTTGAGGAGCTCGATATTGAAATTGTATTATCTCTGTGATTGCAGCTCTTCAATATCTAAAATTTAGCATTGAGGTAGCCTTCTAAATTATCTTTCAAATGCCACAGGTCTGATTTGATTTGGATTCTCCAAGGCAAAGTTATGTCCAATCTCCCACAATGACCTAATTATGGACTGGTTCAGTAGAGCGAACTTGTACGACTTTCCATGTGTCACTGTTTCATATTTTAGCTCTAAAATTGATAGCAAAGACACTATAGTCTATTTACTTGTGACCAATTTTTACGGCACTCCAATCTGATGTTCAGAGAGAGAGTTATGAATATGTTCCCACGATCACCACTTTGAGATGAAATTCAGGAGCCTGAAAAAGCACTACCTTCCACATATCATATCTCTGAAAATATTGCGAACCAAGGTTTGAAATTTTGTGATGCGTTTCCTCAGGATTTCTGCTTCGTGCCCTAAAAATTTCAGACTCTGAAACTTCGTAGAAAAAAATTTACAGCGCAAATTCCACGATGACATGTTTAGATTAAATTGAGGAGCCTGCAAAAAGACCTCACTTCCACAGATCATATCTCCGAAAATTTTGCGAACGAAACTCCGAAATTTTTCCACGATGTTCCTCAGGATTTTGGCTGCACACCCTAAAACTTTCAGCTTCTGAAACTTCATAGAAAAAAATTTATAGCGAAAATTCCATGATGACCTGTTTGGAGCAGCGAAACGCTAGAATCCAACCCTCTGATACCAAATGTTGTGAAACCAACTCCAAAAATAGAAGAAAAGAGATATCAATGCCTTAGAAATAAGACACTTCAAGGGGGAAACCTCCAATACATTACATGAATGAACAATTCTTGGATGATAAAAATTACAAAACCTTTTTTCTATATATAGGAGTCCATGGGGCCACAATGTAATCCTAGCTGACCTAACAATAATAATTTAAGGGCAAAATAATAAAAATATGGGGGTTACAGGGGTACAATAATAACAATAAGGGGCTTACATGAACAACAATAAGGGACTATACTAGTAATATAGGGACCTAACAGTTAAAACATCAGATATTCTTTATCTTGGGTTATGTAAATTCCCTAAAGTCGAGAAGAATTTAATCTGTCTTAAATGAACACATTAGAACCCTTTATTTCACCCCACCTCCTCATTCATCTATAAATAATCCATGAGGAGAAAATTTTAAAGGGTTGGTTGGTTGGTTGTTAGATGAATTATTATCAAGTGTAAATATTTGCTGAAGCTGTTGAAGTGTTGTGATGTAATTGAAGAATACTAGGCTGAGCAGAGAAGTTAGAGCTATAAAGCCCTGTTGGACTTGAAGTATGTAACTGGTTTGAACATCAATAATACAAGTTGATTCATGGGATCCTGGTCTATGTTAATGGTGATGTTATTCCTCACTATATTTGTTTTCTCTTATGTTTTTCATGCTGTCCATTTTCTCTGATAAAGAATAGAAAATTTAGAGTAGGATTTACTGCAAAGTACCCTATTTCTGTTTGAAAGCTTTATCTCCATGTTTTCTTCTAATAGTTAGTTTGGGAATGATTCAATAGAGTATAACCAGTCAACAGATGTTGGTGAGCCCATGTCTTGCTGTGTAAAACTTGAGACATTGTTCTTGAATGATATTTTCATTGCATGCTAAGTAGAGTCTAAACCAAGGAAGTCTATGGTTAGCCCTGTCCTCTGGTCATGTCTTTAACAGTTGTTTTGAAATTTTCCCTTTACAGTATACTAAAATCAGGATAGATTCAAAGTTCTTACCTGATCTTAGGCTTCCCTTCGTTTTCTTATATGTTTTCTCCTGTCTGAAAGTAGTCTTTTAGATTACTGGATTGTTTTCTGAAAAGTATGCTTTAGTAAAAGTTTTTCCAAAGAAGTCTATGGTATGCCCTATCCTTTGGCTTACTTCAAACAGTTACTTCGAAAGGATTTTCTTGTTTAGTGAAGTTAATAGATTCTTAATTGGTTGTTGACTTTGCTTCTTTCACAACATTTTGATGTTTCATGCCACAAATCAATCTAAAGAGATCCTTTGATATAGATGACTTGCCGCATGGAAATCCTTGTAGAACTGTTGTACAATTAAATCTTTTTGTGACTCCATAGCCCAATGGATTGTTACTGTCTTTTGACCTATCCTATCAGCTGAAGTATTTTTCAACCTGCTCTCACCTTCACCCTTCTAGTGACCTTTTCCTCTTATGATATCCATCCCAACCAATCAATCAAAAAAAAAGTTCCTCTGAGCTTCATAACTAGCCTAATATCATAATTAAGCATAAAGATATATCATTTAAAGACACTAATAGAGAGATACCTCTCTGAATCTAGGAAGGCTAGGTCCTAGGATTCCAAAGTGGTTCTGATGTGGCCCCTGCAGCATTTATTTTTGCCACTCTCATAAATTACAGGGAGCCAACACTTTGTTTACTCATGTTTGTCCACAAACAACAACCAGTTATATATGATTTATTTGTAGGGAACAACTAGCTGCTAAGAATGTGTATTCTGGTACCCCATAGCAAAAAAAACACAAACACAGAGAGATAGAGAACCACACCCCCTCCAAGGTCTCCCTCTCCTCGGGATGCCCCATCAAAAAAATCCCATTGACATGTCTTGTCAATGTCCTCTATATGGATGACTCGGGAGGGTGGAATTTTGTTCTTGAAATGAATGAGGGAAAAAAAGGCCAAGATTTGTGTTGCAATTATATGAAAAGTGGAGAGGATATCTTGGAAAATAGCCTTGTTTTGGGCTAGCCATACCCCCCAAAATATTAACAAAAGGAGGGGTCTGAATTTCTTTATCCCAAGAGAGTCCCACCATGTTTTGTATGTGGCCAACAAGTTTCCTCCTTTCCGGCCACTATTCAAGTCCAATTTCCCTTGGTAGACTATCTAGACAACGTTTGTTTAATGACTCTCCAAAAACAAGTGGTACACTAATTTCTCCTCGAAATTACATAAAGAACACTAGTTGGGCCACTCCTTTTGAATTTTTCATATGTTGTGCCAAGTAGGGACTTTATTTTCTATGAGACGCCACATAAAAATTTGGGCTTTACCTAGACATTTGAATTTCCATAGATATCCCCACCACCAAGCCTATTCACCTAGCGGGTTTGTTTCAATAAGATGTTGATAGACCAACTTTGGAATATAGTCCCTATTGTGGCTCATTTGCATTTACCTTTGAAATATTTTTCAAAACACCAAAAAAGCATATATGTTAGAAATTGTAAAATTTTGTGTGTCATAGAAGAATTATGATTTATATGTTGCTACATTTAACATTACATGAAGAGATGTGAAGGTGGGTTGAGTCAAGATTGGTCACGTACATAACATTTCAAGAGCCATACCGATGGGTGTGTTCAGGACACTGCACACCGGACATGGTCGAGTCGGGCTTATTCACAAGCTTAGGAGGGACTAGCACGGAAGAACACCGAATAAGTTCGGGAGGGTTACGCCGTGGAGTAAATGAACTAATTCCATAAAGGCAGAGAAAGGGCACATTTCCCTTAAAAACTTAAGAGATTTGGAGGAGGCACAAAGGGGAAAACAGACAGTCAGGATCAAAGCGCAGAACTGGAGTGGAGAGATGGAAAATGGAGATTAAATCGCAAGCCACAAACCAAAAGTTTCAAAAGACAGGCACAGGAGGTAAATGATAAAGTGGCCAAAGTGCAATGTGTGATGCCTAGTGGGACCCGACCACATAGCCCAAATCGCTAGTTTTAAGATTTAAGGGCTAAGGTAAATGTTATACTTGCCAAAGCGATGTGCAACACGGTGGGGCCCGATCTAAAAATCGTAAATCGTGAATTTTAAAGGATAACCACGGGATTTAAGTGATAAAGTCTCTGAAATTCGATGTGCGATGCCCGGTGGGACCCGGTCGCATAGCACACATTGTGAGACTTAGCAGATAAGTGTCAAAGAAAAGATAAAAGCAGTGAAATGTGATGTGCAGGCGGATATGACGTAGTTTCAAAAGTGAATTCCAAAGATTTTCAGATCCAGAAGTAAGGCATTTTCATGTGTTAAATCGTGTCGAAGGAAGAAAAGACACTTATAATGTGAAACCGGTGAAATGCCTTGGCAATGAAGAAATAGGCAGAACATGACAGACAAACTCAAGTAAGTGACCCAACATAGAACGAAGGAGAAGAGGTAGAGTTGGGTAGCAGGTGATACAAGTGACACTGTTTAAAGCACGGAGGCATAGGGAGAGTCGGGCATAAAAGCATATAGTGGCACCGCTAGGAGCATGACAGCTGGGTCAATTCAGGCATGAAGGCGTTGTTACAGAGTTGCGCATCCACTGCATCATGACTAGAGAGGTCACCTCGGCACTTCGGAAGGACGCATCAACAACATCAGATTCAGTAAACAAACAATATTTCTAGTTTGAATTTGCTCTCTCAAGTATGATTGCACAAGTTATCTTAACATTTTAGGTAGTCGAATAGTTTCAAGAAGTTCAGCAGTGTTGAACCACTGTGATGTATTTAAGTAGATAGAAATAAAGAAAAGGGGTTCTGAGTTTTGGACCTCAGGATGACTGTTACTTTATGACTGAATTCTATTAGAAATTAATGAAAGAAGATCAAGTTTCGTACACCTGTTGATTTTGACATGTCTTTCTTGTTTCGCTCTGTGGCTATTCCTTTTTGAATGAAGTGAAGTAATGTAGCAGTTGGTCTCTTAATTACATCTGTGAGTAAGAGTTAAATAACCTTAATTTTCACTCCTTCACCTCATCTCTTCTCTCTCCATAAACTCCTGATAGAACTTTAAAGTGATAGATTCTGTGTTTACAACATATTATTTTAAGTTCTCTCTTTCTCCATGAATTTCGTCTGAAACTTAAAAGTGGTAGATTTTGTGTTTTCAGCATATCATTTCGAGTTTCTCTTGTATTTCTTCTTTTCATTCCATTCAAATATCAGCAGTTTATGGCATTGTGAAGGCTTTCATTATATCATATTATTGAGGGTATTAAGTAACTGAATTCCAAGGGTGTTAAACATGGGCCATTTGATATGGTAATTGTGACATACATTTATAAAATGTCTTAAGCATTGATTCCTTACCACAACCAAGGGATTGCTTCTTGAGATATAACATTTTTTGGCGTCGTTTCTAGGGATGAAGAAACGAAGTTTATTTTTCCATGGGGTTTTCACATTATTTCCTTTGGTTGTTTAGTGTGGAGGAAATATTGGGTTGTGTTAGCCACCTATGAATTTTTGGCAAGCAAACAGGTGGCTAAACTATTTTGTGAGCCTTCAAGAGATACATTTCCTATGAAAATCTCTCATCCTTGAAGCCTCTGTGTATCCATGGCCTTTGAGAAGATCTTCACTTCTGTTTCCATTCAAAAGCCTTGCCACCTATGAAAAATTCATGCTCAGAAAAGGCCTCCATTTGCCCTTTATATCCCTGCAAATATCCTCACTTTTAACCCTTTCTTCCCTTCGCAAGGTTTTCCCTTTTAAACCCAAAAATCCCTCCTACTTCTTCCAAAACATCCATTTCATCCTTTAGAACCAAGTGAAATCCCTTGATTTGATCTTAAATCCCCTTGTTACCTCTACCGAAAGCCTCTTTTTAGCCTTGAAGACTCTGTTGCCAAGCTAAAAAGTCCATTTTTATTATAAAACAAGCTTAGCCCCTTTCGGCAAATCCCTAACCACTTCCCCTCTATAAGCCCAAGTGCTAAGACCAAGCGCTAGTCATCAAGGTGCCAATCGCATCAGGGAATCGGAGCGGGACATGCTTTCCATTGTGAAACCTAAAGTTCTGATGTGATGGTGTTATAATCTGTCGGCTTTTGAAGTGATTTCCGCCGTCGATTGAAATAAATCCGATGGCCCTCGCATCGTCGCTCCGATCGCAATCAGAAATTTTAAACTGTGCCATCCTCCATCCCTTCCGATTGCGACCCTCCGACGCGATCCTGGCCGTTGAATCCACAAGAACCAACAGTCAAGATCTTCCCTCATTCTTCCATATGTCCCCCGATTGGGCTTCTCCGATCCAATTGCAGCCGTCGATCATTGATGATCTAACAGCTTAGTTTTCCTCCGCCCATAACCGGGTCCCACCATATCAGTCCATTTCATATGTTTTCCGCACATTCTCTGTGTGTTTCGTTCAAAGGCCCAAACCTTGGGTTTTGCATTAAAACATCATATCATCCCCGCCTAACATTAGAATTTTAAAGTTTGCAATGAAGTTTCTTGCATTTCGCCTGATCATCCAAGGTCATTCCCTTAATCAATCTCCACCGTCGATCATCACCTCCAGATATGATCGAACGACCCACATGCATTCTTCATCCAAACCTTCATCAGTTGTATTTTCCACCGTTTTCCATCTGCATTCACGTTTTCCACCATGCTGCACTGCCATTCGCATGGCCTTCCACTGCATCCATCCTCCCACGCATGGATGTATTAACATCGTTTATGTCTTTTGCAGGGTATAGGCGGTAAAACCGCCATTGCTCATAGTCACTGTTTCAGTGACGCAAAGCGCAGTAGAGACCATTTCCAGAGAAAAGTTTACAGAGAAGAGTCTGGGAGGGTGTTAGAGCATAATTTTCATTAAAAGACAGAGTTTAACTCTGTTAACCTCCTCAACATCATTAAAGCTCAAGTTTCATAGACAGTGACAGTCATTAAGCAACAAAGAGTATCAGTACAGGGTTAAGGGGTATAATACGCACTGTTGAAGATCTTAAGCCTTAATCCAGTGTTTGAAAGGAAAATGTACCAAATTGAAGACCTTATGATTAACACAGAAGGCCTAATGAAGCCTATTGCACAGAAAACAACACTATCAGTGTTTCACATCAGCAAAAGTCTCCTCCCAAGAAAGGACACGATACCCATAATGTTTTTATTCAATATCGTGTTACTGAGAAGATTTCCTCCCTGAAAAAATAGTCCTGATGCTACTAGAGAATTTGGTACATAGTATGGCATACCTTGTAGTCATTTATCTACCTTTTTTTACTCACCAGAACACTACGGAGTACTGCAGTGAAAGTACATCAAAGACATGCCTGGAGTAAATTTCAGCCTGTCGAAGACCACTCTTTCATCCAAAGAGTACCGAATATTAATGCACAGATATTAAAATAGAATGGGCCTCAACCCGCTTCTCCCACTCTATTTTAATGTTACATTTAGTGTTTCATCTACCTCCTCTACCTCTCTTTCAACTATAAAACTCATGAAGAAACTCATTGTAAAGGTTGTTGATCGGATATCTGTGGATTGTAAGCTGTTTCTCTTGAGATAGAGTTCTCTATGTAAAGTTGTAAGATAGGCTGGGCGAGATGTTTTAGACTGAATATCAATGCTATTGGCAATGTTGTACATGATTGGTGTTGCTATTTAATATGACAAGCACATTTCTTTGGATCTTGATTTAAAGCAACGGTGATGTTTTTCTATCTTTGTCTTTGGTTCCCTTTGCGATTCATCATATTTCATTTCTTCTGGTGCGCATCAGAAATATGGCATAGGATTTACCCTTGCATGGTACCCTATGTTTCTACTCTCCCTACCTCTGATTTTTTCTGCTGTATGTGTTATCTAAGTGCTGATTTAAGTTAATTTAACCAGTGTAGTGGCTGTAATTTACTGATAGCTGATGTATGGATTAATGAATTAGTTTTCAGATGTTCTTGTTGGGTTTTAATTGAAATAATTGGGATACTGGGAGTTTAGAACACTGTCTCTGCCTCACTAGGGTCCTTCTTCAATCAATTTAACCCTTCCAAGTTCCCTTAAGTTGGATGCCGAAGCATTGAAAGTTCAAAGTCTTTCTCTGATCTTAGGTTTTCACCTTTGTGTTTAAATCTTTTATGTCTCCCCTGTCTGAAGAGTTAACCTTTAGGAGGTGGATCATAGGTGTCTAATGGCATGTCCTGTCCCTGGATCTGTTTCCTAGGTAGTCACCTTGGATGTTTCCTTGCCTTTCACCTTTCCTTCTCACTATTCCATATTACACTATCATCTTTAAGATCCAATGCTTTAGAAGACTAGCCCAACTGAAAGCTTGCATATTGAATAGCAAGTAAACCTTTTCTTGAATCCATTGCCCAATGGTCTTGAGTGTTCCCTGAAATCATTCCTCCTTTTTCTAGAATCCTCTTTATTCAGTCTTGTCTCATAGTGAACCCTTCCTTCCCGTTTCCCAACAACCAAACAAACAATTAAATAAACAAACCCGTGCCTATAACTAGCCTGAAACCTAAAAACAGAACTTCAAAGACATATACCTTTGCCTATCATAGAGAGATCCCTCTCTGGACCTAGGAGGGCTATATCCTGAGGTCTGAAAGTGGTTCTGATGTTGTCTCATCTTTTGGTATTGCCAAACTTGCCAAAACATGAGAACCCCAACATAATGGCGACTCCACTGGGGAAAAATTTGAGTAATACACACCTTTAAACATTTCTAAGACTCAAAGGAGACCATAGTAGCCTTAGTTTGGTGTTAACCATTGTGGTGGACAGTATACCCTCTTGAAACATTCTAAACCTTCCACCTGGCGACTGCATAGTTCCTCAATGATTAAAGACCCCACTGGTGATCAGTAGGCCTGCTGATTATCTTGGTTCACATAAGACTCTATTGGGAGACCAGAGTCCATAAAAACATCATCCATAATAGAAATAACAAGTAGGATTAAGCTTCTTCGATTAAAGACAACATACTGGCTTCAAGGACCATTCATACAAGAGCTTATCCTAACCCAAACCCACCTGAAATAGTTTACAACCCCGAGAACATTCTTAGGAAATCTCCTACACCTAGAAGGCGAACTATTTCTAGACACATCCATAGAGCTAACTCTGCACCAGAAGACTTTACAGCTCTATCAAACCCTCTTTTGACCTAGAATCTCCAAGAAGATTACCTAGAACTAGGTCATTCGGTGCTATAGACCAGCCAGACCTTGATCTTCCTGGTTCACCATCTCACAGTGGTCAACACATTAGGGATAGAGAGACTGCCCCATCTACACCTCTGGATATTCATTTCATTCAAAACTTGGGGCTCTGCCATCCTAAATTAGCTCAATAGAGTGCTGCTGGTCCTAATATTCCTGTCATCCACATACCTGCTGCTCAAGCCAGTCCTGCACCTCCACAGAACATCCTCATGGTAGCCTGGTATGCACCTCTGGTGTTACCACAACCCTTAGTGCCTCTACCCAATTATTATCAATCAAAAATCCCACATTTCATTGCAAAAGAGTCTACCATGGCTCAGCACCATGTAGATAGGATGGAAGATTCTTTTGATTATATGGAGATAGACAATGAGATGGTCAAGATGAGAATCTTTGCCCAGAGCTTAGGAGGCGATGTGAAGAAATGGTTAAGGGCCTACCTCCTGATACAATCCAAGATCTTCCCTCCTTATATCATACCTTCATAAACAAATGGGAAGTCAAGACCAACCCTCTCCAAATATTAGCAGAATACAATAATCTTAAAAGAAACATAGGAGAGAGTGTCCATGACTATTCTACCAGGTTTAACAGCATTTACAATGCTCTTCCTCCACACATGAAGCCTCCCCAAGGTATGGCTCTAGTGAAATATCCTGAAGGCTTTGATGCTGATATGGCCTACCAACCTAGGGAGAGAGATTACAACACACTGGAGGACATGCAAAAAGGAGCAGTGAGTGTAGAGGCTAACCTAATTGAGAAGAGCCAGAATGAGGGATGAGAAGAGGGTAACATATAGGGATGACACTGTAGCTTCCACATTTTATCCCAAGTATGACCATTTAGCCAAAAATATGGAAAAGCTACAGCAAATGATGGAGAAAATGGTTGTCTCAGTCAGTAATCAGAACAGAAACCAAAATCATAACCAGAACCAAAAATTTAGGAGAAATAATACCACTCCCAACAGACAAAGAGACTCAAATCAACAAGTTATTCCCCCATTTCAAGAGAAATTTCTTGATGAAGATGAGGGAATCATCGAAGAGTCCGAGGGAAACGCAATAAATATGTTTGAAATAGACAACTCGATCCACAACTGTTCCACAGAAGAAGATCATTCTTCACCCTCATATTGGAATGAGGAAAGGTTAGAATCCAAGGATTACAGGCTGGGATTTGAAAATGCCATCATGCAGGTCAGAGAACAGTGTGAACTTAGAAGAAAAAAGAGCTTAGACACTTCCAAACCCAAAGCTTCTGAGATTACCATTAATAAAAGACCTGAGAAAACTTCTAAAGTGACTGCTGAAGGTAGCAAATCGGCAGCTGAGAGTTCTGGGAAGAACAAAGGAAAAGACAGCCAAGTCCCTGATAAACAAAGTTAACCAACTAGCAGCACTAGCACTGCAGCTAGTGTTCCTGATAAAACTGCTACAAACACTGTACATAGTGAGAATCAACATACTGATTCTGCCACTAAACTAGTGGCTAACAAAACAGAGTTTAGTGTCACAAAGAGTCAATCTCTCTTCAATTTGGAGAGTGAGATTGCTAAAATTAAAATCTCTGTCCCACTCTCTGAGATGGCCACTCAGGATGTATATAAAGGCCAAATTTTGAAAGCCTTAAATCTAAGTGAAAACAATGACACTGTCAATCTAAGTGACGATCAACCAGCCCTTCTGTTTGGCCCAAAGATAGAAGGGAAGTTTCAGGAAGGGGTAATACCTCCTTTTTATATCAGTCTCAATATCCATGACAAGATCCTTCACAACGCGATGCATGACTCTGGGGAATCACACAACCTGATGCCTAAGGTAGTTATGGAGAGGTTAGGCCTAGAGATAACTCGCCCCTATAAAGACTTATATTCATTTGACTCTAGCAGAGTAAAGTGTCTTGGCCTGATCAAAGACCTATGTGTGAACTTGACCTAGATTCCAGCCAAATGTATGGTCATGGATGTTGTAGTGGAAAATGTGCCACCTAAGTACGGTATGTTACTATCAAGGTCATGGGGAGCCAAGCTGCAAGGTACCATGCAGATGGATGGGGCATATGCCACAATCCCTGTCTTTAGCCAACTTAGGAGACTATATAGAGAGGCACAAATGAAATTCTTGGTCAGTAGCCCTGAAAATCCTGAAAATTCACCTTTGTACTCCATACACAAGAATCTAGACTCCTTTATCCTTTGCAATGATGAATCCTTAAAGAAGCCAGAATTAGACAACAAAGACACAAACCATCAGACAACGCCCATAGATTTTAACATAGTGGCCACTCTGCACTTAGAAGAAAGCGAAGAGGAAACCTTGGGATAGTGCACTGAAATAGAAGCTCAGAGTGAGCCAGAAACAGAATGCAAATAGCTAGCTAGTCACCTCACTGAAGCCCATACACCACACGAAGAACAAAACCCTCCACACCGTAACACAAGCCCCCCACTGTAGCATGACAATGAAAAAAACGCTAGGAAAGAAAAGCGATGATGAGCCTGAGAATGAACCCTTATGGAAAATGAATTTCGATGGGTCTTGTACTAGAAAGACTGTAGGGGCGAGAATGTGGTTACATAACGGTAAGAGTGACTATGTCGAGATTCATGCCTTTAATATGAACTTCAAGTGTACAAACAATATTGCGGAATATGAGGCTCTCATCCTAGGCTTGAACCTGTTGAAAAAACTAGGAGCCCATAGGATAGCTATGCATGGAGACTCTGAGTTAATTATCAAACAAGTGAACGGAGAATACATAGTGAAACACCCTAGGTTGAGAGCGTACAGGAATGATGCCATGGATTTGTTGAAAACCGTTGTGGAATATGAGCTAGTGTTTGTTCCTAGGAGTCGGAACGTAATTGCAAACGGATTAGCCTGCGTAGCTAGTTCATATCATAAGCCTCCCAGTGAAAAAATAATAATTATTCAGACAAAGTACAGACCTGCAGTGCCTGACAACGAGAAATATTGGCAGGTCTTTGAGGGCGATAAGCAGATTGAGGATTTCCTGCTAAGCAGGAACGAGTTTGAATTCACCGATTCAGATTCTAAATCCGAAGATAGCTGCCTGAGTGAGGAACCTCCCGACGAAGAAAAATCACCCCATAACATTGAAATAAACACTTTAACTGAACAGATTGGAAATACAATAGAAGAATATAAAAACGCAGATAAAGAGGAAATAGAGGTGCTACAGGCAAAATACAATAACATACCCCAGGGCCTGGCACCTTTAGAGGATCTTTTTGATTTCGATGATGTAGCGAAAAAACCCACCATAGAGCACTCAGACTCTGATGTCGAGGAATGCAACATAGGCACTGAAGATAAGCCAAAGATGATAAACTTGGCTAAGTCCTTGCCCGCAGACATGGAAAAGAAATACATTGACTTATTTAAAGAATTCACTGATGTGTTTTCCTGGAGCTACTAGGACTTAAAGGCCTAGGACACAAACATTATACAACACAAAATACCTTTGAAAGAGAACCATAAACCCTTCAGACAGAAACTTCGCAGAATAAACCCGAAGCAACTGCCTGTAGTAGAAAAGGAAATCAAGAAAATGTACGAGGCAGGAATAATAGTCCCGGTGAGGTTCTCTGATTGGGTCTCAAACCTTGTAGCTGTGAGAAATAAAACAGGTGAGATCAGACTGTGCATTAATTTCAGGAACCTTAACAGAGCCTCACTTAAAGATAATTACCCCTTACCAAAAATGGAGCATATTCTTCAGAAGGTAGTGGGGTCAAAAAGGATCTCCTTGTTAGACGGTTTTTCCGGCTATAACCAAGTTTTAGTACTCCCAGAAGACCAACTCAAGACTACTTTCACCACTCCATGGGGCACTTTTATGTATGTAAAAATGCCTTTTGGACTGATGAACGCTGGTGCAACCTTCCAACGAGCGATGGAAATAGCCTTTTAGGAAGAAATAGGGCACTTCATTGTCATCTATGTAGATGACATAACTGTCTACTCCAAGATTGATGAGGAGCGCCTAAGACATCTGAGAAGAGTTTTCGAAAAATGTAGGAGGTTCGGTCTGTCATTAAATTCCAAAAAGAATGTATTCAGGCTATAAGAGGTTAAGCTTCTTGGCCACATTATATCTGAGAAGGGAATTAAGATAGACCCACAAAGGGTTGAGGGAATACTACAGATCACGCACCCGAGAAACGTTAAAGAGTTACAATCCTTCATTGGAAAAATTAACTTCCTAAGGAGGTTTATTCCAAACCTAGCTGAACACATCAGGGATATGACTAACATGCTGAAGAAAGGTGTAGGAGTTAAGTGGACTGTAGGGGCTAAAAAATCTTTTGAATCAGTAAAAATTGCACTCACCCAGGCTCCCGTCCTAATCTGCCCAGATTTCTCAAAATATTTCTTGATATTTTCATTTTCCTCCGAGCATACAGTGGCTGTAGTTTTACTGCAGAAAAATCCAGAGGGAATGGAGCAGCCTATTGCTTTCTTCAGCAAGGCTCTAGGGGATGCACCCTTGAAATATAACATAAAGGAAAAACAGGCCTATGCCTTGGTAAAGGCCTTGAAAGACTTTAGGGTGTATATACTGCATTCTCACACCATAGCCTACGTGTCAAATATAGTGGTTAAAGACATCCTGTCCCAAGACCCGAATGGGAAGAGGGGCAAATGGATTTCTGTAATATTAGAATATGACCTTGAAATAAAACCCACAAAATTGATCAAAGGTCAGGGCTTAGTTCAATTGATGGTAGAATCTAACTTGCAAGCCCTAGACATAAACATGGTGGATGCCTTGGATGAACAAGAGGGACTGCCTGATCCTACTGTTGAAGAACAATTTCAAAATTCTCCGTGGTATTCAGATATCCTATATGTGCTCACAAACCTCAATGCCCCTCCCGATTTATCAAATACTAAGGCTAGATTCCTAAAGTTAAAATCCATAAACTATTGCATACTGAATGAATGTTTATATTGGAAAAATACAAATGGCCTATTGCTTAAATGTTTTCCTGAAACTGAAGCAGAAAGAATTAAACAGGAGTTCCATGCAGGAGAGTGTGGAGGCCACTTGAGCTGGAAAGCCACTGCTAACAAAATACTCAGAGCTGGCTATTATTGGCCTACACTTTTCAATGACATACACAAAATGATAATTGCCTTCCATAAATGCCAGATTTTCGAAGGCAAGAGGAAGCTCTGCCCTTTACCCTCACAACCCATTACTGTTGAGGGTCCCTTTTTGCAATGGGGCTTAGATTTCATAGGGGAAATACACCCTGCTTCTTCTTCACAACACAAGTGGATCCATACAGCCACAGAATATTTCACAAAGTGGATTGAGGCCATACCTTCTAGGAATGCCACAGATTATGTCATCATTAAGTTCCTAGAAGATCACATCCTCTCTAGGTTTGGCTGCCTAAGAAAAATAATCACTGATAACGCTGCTGCTTTTGGTTCCAAGAAAATGATTGATTTTTGTCACAGGTATCAAATAGCACTCAATCATTCAGCTGCTTACTACCCACAAGGTAATGGGTTAGCTGAATCATCAAACAAGAGCTTGGTGACCATTATCACAAAGCTGCTGGAAGAAAACAAAAATTCATGGCATAACAAATTAGTGCATGCTTTGTGGGCTGACAGGCTTACAACAAAGAAATCCATTGGCATGTCATCATATCAGCTTGTGTATGGGATAGAGGCAGTATTTCCGACCAGCCTTGGGATACCAGTGATTAAACTAGTCCAAGAGATTCAGAGATAAGAGGACAATATGGTAAGGAGGATAAATCAAACAATTCATCTCCAAAAAACAAGATAAGGGATCTATAACAGAGCTCTAAAGGTGTAGGAAAATATTAAGAAGTTATTTAACAAGAGAACCAAGGCCTCAGACTTCAAAATTGGAGACAAAGTTCTGAAGTGGGACTCCAGGAGAGAGGGCAAAGGAAAGCATGGAAAATTTGATAGTTTGTGGCAGGGTCCTTACATCATACAGGACACCATGGGTCCAAATGCCTTTTTTCTACAAGAGTTGGATGGTATAGAGCTGTTTGGGGTCCTGTCAATGGCAGGATGCTCAAACATTACTACTGCTAATTTCCGATTTCTAGTTTTCATTTCCATTGTAAATACCATCGCTGTGGTTTATTTTAAAAGAAAAGGAGAAAATGTTTCAAAAAACAGAGAAAGAGAGGTTCATACATGTTCAAAACATGAACCTCTAAAGTGAAAATATTGGCTCTAATATGATCAAAACCTGGGCCAAAGGAGTAAAGACAACTGGTTCTAACTCGCCCAAAAGCTGAACCAACAAAGGAGGAAAAAGATCAGCTCTAACAAGCCCAAAACCAGAGCTGGAATGAAAAGGACAGTGACTCTAACAAGCTCAAAACTTGAGTCACGAAAATAAGAAGGATGCTTCAAAAGTTTCGAGATTTCAAGCCTTCAAAATTTTGTTTCCAATTTTCTGCAGTTTTGGTCCATGTGTGACTGTCTTTATGCCTTCGATATGCAGCAAACTAGACCGTATAATACTAGTTTGACTGTCTTTGAATTTCTGTTGTAGAATGTAGAGAAGAAATCTGTTGGACAGTTTAATCCCAACAGATATTAGATTAGGTAGAGAAACTGTGAGGCCAACAGTTTAATCTGGTCTCGTGGAGTAATAAGGGTAGAAATAGATTAGTTTGTTTTCTGCTTTCAATAAGAGATGATGAAGAAGGTCTGCAAATTCAAATGCACCTTGAAGAGAAAATGTTAGGACTGTAAGATGGGTAGGTAGATTGTTTGGGGAAAGTTTTCTGCTGATTAACTCCATTATGTTTGTACAGCTGAATCAAAGAAGGAAAATGATTCGAATATCAGGCATTTGGCCTACTCCAAAGATTTATCTTCTGAATTCTTGACTCCTTCAAGAAGAAGCCATCCCCATGTGGAGCCACTGTTAGCCACCTATGAATTTTTTGTCAAGAAAATAGGTGACTAGATTGTTTTGAGCCTTCAAGAGATAGATTTCCTATGAAAATCTCTCATCCTTAAAGCCTCTGTGTGCTCTGTGCCTTGAAAATATCCTCATTGTTGTTTCCATCTGAAGAAGCCTCACTGCCTATGAAAAATTCATGCTCAGAAAATGCCTCCATTTTCCCTTTATATCCCTGCAAATCTCCTCACTTTTAACCCTTTCTTCCCTTCGCAAGGTTTTCCCTTTTAAACCCCAAAATCCCTCCTAAGTCTTCCAAAACATCCATTTCATCCTTTAGAACCAAGTGAAATCCCTTCATTTGATCTTAAATCCCCTTGTTACCTCTACCGAAAGCCTCTTTTTAGCCTTGAAGACTCTGTTGCCAAGCTAAAAAGTCCATTTTTATTATAAAACAGGCTTAGCCCCTTTTGGCCAATCCCTAACCACTTCCCCTCCATAAGCCTGAGCGCTAAGACCAAGCGCTAGTCCTCAAGGCACCAATCGCATCGGGGAATCGGAGTGGGACATGCTTTCCATTGTGAAACCCAAAGTTTCGATGCGATGGTGTTATAGTCTGTTGGCTTTTGAAGTGATTTCCACCGTCGATTGAAATAAATTCGACGGCCCTCGCATCCTCTCTCCGATCGCATTCAAAAATTTTAAACAGTGCCATCCTCCGTCCCTCCCGATTGCGACCCTCCGACGCGATCCTGGCCGTTGAATCCATAAGAACCAACGGCCAGGATCCGCCCTCATTCTGCCATATGTCCCCCGATTAGGCTTCTTCGATCCAATCGCAACCTTCGATCCTTGATGATCTAACAACTTAGTTTTCCTCCGCCCATAACCGGGTCCCACCATATCAGTCCATATCATATGTTTTCCATGCATTCTCTATGTGTTTCGTTCAAAGGCCCAAACCTTGGGTTTTGCATTAAAACATCATATCATCCCTGCCTAACATTAGAATTTTAAAGTTTGCAATGAAGTTTCTTGCATTTCGCCTGATCATCCAAAGTCATTCCCTTAATCAATCTCCACCATCGATCATCGCCTCCAGATATGATCGAACAACCCACATGCATTCTTCATCCAAACCTTCATCAGTTGTATTTTCCACCGTTTTCCATCTGCATTCACGTTTTCCATCGTGCTGCACTGCTATTCGCATGGCCTTCCATTGCATCCATCCTCCCACGCATGGATTTCTTAACATCGTTTATGTCTTTTGCAGGGTATAGGCGGTAAAACTGCCATTGCTCATAGTCACTGTTTCAGTGATGCAGAGTGCAGTAGAGACCATTTCCAGAGCCAAGTTTACAGAGAAGAGCCTGGGAGGGTGTTAGAGCGTAATTTTCATTAAAATATAGAGTTCAACTTTGTTAACCTCTCCAGCATCATTAAAGCTCAAGTTTCACAGACAGTGACAGTCACGAAGTAGCAAAGAGTATCAGTACAGGGTTAAGGGGTCTAATGCGCACTGTTGAAGATCTTAAGCCTTAATCCAGTGTTTGAAAGGCAAATGTACCAAATTGAAGACCTTATGATTAACACAGAAGGCCTAATGAGGCCTATTGCATAGAAAACAACACTATCAGTATTTCACATCAGCAGAAGTCTCCTCCCAAGAAAGGACACAATACCCATAATTTTTTTATTCAATATCGTGTTACTGAGAAGATTTCCTCCCTGACATAACAGTCCTGATGCTACCAGAGAATTTGTTACGCAGTATGGCATACCTTGTAGTCATTTAGCTACCTTTTTTTATTCACCAGAACACTATGGAGTACTGCAGTGGAAGTACATCAAAGACATGCCTGGAATAAATTTCAGCCTATCGAAGACCACTCTTTCATCCAAAGAGTACCGAAGATTAATGCACAGATATTAAAACAGAATGGGCCTCGTCTCACTTCTCTCACTCTGTTTTAATGTTACATTTAGTGTTTCATCTACCTCCTCTGCCTCTCTTTCAGCTATAAAACTCATGAAGAAACTCATTGTAAAGGTTGTTGATCGGATATCTGTGGATTGTAAACTGTTTCTCTTGAGATAGAGTTCTCTGTGTAAAGTTGTAAGATAAGCTGGGTGAGATGTTTTAGACTGAATATCAATGCTGTTGGCAATGTTGTACATGACTAGTGTTGCTCTTTAATATGAAAAGCACATTTCTTTGGATCCTGATTTAAAGCAGCAGTGATGTTTTTCTATCTTTGTCTTTGTTTCCCTTTGTGATTCATCATATTTCATTTCTTCTGGTACGCATCAGAAATATGGCATAGGATTTACCCTTTCATGGTACCTTATGATTCTGCTCTTCCTACCTCTAATGTTTTCTGTTGTATGTGTTATCTGAGTGCTGATTTAAGTTAATTTAACTAGTGTAGTGGCTGTAATTTACTGCTAGCTGATGTATGGATTAATGAATCAGTTTTTAGATGTTCTTGTTGGGTTTTAATTGAAAGAATTGGGATACTGGGAGTTTAGAACACTATCTCTGCCTCACTAGGTTCCTTCTTCAATCAATTGAACCCTTCCAAGTTCCCTTAAGTTGGATGCTGAAGCATTGAAAGTTCAAAGTCTTTCTCTAATCTTAGGTTTTCACCTTTGTGTTTAAATCTTTTATGTCTCCCTTGTCTGAAGAGTTAACCTTTAGGAGGTGGATCATAGGTGTCTAATGGCATGTCCTGTCCCTGGATCTGTTTCCTAGGTGGTCACCTTGGAGGTTTCCTTGCCTTTCACCTTTCCTTCTCACTATTCCATATTACACTATCATCTTTAAGATCCAATGCTTTAGATGACTAGCCCAACTGAAAGCATGCATATTGAATAGCAAGTAAACCCTTTCTTGACTCCATTTCCCAATGGTCTTGAGTGTTCCCTGAAATCATTCCTCCTTTGTCTAGAATCCTCTTTATTCAGTCTTGTCTCATAGTGAACCCTTCCTTCTTGTTTTCCAACAACCAAACAAACAATTAAACAAACAAACCCATGCCTATAACTAGCCTAAAACCTAAAAACAGAACTTCAAAGACATATACCTTTGCCTATCATAGAGAGATCCCTCTCTGGACCTAGGAGGGCTAGATCCTGAGGTCTGAAAGTGGTTCTGATGCTGTCTCATATTTTGGTATTGCAAAACTTGCCAAAACATGAGAACCCCAACAGGTTGTATTTGTTATTTTCAAAATTATGGCTTTTAAAATACCTCACACGAGGTCGAATATCTAACAGCAGATAGTCCCTGCTTTGTCAGGTCTAGAAAGATTGGTTTCCAAAAGTGCTCAGAAAACTCAAACTCCTTCAACACCTGATCCTACATTTTTTTCTCTTGGCAGTAGTTCTCATAACCCTTTGTTTGAAGATATTTCCGAGGAACTCTCTTTCTTGGAACAAAATTCTCCTTCCACACCCATTTATTTTCAAGGACCTGAGTTAGAAGAACATTCTTTTGATTCTATTTCTTTTACCTTCACTCAAGCTCAACCAAATATAATTGTTGGTTCTTCTGCCATTGTTCATCAATCCGCTCCCATATCAGTTTTACCTCCACCTTCATTTACTTTCACAACAAGTTCATCAGCCTCAACTACCCAAGGAGCAGTTAACCAAGGTGTAAATATGGCAGCACCAGCCTTTTTGTTGAACATATATGCTCCACTAAATCTTGCACAACCAATGAGCGACATGCCTCAAGAATACCTCAAATTACTTCCTCGTTTCACTGGAGAAAATGAAGTAACTACAGAACAACATTTACCTTTGTTTTTCACTTTTGCTGAGAATTTGAATGTATAAAACTTGGATGTTGTGATGAGACTATTTGTGTAGTCTCTAGATGGAGAGGCTAGAAAATGGTTCAAAGGTTTACCAAATGGTTCAATAAATAACTTGGAAGAGTTAGAAGATAGATTCATTCAGATATGGGGAGAAAAGAGAGATCATGGTTACTCATTAACAGAGTTTAATGAAATTAAAATAAGGCCTAATGAATACATTTATGAGTTTGTGAAAAGATTCAACAAATTGTACAATAGTTTACCTATAGAGATGAAGCCCCCCCTGTAGGAGCAAAGGTAGCTTTTTTTTGGGCTTTTGAAGCTGATTTTAGCTTTACATTGAGAGAAAGAAGAGGCCCTACTCTTAAGCAGATACATACATACACTTTAGATATTAAAGCTAATATGTATGCAACTGGAAAGGCAAAAGGGAAATAGCCAGTCCAAGAGAAGGGGAAAGAAAAATAAGAATCATCGCAAGATCTCAGGATAGAAGATATGGCAAGGGTGATAAAATAATATGACAAATAAGCTATCTAATATAGAAGTGGAAAATAAAAACTCCTAAAATCACGTACAACAAAACCTAGAGGGCTTCATCCCTCAATTCAGAAGACATCCCCTGCAAATTTTGCAGAGGGAAAGAAGAGATCAAGACTAGGTTCAAGCACCATTGTATATAGAAGCAACACCCACAGAGCCAACAGAAGATGACCAAAGGGAGGCCGAGGATTAGGTATCTGCTATGTACGCAATAGAAGAGGATGAAGATGAAGATTATGAGAGAGAATATGTTGAAGCCGAATTATCTTTTGATCAAAATGAGATGTGAATATTGTATACAATTCAGAAACTTCATGCAAGCTAAGTTACATAAAAAGTATGATTTAAGGTCTAGAAAGAGATCTAGAGTGCATGATAATGCAGGTGAACAACAAGGTTCCATTCCTCCTCCAATGTCGACTCCACAACAAAAGGACCCTGTGAAACAGGTCAGTAATGGGAAACAACCTACAAACTCACTTAAGAGAATAAATGTGAAGTAGCTGAATCTTCGGAGGAGAAATTAGTTGACACTAATATTTTAGTGAGAGTTGTTCCTTTACCCGAACAAGCGGGAGATTCTAGAAAGAGTGAAGAAGAACCTGAAAAATTTGTTAAGCAAACTCATGCCTTCAGTTTGGCAAAAGAGTTGGAGAAGTTTAAAATTTAGGTACCTCTTCTAGAATTGGCTAAAATACCAACTTACAAGAAAAAAATTTCATATTTTATTAATCTCACATAGGTGGAAGATATAAGTGACACGGTGAACCTACAAGAAGAAAAGCCAATGGTCACCTTTGGCCCTCATGTAGAAGAAGTGGATCCTTTTGTTCCACCCTTCTATATTTCTCTGTTGCTTCATGATTTTACTCTACATAATTGCATGTTGCACTCGGGAGCGTCCCATAACCTCATGCCATTGTCTGTTATGAAGGAGATTAACCTGCAGATTACCAAACCTTATAGGGATCTGTATTCATTCGATTCCAAAAGGGTGAAATGTGTTGGGTTGATTAAAGATGTAGCAGTTTCATTGGCACAAATCCTAGCAAAGAGTATAGTCATGGATGTAGTGGCTGCAGACATCCCAGCTAGGTTTGGAATGCTCCTTTCAAGGTCTTGGGGAGCTAAGTTGGGAGGTGTACTAAAGTTAGATTTCACTGATTCTATCATTCCAGTTTTTAATGGGGAAGAAAGGAGATTGTACAGGGAGACAAGGTTTGTGAAGACCAACTCTAAGAAAGATGTAGGAAATTACCCCATTTATAGTCAAGAAACAAAAGATCTTTCTTGTTTCATGTTGCATGAAGATGTATAATTTGTTGAATACATAGGGAAGAAACTCTCTTCAGCAGTTGTAAATAACGAGCTGGAATCAAAGAAGATTTGGAAGTGCTACTTTGATGGCGCCTACTCCAAGGAAGGCACAGGTGTCGGATTCTTGCTAATATCACCAGAAGGCAACCTCATGCCATTCTCTTTTAAACTATAATTTGATTCGACAAACAATGTGGCTAAATATGAAGCCTTAATCTCAAGCCTTCAAGTTGCTAAACAAATGGGGGTTCAATGTATTTCAATTTATGGTGACTCTGAGTTGATAATAAGGCAGATCAATAATCATTGTCAAACCAAGCATCCAAGGTTAAGATCGTATAGGAATGAAGTTTGGGATCTGATAGAAAATTATTTGGAATCCTTCAATCTTCATTATATTATGAGGGAGGAGAATAGATTGGTTGATTCTTTAGCAGTTGCAGCCAACACCTTCAAACCTCCCATAAATCTTAGGCTAAGGTATGAAATTGAAGTTAGACATAGACCTTCTATCCCTAACAATGTGAAACATTGGCAGGTGTTTGATGATGATGAACAGATAAATCAGTTCCTGACAACGATTGGAAACTTTGAAGATGCTAAGATAGATCAAGAGGAAGAACAAATAGAGCAGAGAGTAGAAATAAGAAACCTCAAGAAGTTAATAGGTGAACATAAGATTATCCAATTGAAAGATAATGTGCACCCTAGAGGGTTGGTTCCCCTTGAAATATTATTCGATGCTAATGATATTGTTGTTGATTCGAAGAAAGCACACCAAGAATAAGAGATGGAAGATTGTAATTTGGGAACTCAACAGGAGCCCAAAATAGTGAAATTGTTCAAAGGGGTTCCCAAAAATTACAAAGAAAGATACATCGATCTCTTTAAGAAATATATAGATGTCTTTGCCTGGTCATATGAAGAACTGAAAACATATGACAAAGGTGTAATTCAGCATAAGATTCCCTTGAAAGAAGGACTCAAACCACACAGACAAAAGCTCAGACAGATCAATCCATTTTTACTAGCTCCAGTCGAAAAGGAAGTGAAGAAACTGTTGTAGGCTAAAATTATAGTCCCTCTCCAATATTCAGACTGGGTTTCTAATCTGGTCCCTGTAAGAAAGAAGAACGGAGAGATAAGATTATGCGTAGACTTCAGGAATCTGAACTGAACATCTCTAAAAGATTATTATCCTTTGCCAAAAATGGATTATGTCTTACAGAAGGTGACAAGAGCTCACAGATTGTTTATGGTTGATGGATTTTCTGGGTACAATCAGGTAGTGGTAGAAAAATAAGATCAGAAGAAGACTGCTTTCACGATGCCCTGGGGCACCTTCATGTATGCGAGGATGCCATTTTTCCTTATGAACGCAGGTGAAAAATTTTAGAGGGACATGGAAATAGCCTTCGTGGGTGACAGGTTCGTAGTTATATACCTAGATGATGTAACTGTTTTCTTAGGGTCAGATGATGAACACTTGGAGCATTTGCAAAAAAAAATTCAAAATTGCAGAAAGTTTGGTCTATCATTAAATCCCAAGAAACCTTTATTTACGTTAGAAGAAGGTAAATTATTGGGTCACATAGTTTCTAAATAAGGAGTTAAGATTGACCCAACAAGGATGGAGGCCATTTAGGCGATTCCTTTACCCAGAAGCAAGAAAGATATCCAGAGATTCATGGGAAAAATAAACTTTCTAAGGAGATTTGTGCCCAATTATGCTGAAATTGTGGGGAGTATAACAGATATGTTGAAGAAAAATGCAGAAGTGAAATGGGATAGGGAAGCAAGAGATGCATTTGTTAGAATAAAGGAAGCGCTGCAGGAAGCTCTAGTTCTGATTAGTCCAGACTATCAAAAATCATTTTAGGTACTCTCATTTGCATCCCCCACTACTATTGATGTTGTGTTGTTGCAGAAAAATGAAGATAGTAAGGAGCAGCCAGTTGCTTTTTTCAGTAAATTTCTCCGAGATGCTAAGCTCAAATAAAATATTCTGGAGAAACAAGTATACGTCTTGGTCAAACCACTGAAATCCTTTAGGAATTATGTGTTACAGTCCCAAATAACTACTTATGTTCTTAATTTTGTTGTGAAAGACGTGCTGGTTTAAAGTGACGTTGAAGGGAAAAGGGGGAAGTTGTTGGAAATACTGAGAGGGGGGGTGAATCAATATTACTTTCAATTAGAGCATTAGTTAATCTTCAATTATTATCAGTGTTTGTACAATGATAGCAGTTAACAAAAGGAACACAAATGCACACAGTTTTTAAGGTGGAAACCCTCTCCGGGACAAAAACCACCTGAATGCTTTTCTAATAATTCTTTAATATTCAACTCCAATTGAAAATAAAGCTCCAACTTCCTAGAATCTAGAAAATCATTCTTCTCCAGCTCCCACTGGATGGATGCTCCAACGCTCAAGATTCTTCAGTAGTCAACTAAATGGATGCCCCAACACCCAATGAGCTACAAGTCACCCTAGCGCCACCCTACCACCCTATAGAAGAATAAAACAAGAATAGACTCACGTACTAGAGAAAATGGTCCACTTTACAATGATATGGAATGATGTAGAAGAAGAAGACACACTAGACCATAACCCCAAATATGACACAACCACCCAATGATGATCCTAGACCTCCTGACACTTCCTCTTCAACTCTTGGCAGATAGACACTAGTACAATTTTTACAATGATGTATTTACAATGACTTAGTACAATGATACCTTTACAGTGCCTGTATTCAGTGATACCCACTTGAAGTCTTCATGTGATGAACTTCTTGCTGCTATTATGTACCTTGATTGTTGCTCTTGTCATGCTACCCTCTGTTGCACCTTGCTTTGCTTTGCTACCCTAGAAAGTCTGGTCCTTTGCAGCCCTTGACAAACATATGATCTAGATTTTTCTTGCTTTCTAGGAGCTCGATATTGAATCTGGTGTATCTCTATTATTTCAGATCCCCAATATGTGATTTTTGGTTCTATAGTATTCCTCTGAGTCTTCTTTCCAATGCCATAGGTCTGACCAAATTTGGATTCTTCAAGGGAGAGTTATGCCCAATCTCTCACAATGACCTAATTATGGACTAGTTCAGTAGAGCAAGCTTGTACGATGTTCCACATGTTATTGTTTCTTCATTCAGCTATGAAATTGATACAGCGAAAACTACATTCTGTGCATTGTCTGCTAAATTTTACAGAATTCCAATTCAATATTACTCAGAGAGAGAGTTATGACTATTTTACCAACGTCACTTCTTTGAGATGAAGTTTATGAGCCTGCAAAACACTAACTTGCACAGATCATATCTCCTAAAATATTGTGCACCTTGATCTAAAATATTTATAAGAGTTTCCTTAGGATTTCAGCCTTGCCTCATAAACATTTCAGCTTTTGAACATTCCCAGAAAAAAAAGTTAGAGAAAAAATTCAACGATGACTTGTTTTAGGTAGCGAAATCCCTACATCAGGAGGATATGAGGATCACAATTTATATAAATGCTTAGGTTGAGAGGGGATTCAACAAGTGAATGTGGGAGGGATTTTAGGAGCTTAAAAAATATTAATTATTGAATTTTCAATGACCCATTCCACAACCCCATGGGGTTTTATCCCACTAACTGGGGTTACAAACTTCAAACATGAATATCTCTCAAACTGTGAAGAATTACGTGGCATGTCATATATCAACGGAGAGTAGAAACCATCTAAATCATTATTGACCCAAAATATAGTAATTTGGTAGGTAAAAATTCCCATGCAATATTGGAGTGGCCCCTGGTGCTTGGGTTGACATCAATGACAATCGTTGATCAACAATCTCCCCCTTTGGAATTGATGGCAACACACATACTCCCCCCGCGATCATGAAACATCTTCCTACAACATTATCTCCCCCTTTGACATCAATGGCAAAGGGTAACTCCCCCTGACACACAACCATCCTGCGGACTTCTACACACTTCCACTCCCCTTGACACACAACCATCCTGTGGACCTGTACACACTTCCACTCCCCCTTTATATTCTGAATAAGGAAAATCTAATGAAAACTTGGGAGAAACCCAAGCTTCTGGAGAAGATATTCAAATGATTCATGAGTACTCTTATGATCATCAATGCTTTCTGCCCAATCTGCATCTGTAAAGGCTTGAATAATGAGATTGTTACCCTTGGGATACCACAAGCCATATTCTGATATTCCCTTTAGATATCGAAGAATTCTTTTGACGGCAATAATATGTGATTATTTTGGTGCTGCTTGGAATCTTGCTACTTGTCCAACTGCTTGCATAACATCTGGCTTGGAGGCTGTTACATATAGAAGACTACCAATCATAGATCAGTACAACCTCTGATCCACATCCTTAGATGAGTCGTCTATGCTCAATTTGCAACCTGTTACCATCGGAGTAAGGATAGGTTTGCAATATTCCATTTTTAATTTCTTGAGAATTTCTTTGATGTACTTGGCTTGACATATAAATATTCCTTTCTTTTGCTGAGATATTTGAATCCCTAAGAAGTATGTTAGCTCACCAAATAAATACATCTCAAACTCACTTTGCAACTTTGTAGAAAAGTTCTTACTTAGTCGATCATCATTGCTACCCAATATTATATCATCCTCTTTAGCTAGTAGACGTGGTTTAGTTGCTTCATCCAGAACATATATGTTGTTTGGAGCTCGATTTGTTGTACCCACAATTTCACCATACCTACAATTCTTGATTTCACATTTTGTGGAGTTGAATAGTATTGTGTGTCCTTGATCACACATTTAACCAACATTGAGAAGATAGTGATTCATATTTTCAACCAATAGAACATTCTTGGCTAGAGCATATTTTCTTCCGAGAGTGACGGTACCTGATCCTATAACATTTGAAGATCTATCATTTCCATATGACACAGTTCAATCCTTCTTCTTTTTTAGAGATAAAAATTTCTTTCTATCTCCAGTCATATGCGTTGAGAAACCGCTATCAACATACCACATTTCTTTGTTGTTTTGAGCCTTGAGAGCAAGAGCACAATTATCAGTCTTCTTCTTCTTCCATGTTCGTTCATTCTGTGACTTCGAAGATTCTTCTGGAGGATTTTCAAGTCTGCAGTCTCTGGCTATGTGTCCAAAGTTTCGACATTTGTAACATTCAATATTATTTCTTAAATTTTCAAATCTATTGATGTTTCACTGAGCCCTGGGAGGTTCACATTTGACATATCTCTTGGAACTGTATTGGTTCCTAGGGTACGTGCGACATTATGACCAAATTTTCCACACGAATAACAATAGCCATAAAAAATATGTTGGTACCGGGATGGAAATATTCGTCGAGGAATTGTCTTCCAAGGTTGTTCTTGTGAATCTTGTCCAATTAATTCTACATGCATGTCATATCTCATAGGCTCATTGTATTTTGTTGTAGAAGGTCCTGCTTCTTCTTCTTTGTAACCGAGGCCAGTGCTGTCATTGTAAGATCGTTGATTGTTGATGAGTTCTTCCAATGCCTTTGAGCTGTTGGCATAGTTTTGGATAGTTTTTCCTTTCTTCACTTCCTTACATGGCGAGACTACTTCGGCTTCTAATTCTTCCCTTTCTTGGTTGCTTTCTTCCAACTTCTTTTGAAGTGACTCTTCAATCCATTTGTGTTCTTCAACTTCAATTTTGAGACCTTGAACTTGTCCTTCAAGAGTATTGGAACGGATCTTCTCAGCCTTGAGCTCTTTTATAAGCTTGATTGCTTCCTTAGAATTATTCTATAGTCAACCCTTCTTCTTTTTTGTTTGATACCTCTTGTTTATTGTGCTTGGCCATAAAAATACTCTCCCATTGGCTTCTTCTTTGCTATCATTGTCTTCATCGGATGATGAGCTATTTTATTTAAAGAGAAAGTTCCTTTTGGATCCTTGCTTGTTGAATTTCTTAAAGCATTTCTTTGCTTTTGAGTTGCCATCACTTCTGTTCGGAAATTTTGCTGCAAAATGCCCAACCTCATGTAATATTCCAAAATTTTCCGACAATAATTTGGAATATTAATTTTCACTGATTTCACCTAGGAGGAGAATAAATGGGTAAGGAGGCCCATGCATACTAATAATCTCAATAAAATCCTTCATAGTAAGAATAGGGATCATCATTGGAGCTTGTTTTCACACCCTCATGTGTGAACAAGGTTATTTGCAAGTAGACAAGGTCAAGTTTGACCAAGTCAACAACGCTACCATAGGAGGAGTGGCTTACTTTGGAAGACAACGCAGTGTGAATGAGGAAGAGGATATTTGGTGGAGGAAACCCTAATGGATGGGGCCCATGGAGAAAGAGCTTTCACTTGTTTAAAATGAGGGCAAGGCAACCATTGTTTCTCATGCTTTGTATTATTCATCACATTGTTTATTCAGACAATTGTGCATTCTTTGCTGTTTAGCAAGAATTTCCGGGGGAATTCCTGTTTAGGATTCCTTCTCCTTCTTGAGAGGTCTCTTGAGGGATCGCTCTTCATTTTCCTCACATCCAGGCTTGAGGCCAAGCATCCTCCATCAAGACAACATTATTTCTGCAGCAGAATAATACTGTGTTGTTGGGTGTTGCAGCCAGGCTTCAATACATCACCTTCATCAGATATTTTCAGAGGAAAAGTCCCTCTTCCCTTTGATATATCAGATTGAATGCATTCTGGAGCATATTGAAGACTTTGGCATCAAGGCCAACTCATTTCCTAGCCCTACAACGCAGTTCCATCCAGTGACTGCGTTATTTTGGGAGGAGATTTTGTAGTGGGGCTCTTGCAGATTGTTGGAGTGTGAGATATTTGGTGAAGGGATCAGCCTTTCATCCTAAATATCCATTTGAGGAGGCACATTCAGTTTGGGCATCATCTAGAGCCATATCCATCCATTTCTATTTCAGAGTTGCTACTGCTACCCAGCGACTCCGACATTTCTGAAGAATTTCCATTTTGTATGTTTTGCAGCCGATCCTTCTACAGATTGTGCATTATTGCTTCCAGGGGTTGAGATCTTGCTCCCCCTATTGTATTTGAGCCACATATTGACATATTTGTGTATTGAAACTATTATGCAGCAATTTCCCTTCATGGACTGCGTTGTCATAGCTTGAGCTTGCATATGTAGCAGTGGATTTGTCATGGTTCATGTACTAGTTTCTTGAGGATTGAGCTTTGCCTATTTTATGTCACATTTCCTCAAGTTCTTGTATTCTATTGTTGCTGCTATTATTTAATGAGAAGGCTATTATTTTCTCTCACATTTCAATGAGTTTGAGTGTTGCTGCTGCTCCGTTATTGTGTTTTCATATTGCTGGGTCTCCAACTTCAGAATATCTTGAGATATTCTCATTGTTGTAGCATTTACCTGATTTAGAATATTACAGTGGTATCAGAGAATGATCTCTGGCCCAGCCAGTGGATTGCAGCCATCATGCTATCAAGGAAAGAGAAGATGAAGACTCCATTATATGGAGAAAAGTGGGAAGAAGAGCTTACAAATCTTCTTCCAAAATCTGTACAAAGCATTCACGAAGAATTTGAGAAGCTAATGTGGGAGATATGTACAGGATCTCCAAGAGGGTTTGAAACTAAGTCAAACTCTAGTTTTTCTTATGGGAGATGTGAGCATGTAGCTACACCCTATAAGGTACAATGCAGTCACATGGCCAGCTTTTCCATGAGAAGAGAAGAAGATGGAAGAATGCCGAAGAAAGGAACTCTTAGAGGTTTCTTGCATGAGTATGAATCTCAAACTCAGAAGTTTAGAGATCATATTACTTTTCCAGAGTTTTGCAAGATCATGGTAAGGAGGAGTAAGCAACATGATGAGGATAGATTTCTTCTATCTATCTTTGATGGTTCCCCTACTTATTCAGCCAGCGCTTGGATAGAAGAGCTAGACACCTTTCTGTAGCAGCATCAGATTCCCAAAGATGAAGCCATCAGAGTAGCAGTGCTGCACTTGGGAGGTAAGGTCTATGCATGGTGGTTATTTGAGTCATTTACTTTGAAAAATGCAAATACCTCTTCCTATGCAATTTTCATTAGAACTTTGATAAAGAGATTTGGTAGGAGGAATTCTGAAACACATGTGGAGGAAACAAACGCATTCAAACAAACAAAACCCTTGCATGTGATGGAGGAAACCATAGACTCAAAAACATTGCAGAGAAACATGAAGGAGGCTGATATCTTGCGTGATAATTTATTGGAGGCAAGACCTTCATCTTGCATTTTGGCACAAGGAGGCATAGAGATCCCTTTTCCAAAAGAGGATCCAATCATTGGAGGGTTGCCTCATCATGTTGAGGAAGCTGAGGGCAACAACGCTGTCATTTATAGAGTTGATCTAGTACCTCATGCAGAGGAAGGAGGAGCTCTTACTCCCATTAGAGGGATTCTTGCATCTTTGCAAGGAAGTCCCCAAGATCTCATACATGGAGGTCCAAGCACAATCAATGAGCAGCATGATTGTGCAGCATTGCAGCTGGAAGGAGGAGGAAGGGAGGAAGAGTAGCATCATGTGATGAGAGGCACACACCTTTCTCTATTTTAGAGGACTAGTGCAAAGAGGAGGCAAACTGTATTTCGCTATGAGAGCAAGGGCAAGGTGGCCCAACCATATGTACAATCCACTCTCGACATTGATGTCTCACTGCATAGAGGCATTCCACCAGGGAGGCCACCAGATCTATCATTGATGAGAGACATTTTGTCTTTGTATTCACCGCTCTTGGATTTTGGAGAGGTGAAGATTTTGGAGGATAAATTTGGCATGGGGGATGTCAAAGTAGCAGGCAGCAGCAGGAAGAGATCTTCACATGCCAGATCACCAGTGCTGTCTCTTGGGAGGATTGATCCTTACTGGAGGTCTCAACTTTTAGTAGAGTACTACAAGGATCTTGGTGCATGGATGATTCTCGATGACCCGGATAGAGATGATGAGTATATGGTGGATGATATGGTCATCTATTCACATGGAAGAGTCTTCTTGACTAGAGATTCTAGTCTTAAGGAGAAGTTACTGCATGCAGCATATGAGGACATATTTCCCATGCATTTTGATGCATATCTTGCCTTGTCAGAGGAGTTCATTTGGGAGGGCATCCAGCAGAACATACATCAGCATATGGAGAGATGCAGAGCCCAGATGATGATGGAGGAGATGTCACATCCACCTTCCTACTCATTGGGAGCAAGGGAGCATTTTCAGTTGAGCCATTTCAGCTCAAGTCTTCGAGTACATGATGGAGAATGTACAATTTCACCTTATGTTTTGTACTTCTTGTCTTTTTATGAGCAGCATATTATACCAAGTAGTATTATTCCTTATTTCATATTGTATATTGATGTACTTGAAGCCATTTGTAGCATTGAGGTTGGCTATCTCATTGGTGGTTGGTAGGGAGAGCCACATGATTCTCGGTGTGCACCATTGGCACCAAATTGTACTTTCATATTTCTATCTTGTAAAATGATTGTGGCAGCATACAAGTGGCTGGAAGAGCACTTGTTTATATTTGATTTGATGCAGGCAAGGGATCGCACTGCGTTGGTTCCATGGGTGGAACTATGATTCACTCTCTGGTTGTCATTTGGAAACTTGTTCTTATTGTATTATGCTTCCATGTATTGCTGATATGTTTATGTTTATGGGGAGCTTCTATTGGAGAGTGGGCTTGAGATTGAGGGTTCCCATTGGGAGCATGATTCTCCCTACTATACATGTTGTACATTTCAGTAGGAACCATGGGCCAACCATGATTGCCACATTACATTTCTTTTCTTCTTGTGGGAGGAACCACTTGAAGAGCTTGAGGAGGCATTCCATGGATCATGAGGAGATGGAGGCCCTTAGCACAGTCAACTCTTTTTCCTTTGAGGATGAGGGGAGACAGATCTATGAGTTACTCCATTTATATGACCAAAACATATGGTGAGGGTATTGTTGATTTTCATGATGATTTGTCTTTATATATGCATCTCTTAACCATATATGTGCAAGGGTTTGCTCAAAGGAGGGATATCATTCCTTCTAGATTTGGTGGTCTACTTAAGGCCATTGTGGGTGATCACTCCCTAAGAGGATGTGGGGAGGATATTTCTTATGGAGAAAATACTCACATTGCACAATACATCATTCACTTTCTTCAGGATATTGGGTCAACAAACAAATGGTGGGGAGGCCACCTATCATTTTATTTTCTATGGAAGTGGAGAGTCAAACTGCGTTGGCTACATTTGAGGGACCATTTTCCTTCTCCCTTACTTCACATGGAAACTAGCATGATTCTCCTTATGGTTCCCTTGGTTGATATTGCTAAATCTCTTCTTTGTAGCATGATTGGAGGAGAGACACATTGGTTGAATGTGTCCTTGGAGGGAGAAAACTCTCACACACTTTGCACTACATGTTCTAAAGGGAGCATGGGAGATGGTATCGCCACTACAGCAGCTCATTTTTTTCCTTATGAGGTGAGCCATATGAGGAATATGATGTCATATGTTGATGAGTTCCAACTCATCATATATGGAGATACTTGGGCCAGCATGGTTTGCAGCGTTGGAGGAGAGATCCTTGGAGATCTAGTCTTCTTTTTTCCACTTGAGGGCAAGTATTTTGCAGCCCAGGATCAGCACTCGCTCTAAACTTATCATGAGTGGAGATATGGACAACGTGGGGTAGGATACATTTTCTACCATGAGCAGATTTTCATCCCACCTACTTTGTCAGAGCCAAAGGTGGAGGACAATTTCCAGGAGTTGCCTAGTTGGAAGGTAACTTATTTTGTATGGATGATTGCTTGGGGGATGGAGGATCCACATGAGGAAGATGTTCCTCAACACATTATAGACTCCATGCCTTGAGAGGATGCATTCCGATTCTGTCCTTGCAGTTTCTTGAGGACATGCAACATTTGGGAGGGGAGGGCTGTAATATTCCAAAATTTTCTGACAATAATTTGGAATATTAATTTTCACTGATTTCACCTAGGAGGAGAATAAATGGGTAAGGAGGCCCATTCATAGTAATAATATCAATAAAATCCGTCATAGTAAGAATGGGGATCATCATTGGAGCTGGTTTTCACACCCTCATGTGTGAACAGGGTTATTTGCAAGTAGACAAGGTCAAGTTTGACCAAGTCAACAACACTGCCATAGGAGGAGTGGCTTACTTTGGAAGACAGCGCAGTGTGAATGAGGAAGAGGACATTTGGTGGAGGAAACCCTAATGGATGGGGCCCATGGAGAAAGATCTTTCACTTGTTTAAAAGGAGGGCAAGGAAACCATTGTTTCTCATGCTTTGTATTATTCATCACATTGTCTATTCAAACAATTGTGCATTCTTTGCTGTTTAGCAAAAATTGCCAGGGGAATTGCTGTTTAGGATTCCTTATCCTTATTGAGAGGTCTCTTGAGGGATTTCTCTTCATTTTCCTCACATTCATGCTTGAGGCCAAGCATCCTCCATCAAGACAACATTATTTCTGCAGCAGAATAATACTGTGTTGTTGGGTGTTGCAGTGAGGGTTCACTACACCACCTTCATCAGCTATTTTCAGAGGAGGAGTCCCTCTTCCCTTTGATATATCAGATTGAAGGCATTCCAAAGAATATTTCAGACTTTGTCATCAATGCCAACTAATTTCCTAGCCCTACATCACAGTTCCATCTAGTGACTGCGTTATTTTGAGAGGAGATTTTGCAGTGGGGCTCTTGCAGATTGTTGGAGGGTGAGATCTTTGGTGAAGGGATCAGTCTTTCATCCTAAAGATCCATTGGAGGAGGCACATTCAGTTTGGGCATCATATAGAGCCATCTCCATCTAGTTCTATTTCAGATTTGCTGCTGCTACCCAACAACTCTGACATTTCTGAAGAATTTCCATTTTGTATGTTTTGCAGCCAATCCTTCTACGGATTGTGCATTATTGTTTCCAGGGATTGAGATCTTGCTCCCCCTATTGTATTTGAGCCACATATTGGCATATTTGTGTATTGACACTATTATGCAGCAGTTTCCCTTCATGGACTGCGCTGGCATAGCTTGAGCTTGCATATGTAGTAGTGGATTTGTCATGGTTCATGTACTAGTTTCTTGAGGATTGAGCTTTGCCTATTTTATGTCGCATTTCCTCAAGCTCTTGTATTCTATTGTTGTTGTTATTATTTAATGAGAAGGATATGATTTCCTCTCACATTTCAATGAGTTGAGTGTTGCTGCTGCTCCGTTATTGTGTTTGCATATTGCTGGGTCTCCAACTTCAGAATATCTTGAGATATTCTCATTGTTGTAGCATTTTCATGATTTGGAATATTACACCTCACCACAGCTGAAACATATCAATGGAATTTTACCTTTGAATTTTCCCTTACCAATTTTTAGTTTTCTCGTAAAGTAAGCATATTCTTCATCTGAAAGACCTTCTTCATCATCTCCCTTTTCTTCACACTTGCAGGTGCATGTATTTTCAATTGAAGGTTGTTTGTCCTTATTGGTTTTCTTAGATGCAACAAACACAGTTTCTAGATGCGAAGTACCTCTTCTTCATCAAGTCTCATTTCATATGTTATGAGAATTCCATGTAATTCCTCTTTGCTCAGTTTGTTCAGATTTGCAATGTATTCTAAGACCGATACCTTTGGGTTGAATCTCCAGGGTAACGTTCTAAGAATCTTTCGTATAATAATATTCTTGTCAACTGGCTCTCCCAATCCTTCCAGTGTATTGGTTATTTCATCAACGTATTGGAAGTATGAAGCAATGTTTCCATCTTCTTTCATTTTGAGTTGCCCAATTTTTTATCTATAGATTTGAAGCTTTGCTTCTTTGAAATTTGAGTCACTTGCATATATATTCTCAAGCTTGTCCCATACATTTTTGGCAGTTTTACAACCCAACACCTTATGATAAGAAGATTCAATAAGTCCACTGATAATAATATTCTTTTCTTTTGCATAATTTACCAAATTCTTCTTACCTTGTTCATCCGCAGTTGATGTAAATCCATTTTGAACAGTATCCCATACTTCATAACCTTGCACCAAAAGATAGACCTCCATTCTTCCTTTCCAAAGTGCACAATTATTTTCATTGAATAGAGGCACACCATTCTTGGTATGCTCCATGACCTCCTTCCAACTATTAAATTTCTATTGAAGGAACCAAGCTCTGATACCAATTGTTGGAAATACTGAGAGGGTGGGGGGGCGGGCGAGGGGTGGGGGTGAGTTAGTATTCCTTTCAATTAGAGCATTAGTTAATCTTCAATTATTATCAGTTTTTGTACAATGATAGTAGTAAACAAAAGGAACACAAATGCACAGAGTTTTTAAGGTGGAAACCCTCTCCAGGACAAAAATAACCTGAATGCTTTTCTAATAATTCTTTAATATTCAACTCCAATTGAAAATAAAGCTCCAACTTCCTAGAATCTAGAAAAGCATTATTCTCCAGCTCCCACTGGATGGATGCTCCAATGCCTGAGATTATTCAGTATTCAACTGAATGGATGCCCCAACACCCAATGAGCTACAAATCACCCTAGCACCACCCTACCACCCTATAGAAGAATAAAAAAAGAATGGACTCCTGTACCAGGGAAAATGGTCCACTTTACAATGATATAGAATGATGTAGAAGAAGAAGACACATTAGACCATAACCCCAACTATGACACAACCAGCTAATGATGATCCTAGACCTCCCGACACTGCCTCTTCAACTCTTGGCAAATAGACACTAGTACAATTTTTACAATGATGTATTTACAATGACTTAGTACAATGATACCCTTATAGTGACTGTATGCAGTGCTGCCCACTTGAAGTCTTCATGTGATGAACTTCCTGTTGTTGTTCCACATCTTGATTGCTACTCATGTCATGCTACTCTCTTCTGCACCTTTCTTTACTTTTCTTCCCTAGAAATTCTGGGCCTTTGTAGCCCTTGGCAAACATATGATCTAGCTTTTTCTTGCCTTCTAGGAGATCTATAGTGAATCTGGTGTATCTATGTTATTTTAGATCCCCATTATATGATTTTTGGTTTTGTAGTATTCCTCTGAGTCTTCTTTCCAATGCCACAGGTCTGACCCAATTTGGATTCTTCAAGAGAGAGTTATGCCCAATCTCTCACAATGAACTTATGGACTCATTTGGTAGAGTGAAATTGTACGACGTGCCACATGTTATTGTTTCTTCATTCTGATTTGAAATTGATACAGCGAGAAATAAATTCCGTGCAGTATCTGTCACTTTTTACAGAATTCCAATCCGATACATAGAAAGAGAGTTATGATGATTTTCCCAAGTTCACTTCTTTGAGATGAAGTTCAGGAGCCTGCAAAAACACTAAATTCCACATATCATATCTCTGAAAATATTGCGCAACTTGATCTAAATTTTTTATAGGATCTTCCTCAGGATTTCTTCTTCGCTTCATAAACATTTTGGCTTCTGAAACTTTGTATAAAAATATTTAGAGCGAAAATTCCATGATGACCTATTTCAGGTAGCGAAATCCCTACATCAGCAGGATATGAGGATCACAATTTATATAAATGCTTAGGTTGAGAGGGGCTTAAACAAGTGAACATGGGAGTGATTTTAGGAGCTTAAAAATGATTAATTTTTGAATTTTCAATGGCCCATGCTACAACCCCATGGGGTTTTAGCCCACTAACTGGGGTTACAAACTTCAAACATGAATATCTCTCAAACCGTGAAGAGTTACGTGGTGTGCCATATATCAACAGAAAAATCTCGACAAGTAGAAACCATATAAAGAATTATTGACCTATAATATATTAATTTGGTAGGTAAAATTTCCCATGCAATATTGGGGTAGCCCCTGGTGCTGCTTGGGTTGACATCAATGACAACCACTGATCAACAGAAGTGGATAGCAAAAATCCAAGAGTATGGTTTGGACATCAAAGCCAACAAAATGGTCGAGGGACAGGGGTTAGCGAAGTTGTTGACAAAGAAAAATTTTCAAGCCTTTGGGAATTAATCTATTGGCACTAGTGGATGGAGTTGTTAGTGAAGAAGGTCAAAGCAAGTCTAAAACAGGTATTCAATATAAAAAATTTGTACTCTGATTGGTATAAAGGTATTGTACATTACCTATGTTTCTTTTCCTTCCCAACTTCACTAAAAAGAACAAAATACAGAGCTCTCAAGCTCAACTATCAGCCATATGTTATTGTGGAAGCGAAGCTATACTGGAAAGATTCTACTGGTATTTTGCTGTTATGTTTGACCGAAGCAGAATCTGTTGAAGTCACCAAAAAATATCATGAAAGTCTGTGTGGAGGACTCTATAGTTGGAAGGTCACTACTCATAAAATTCTCAAGTCAGGTTTCTATTGGCCAACCCTGTTTTCAGATGTTTACAGACTGGTCAGAAGTTGTCAGAAGTGTCAGTTGTTTGTTGAAAAGAAAAAACTTGATCCATTACCTCTCATCCCTGTATTTATTGAAGAACCTTTCAGGCAATGGGGATTGGATTTTATTTTAGAGATCAATCCACCATCAAGTGGATAGCTCAAGTGGATTCTGACTACCACTGATTATTTTACAAAAAGGTGGAAGCAATACCCATGAAGAAGGCAAATGACCAAGTAGTGATTAAGTTTCTGGAGGAAAACAGTCCAGTCAAAATTGTTACTAATAATGCCCAGGTATTCAACTCTGCACGTTTCATTAATTTTTTTCAAACATACAATGTAATATTATCACATTCCACAACATATCACCCTCAAGGGAATGGATTTGGAGAGTCCTCAAACAAGACATTGGTCAGGATCTTGAAGAAGACAATCGCTGAAAATAAGAAGGACTGAGATATGAAGTTGAATTTTTCCCTCTGGGTAGTTCGAGTCACTGCCAAGAGATCTACTAGAAAGCCCCCCTATGAATTGTTTTATAGAAATCAAGCGTTGTTTCCTACTCAACTGGCCAAACCAGTAATTTATTTCCTTCAAGAAGCTCAAGAAGAGCCTAATGCTCTGGTAAGGAGATTGAACAAAATAATTGAGTCAAGTGAAAATAGAAGCAAAGTCAGGGATAATTTGATTACTTATCAAGAAAATATGAAGTCTATATTCGACAGGAAAGAAAAAAAAGTTCTCTTTCAAGCAGGAGATCTAGTACTGAGATGGGACACTAGACGAGAAGAGAAGGGGAAGCATGGTAAATTTTATCCTCTATAGTATGGTCCATTCAGAATCTCTGAGGCAAGGTCAAATAACACATTCATTTTGGAAGATCTAGATGGAGAGCCAGTACAACTTCCTATGAACGGGCAGTATCTGAAGCATTACTTCCAACATTAAAATTTAGCACTCCACCATTGTATATACCACATTGCTCATTGTTCATATGTCACCAAGAAATATTTGACTCCATGCCCAATGGATAAGGCACTAGTCTGCAGTTCTTAGTGCTTCCATGTAAGAAAGCACTATCCCTAGGTGGAGCCAGATGTTATGGCTCATTTTCATTTACCTTTGAGATATTTTTCAAAACACCAAAAGAGCATATATGTTAGAAAATGTAAAAGTTTGCGTGTCATAGAAGAATTTTGATTTATCTATTGGCACATTTAACATTAAGTGATGAGATGTGAAGGTGGGTTGATTCGGGCTCGGTCACGTGCAGAACAGTTCAAGAACCAGACTGATGGGTGCGTTCAGGACATTGCACACTGGACATGGTCGAGTTGGGCTCTTTCACAAGCTCGAGAGGGACTAGCATGGCAGAACACCAAATAAGTTCGAGAGGGTTATGCCGTGGAGTAAACGAACTAATTCCCCAAAGGAAGAGAAAGGGTGCATTTCCCTTAAAAACTTAAGAGTTCCAAAGGAGGCACAAAGGGGAAAAGAGACGATCGGGATCAAAGCGCAGAACCGGAGCGGAGAGATGGACAGTGGATACTAGCTACAAACCGCAAGTTTCAAAAGACAAGCGCGGGAGGTAAATGATAAAGTAGCTGAAGTGTGATGTGCGATGCCCGGTGGGACCCGACCACATAGTGCATATCACTAGTTTTAACAGTTAAGGGCTAAGGTAAATGTTATACTCGCCAAAGAGTGATGTCTGATGTGGTGGGTCTCGATCAAAAAATCACAAATCACGAATTTTAAAGGATAACCGCAGGAGGTAAGTGATAAATTCTCTGAAATCCAATGTGTGATGCCCGGTGGCACCTGATCGCATAGCACAAATCGCGATACTTAAAAGATAAGTGTCAAAGACAAACTAAAAGCAGTGAAATGCAATGTGCGAGTGGATGCGACACAGTTTCAAAAGTGAATTCCAAAGTTTTCCAGATCCGGAAGTAAGGCATTTTCATGTGTTAAACTGTGTCGGAGGAAGAAAAGAAGGTTATAACGTGAAACCAGTGAAACACCTTGGCAATGAAGAAATAGGCAAAACGCAGCAGACAAACTTGGGTAAGTGACCCGACGCAGAACAAAGGAGAAGAGGAAGAATCAAGTAGCAGGTGATATGAGTGACAACGTTTGAAGCACGGGGGAATAGGCAGAGGCAACACCATTAGGAGCACGACAGCTGGGTCAAGTCAGGCATGAAGGCGTCGTTACAGAGCTGTGCAGCCACTGCATCATGACCAGAAAGGCCACCTCGGCACTTTGGGAGGACGCATCAGCAACATCAGATTCAATAAACAAACAATATTTCCAATTTTAATTTTCTCTCTCAAGTATGATTGCACAAGTTATCTTAACAGTTTAGGTAGTTGAATAGTTTTAAGAAGTTCAGTAGTTACAAACCAGTGTACTAATGTATTTAAGTAGATAGAAAATAAAGAAAAGGGGTTCTGAGTTTTGGACCTCTGGATGACTGTTAGTTTATGACTGAATTCTCTCATAAATTAATGAAAGAAGATCAAGTTTCCTACACCTATTGATGTTGATACGTCTTTCCTGTTTCGCTCTATGGTTATTCCTCTTTGAATGAAGTGAAGTAATGTAGCAACCGGTCTCTTAATTACATATGTGAGTAAGAGTTAAATAACCTTAATTTGCGCTCCTTCACCTCATCTCTTCTCTCTCCATCAAATCCTGATAGAAATTTAAAGTGATAGATTCTGTGTTTACAGCATATTATTTTAAGTTCTCTCTTCCTCCATGAATTTCCTCTGAAACTTAAAAGTGGTAGATTTTGTGTTTTGAGTTTCTATTGCAATTCTTCTTTTCATTCCATTCAAATATCAATAGTTTATGGCATTATGAAGGCTTTCATTATATCAAATTATTGAGGGTATTAAGTAACTGAATTCCAAGGGTGTTAAACAGAGGCCATTTGATATGGTAATTGTGACATAAATTTATAAAATGTCTTAAGCACTGATTCCTTACCACAACCAAGAGATTGTTTCTTGAGATACAACAGTCCCCAAAAGGGAAAATTCCCATCATAGAGTGTCCTCCTTGCCCCTTAGATGAATATGGGATATTTGGAGATGTAAATATAAATTTTTTAAAATTATTTTTAATGTGACCAATTATTTTTAATTTATAAATTTATAATTTCCCGAGCTTTACACCAGGTCCAGTCCATACATGCATCGCCATAAAATTTGTGAGTTGGCATGAATAAGACTCCCAACCAGACGGCAAGTTCCAATGTGTACCGGACGAAACTTTAATTAAAGAGTGATGGGTATTTCTCAGCCTACCTTTGAAAGGAATTTATGTAACCCCGCATTCCATGTGGGAGGGGTTCTTGAATATAATAAATTATTTTAAGTGAAAATATAGGGGTTGTAGAGGTGAAAATTTACATGTTGCTTTATGACAGACGGAATACATGAAGCCTTTAATTTTGATGCATTTATCTATTTAACAATGTGCGATATATATTTTTTGGGTTATAAAATAATTAATGTAGTTGGATAGTATGTTTACTATTAAATATAAATTAGTTTAAATTTAATGATAAGCATATATTATCCAACCACATTAGTCTGAGAAATCATAATCACCACTCGTAACAATGTATGATGCAATTCTTTAAACGTCATCTTTACATATATATATATATAGCAACGTCATGTGCATGTGTGATGGGTTATGGGTGGTTGTATATAACTAATTCTTGTAAATGACAATATATGGGTGAACGTCATCTTTACATATTCATAGCAACGTCATGTGCATGTGGGAGGAGTTGTTGGGTTGAAAAGTAAAAAATTGATGACATTGTGAAAACGAAAGGTAGATTTTCTACATGCATGTAACCTTTTTCTTTAAATATATTTAATTTTAGGCCAGTTAGGTGTGGTTAATCGTGATTTTATATCAAAGAAAATTGTTTGTTTCACAATATAATTATTTTATTGCTTCCAAGTTCCAAAGCTGTTCGTGGGAAGGATAAATGTACTAACCACATAAGATTTTATTTATAATTGATTTTTTATTAACTTTTTAGGTTATATATCAATGAAATTTGAATGTTTGTAATGGATTTTCTAGTATGTTATTATAAAGTGGTGTTGTCTTTATTTCATAAATATTTAAAAAAAAAAATTAAATTATATATTTACGCTGTAAAGCGTATTTATTTGAAAACAACTTTTCTAGTTTTATATTTGCAATTTATGGAACGTTGTTAAATGCGGAGCTTGGAGAATGAACGCGGTGAAGACCTAGCCGACCTAGCTGTTTTCCTAGGGTTTCGAGCGCTCGCCGTAGCCGCAGACTGCTTAATTCTATGGTAGCATCCTCAGGAGGAGGGCTGCCACCCTCCTACCGCAATGTAACGAGTGGGGACCATACGACGCAGTTTCCCCATTCTGCAACTGTACAACAAAAGACAACCCCTATCTTGGGAGCAAAATGGCAAGCCAAAATGAAGGGACAATTCTTGCAAAGGGTAGTCAAGAAACCAAGATTTGTTATCCCAGCGTCGAAGTTGGACGAGTATAGAGGATACATGAAGAATCATACTTTAATCTGTAAGTTTATAGGTATCTGACCTTCAGAAAAGGAATTACTAAAATGGATTCAAATAAAATGGCAGCCCAAAGGTCACACTGATCTGAAACTAGGGGTGAAGGGTTTTTTTACAGTAATTTTTTCTAATTTACTAGATAAAGAACACATTTTTGAGGGAGGGCCTTATTTCTATAGCAATGCTGGGCTTTTTCTCAGACAATGGGAGGAATGTTACAACCCTGAACAAGAGAAATTTCTGGCTGCTCCTGTTTGGGTTCCGCTATTTGGGCTTCCTATGGATTTCTGGGACCCTGAAATTTTGGAAGGAATAGGAAACACATTAGGTACTTTTGTTAAAATAGCAGACTCCACTGCTCGGGGGCGCTATACATCCTTTGCAAGAATCTGTATTTATATGAATATATCTGAACCCTTGCCAGAGATGATTGAATTGGAATACGAAGGTAAATTCTGGCTTCAGCTTCTAGATTATGAGCATATCCATTTTCCCTGTCGACGCTGTCATGAGTGTTGAAAATGCAGCAAGATGATGGAGCTTAGTGAAATGAAGTCGCCTTCACTAAGTGGGCCCGCAGGCAAATTCTGGCGCAAAATTCTATTTTTAGACTATGTCTATTTTTAGACATATGGAGAATGGTTCGGGGATTCCAGTTTGAGATTCTTGGAGCATTGGTCATGTTGGTAAAAATAGATGAGACTCTATTTTTTAGGTCGAAGAGGTCGAAGGCTATTTTTAGACTGCCTCTCCTAAAAATAGGGAAGTCAAATATTATCTACCCTTAATAATATTTAGACTATAAACAACAGTTTACTCTCTTGGAGCACTTCAGTTCGAGCTACAGAAGTGGCTCATGCATCTGACAGAGGAATCACGTGGTTCCCAAGGGTTTGATGGCATCATGCATGGTTGACTTCAATTGGACTTCAGTGGCAGAAGTTTGGAGGAGTTAATGAGACAGATAGTGGAGTTGTGTTCTGTTTATTTTAGTTGAACTAGTTGAGATTAGTTTAACTAGCCAATCAATTAGTTATGAGTGGAGTGAATTAAATATTATTTAATTCATTAATTAGTAACTCATTATTCAACTCAAGAACACATCAGTTCACTACAGTGCATGATCAGTTCAGTGGAGACCAGTGAAAGAGGTAGATGAAAGGGTGGAGTTAGCTATCAGTTGTGACTATGTTGTTGCTATTTGCAACACACAGATAGGTGGAGTAAGCCCATGAGGATTGCGCAGTTCAGGCTGGTGGTTTATCTATATAAAGAGGCCATCCCATAGCATTCAAACACGCAATAGAGGCAAGGCAATTGGCGGTGAGTTTTGAACCAGTAACCTGTTCAAAACTGAGCTAGATTGTGAGTAACTTTATGAGAAAGTACTGAGTACTTGTGAGGAGTATTGTACTGATTTAGTTACTTGATTTCTCCATTATAATATACACAATAGCTGCGGGGTTTTCAGCTATAAGCTTTCCCCATACATACTGTGTTAATGTGTATGATGATTTGATGTGTTATCGCTTGATTTTATTTCCTCATGTTTGATGATCTGAGTGGAAGAGATTATGTGTTGCATATAAATTCGAATTGTATGTGATCAGGATAGTCTCGGTGGATAATTAATCATTATTCAGCAAATTTCTACATGGTATCGGAGCTATTGAAGCGGAGATTGATCATCACAGTGATTACAAACTTATTTCGGTAGACAGAGTCTGCATGCGGGCCAGGTAGCCTCCGGATTCATCTTTCTTCGGAAAGTGAAAGGTCTGGTAAACGCCCCTTGCAGTCAATGTCTGTGCTAGAAATAATTTGTTCTCACAGATCTAGAGCGGTTGAGCTTTGAGGTGGAATTCAAATTTTGCAGCAGTTTTGTTTTCTTGGTGCCAGTGTTGAAAATGTCTTTCAACGGTTTGCGACTCGAATATGCTCTTGAAGGCAGTTCGAATTATGTTGCATGGAAGGATCGCATGGAGGCAGTATTAGAAGATAATGGACTGAAGGAGTTCGTGGATATGGGATGTCCAAAAGCCCAATGATCCTGCTGAAGTCGAAGCATGGCAAAAGAAGATGGCGAAGTGTCGAAGGATCTTGTTGGAGGGCGTCAAGGATCATATTGTATCCAGCCTGCATGGAAAGGCTACTCCATATTTAATGTGGAAAGCTTTGACGGATCTATTCCAGAGTAAGAGTGACCAAAGGAAGCTGGCGCTCAAAGATAAGCTCGGGAACATCAAGATGGAGAAAGGCGACAGTATCGCCAAATACCTCACGAAGTTCACTCAGTGCAGAGATGAGCTGGGAAGTGTGGGGGTGACTGTCGAAGACGAGGACATGGTCGACCTGGCTCTCCTTGGTCTTCCGAAGGCTTGGCACTCATATCAAGATAGTGTCAATGGTCGGGAGAAGCTGCCGCGATAGGATCGCCTTTGGGCGGATCTCATGCAGGAGGAGATAAGGAGGACTACTCAAGATGGATCTTCATCAAAGGGAGCTGATGAAGAAAACTGCGCTTTGGTTGCCAAAGCAAAGAAGGGGAAGGGTAAGAAAACCTCTCATTCTGGTGCAAAGGGCAAGAAGCAGGATATGGCGAAAGTGAAGTGTTTTCACTGCCATGATCACGGACATTATGCTACCAATTGTCGAAAGAAGAAGAAGAACAAGCAAGCGGGAAGATCTGCAGATGGAGAAGCTTTGGCTTCACAGTTCGAGCTTGACTTTTCACTGATTGCATGCTTGGTTTCAAGTGTGATGGGATCGGTGTGGTTCTTGGACAGCGGTGCGTCATTTCATATGACGGGAGATCGGGAGTTGTTCTCAGATCTGGAGGACAAAGATTTGGGTATGCACATCGAGATGGGCAATGACGGTAGATACAGTGCGACTGGTATCGGTACCGTATCCTTTCAGAGGGAGTCTGGTAAACCCTTTGTCTTAAAGGATGTCATGCATGTACCTGGATTGAAGAAGAACCTGATTTCAGTAGCGATGTTGGAGGATAAGGGGTATGATGTGGTCTTCAGCGAAGGAAAAGCCTTCCTGCGCAATAAGACTACTGGAGAGACCCGGAAGATAGGGGTTCGAACTCATAACCTTTATCAGTTGCAGGTAGATGACTGCGTAGCTATGGCATGCAAGGCGAGATAAGTGGTGAGCCGGGATGATGAGGGTGAACTGTGGCATAGGAGATTGGGCCACCTTCACCATGGAGCTTTGAAGATTCTGCAGCAGATTTCTACCGGACTTCCTAAGGGCACTCTTGCGCAGTCAGATCAGTGCAAGGGGTGTACTTTGGGGAAGTATTTGAAAGCCACCTTTCACGAGAAGGATAATCGTGCCACGGCGATCCTTGAGAGAGTTCACACAAACGTGTGTGGTCCTTTCTCAATTGCTTCGACAGCAAAGCACAAGTATTATGTGATCTTTGTTGATGATTTCTCTCGAAAGTGCTGGATCTTCTTCATGCAGAAGAAGAGCGATACATTCGCGAAGTTCTGTGAGTTTAAAGCACTGGTCGAGAAGGAGTCGGTGAAGAAGGTGATTGCTCTAAGGAGTGATAACGGTGGTGAATTCATCTCGGCTAAATTCAAGGAGTTCTGCAGCACAGAAGGGATTCGGAGAGAGCTTATCACACCCCATAACCCATAGCAGAACGGGGTGGCTGAGCGGAAGAACAGAACGATCGTGGGTGCTGCACGGGCGATGTTGCATGATCAAGGCCTACCCCTTCACTTGTGGGCTGAGGCATGCAATACAGCAGTGTATGTGCAGAACCGTTGTCCTCACAAGGTTCTTGGCATGAGTACACCAGAGGAGGCTTATTCTGGCAAGAGGGCTGATATTTCCCATTTGCGGATTTTCGGATCTCCTGTCTACATGCATGTGACGAAGGATGCAAGAAGGAAGCTGGATCCAACTGCTGAAGTTGGAATATTTGTGGGGTACAATGATACACCTCACAACTATCGGGTGTATGTGCCAGACAGTCGCAAGACTGTTGTGCGACGGGATATAAAATTTCAGGAGGAGAAAGCCATGCAGTGTTCGCTTGAGAGGGAGCTACACTTGCATGCGGATGAGGAGCTGTTAGTTCCTAAGGAGGAGCTTCCGGATGTGGATCAGCCACAAGAGGAGGTTCAGGAGGTGGAAGAAACCACCCAGGCAGCGCCAACCATCAGAGGGTGCATGCACACTACAGAAGCTGAGCGACTGGCTCGGGATGCAGAGAAGGTTGTAGGACCACCTACAGCACAGCGCAGACAGAGACAGTCACCGGATCGGTACACTGGATACATGGCTCTTGTGAGTCAATGTGTTGTGACGGAGCCATCCTCTTTTGAGGAAGCCGTGGAGGAACCCGCATGAGTTGATGCCATGATCGAAGAATATGATTCGATCATCAGGAACAGTGCATGGGAGATTGTCCCAAGACCGGTTGGGAAATCAGTTGTAGGTTCGCGATGGATCTACAAGGTGAAGCAGGCGGCTGACGGGAGTGTGGAGAAGTACAAGGCGAGATTTGTCGCCCGTGGCTTCTCACGGATCGAGGGGATTGACTATGAGGAGACTTTTGCACCTGTCGCAAGGTACTCTTCCATACGGACGATCCTTGCTCTCTCAGCGCAGATGGGGTGGCACATTCATCAGATGGATGTGAAGACTGCGTTCCTCAATGGAGTTATTGAGGAAGAGGTGTACATAGAGCGGCCTGAAGGTTTTGAGATCTTCAGCAGTGAGTCGCATGTGTGCCGACTCAAGAGAGCACTGTATGGGCTGAAGCAAGCACCTCGTGCTTGGTACACTCGGATAGACAGCTACTTCACCGGGTTTGGATTCTCCAAGAGTGAGGCGGATCCAAACCTGTACCAGATTGTGGTGGAGGGGAAGCTGTTGATCATCGTACTGTATGTAGATGATCTGATTTTGACTGGCGATGAGCAGTTGATACTTTCATGCAAGGAGGATATTGCATGAGAGTTTGAGATGAAGGACTTGGGCATCCTTCATTATTTCCTGGGATTGGAGATTTGGCAGCGCAACGGAGGACTGTTTGTTTCTCAGGGAAAGTATGCCCGGGAGATTCTGGAGAGGTTCAACAAGCAAGGCTGCAAGACTGTTGACACTCCTCTTCCTGGTGGTTGGAGGAAGGAGGATGCTACTTCAGCAGAGGTAGTGGATGCCACTGTCTATCGACAGTTGGTGGGTTCGCTTATGTATCTGGTCAATACACAACCCGATATATGCTATGCTGTTAACCAGCTTTCGCAAGCTATGGTTAAGCCTACTAAGCTCTTTTGGAAGGCAGGCAAGCATGTATTGCGCTATATTAGAGGCACATCGGGATATGGTCTATGGTACAGACACAGAGGGCTGGAGCGGGCTTCGGGTCGCACCGATGCAGACGGTAGGAGTCCAACTGGACTCCGTTGTTAACATCCCCTGGGAGGAGTTTTCAGCATTGGGTCGACAGCAGCTTCTGCACAAACAGGAAGCGCAGATCCGTGGCACTCCGCCCGCAGAGGCCGAGTACATGGCGCTAGCTCGTTTCGTATAGGCTATTTGGATGAGGAAGATCCTCAGGGATTGTTCAAAGTTGGCATTTGAGCCTCCACAAAGGATCTGATCGTGATGTCCGTAGTTGCATTAAACTCTCGCTAATCCAAAGATTTCATGATAGGTCCAAACACATCGACATGGTACCATCATATCGTAGATTGTGTTCAGACGGGAGAATCATGATGCTTTCATATATTCCCACGGAGGATCAGATGCTGACATCCCGACGAAGGCGCTACCAGAGCAAGTTCGAATTCCACAGAAAGGTGATAGGGGTTGCAGATAATCCATATCTTGTCGAGAGGGAGGTTAGAAATGCAGCAAGATGATGGAGCTTGGGTGAAATGAAGTCGCCTTCACTAAGTGGGCTCGCAGCAAATTCGGCGAAAATTTATTTTTAGACTATGTCTATTTTTAGACATATGGAGCATGGTTCGGGATTCCAGTTTGAGATTCTTGAAGTATGTGTCATGTTGGCAAAAATAGATGAGACTCTATTTTTGAGGTCAAAGAGGTCGAAGTCTATTTTTAGACTGCCTCTCCTTAAAACAGGGAAGTCAAATATTATTTACCCTTAATAATATTTAGACTATAAACAGCAGTTTACTCTCTTGGAGCACTTCGGTTCGAGCTACAGAAGTGGCTCATGCATCTGACAGAGGAATCACGTGGTTCCCAAGGGTTTGATGGCATCATGCATGGTTGACTTCAGTTGGACTTCAGTGGCAGAAGTTTGGAGGAGTTAATGAGATAGATAGTGGAGTTGTGTTCTGTTTATTTTAGTTGAACTGGTTGAGATTAGTTTAACTAGCTAATCAATTAGTTATGAGTGGAGTGAATTAAATATTATTTAATTTATTAATTAGTAACTCATTATTCAACTCAAGAACACATCAGTTCACTACAGTGTATGACCAGTTCAGTGGAGACCAGTGAAAGAGGTAGATGAAAGGGTGGAGTTAGCTATCAGTTGTGACTATATTGTTGCTATTTACAACACACAGATAGGTGGAGTAAGCCCATGAGGATTGCGCAGTTCAGGCTGGTGGTTTATCTATATAAAGAAGCCATCCCATAGCATTGAAACACGCAATAGAGGCAAGGCAATTGGCGGTGAGTTTTGAACTAGTAACCTGTTCAAAACTGAGCTAGATTGTGAGTAACTTTATGAGAAAGTACTGAGTACTTGTGAGGAGTATTGTACTGATTTAGTTACTTGATTTCTCCATTATAATATACAAAATAGCTGTGAGGTTTTCAACTATAAGCTTTCCCCATACATACTGTGTTAATGTGTATGATGATTTGATGTGTTATCGCTTGATTTTATTTCCGCATGTTTGATGATCTGAGTTGAGTTGAGTGGAAGAGATTATGTGTTGTGTATGAAGTTCAAATAGTATGTGACCAGGATAGTCTCGGTGGATAATTAATCATTATTCAACAAATTTCTACAATGAGTATGGCCATTTGTACAAATCATGCCCCCTTAATGGCTCCGAACAACAACCTTCTCATGGCAATGGCTCAGAGGAGCTTCCTCGACAGGATGATGAGGGGTTTGTTCTAGTAACTTCCAAAAAACGACCTCCTCGCTCAGGAAATATAGGCTCTGGTTCGGCCACAAAACAAAACCCTCCTAACCTGAAAACAACAAAAAATAGGTACGAGGTTTTACAGGAAGAAGGCGAACCGTCTGTCTTAGAGGTCGCAGCAGAAGGTCCAACAGAAGGTAAATCGAAGGCTATACAGAAAAACCGATCTTCCAAGCGGAAAGCTGGGCAGGAAATGGACGCTCCTGAAGACAGGCCGTTGCAAGACCTTATCCCAATGGAGGTAGAACAAACCAAAGAAGACTTGAGTGCAGAAGAGAAACTGTTGAAAAGCCTTTTATTTGAATGGAGGAATCTTGACGATCGCTTCATCCCGACAGACCAGAAGAAATTATATAAAGAAACATTTGAACATTATCTTATATTGCAAGCCCAGCAAGAAGCCCAAGAACGAGAACAAACAGCCAGCAGGAAGGCTCCCCCCCCCCATCAAAACCGACAAAAAAGCGAGGACGACGAACCCTGCAGGAATCAATACAGTTGGTAGGAGAAATGCTGATTAATACCAGAAAGATAATACTGTTAACAATGATATTTCAACAACTACCCAAAAATTCCTAATGAAGGTACTCTCCTGGAACATTAGAGGTCTTAATAGTAAGGGTAAACAACGATATTTGAAAGAGAAATTGAAGGTCGAGAAACCTCAAGTCATGTTACTACAGGAAACAAAAGTCTCTGGGCAGAAGATGTAGTCTATAATCCAATCTTTCAAAATGCAATATGAGGTTATGGCTATTGACTCTGCGGGCACCTTCGGAGGCATAGCCATACTTTGGAATGTTGCGGAGATCGGTGTAGAGGGATGGATAGGCTCCCCCAGAATTTTAACAGCTACTTTCCGTCAGATTGGCTCTGAGGATAGGATCCTCATCTCGGCGGTTTATGGACCTCCAATTCCAGGAGAGAGCGCAGAGTTTTTGCAGAGTATACGAACATTGAGTACAATGCATAATGAAAAGTATTGGCTATTAGGTGGGGATTTTAACATGATATTGAATCTCTCAGAAAAAAAGGGAGGGCTACGAAGGGAGGATCCAGAAATGGCTCTTTTTCGAGAGTTACTAAATGATCTACGTTTAGTAGACATCCCCACAGTAAATGGAAATTACACTTGGAATAACCGCAGGGGAGAGCGGCATCAGGTTGCATCTAGTTTGGATCGTTTTTTGGCAACGGAAGCTCTGGTGAGTATGGATATCTACTATGAAGCTGATATTCTTCCTACTCTAGGATCATACCATTGGCCAATCAGAATGGAGATTGATGTGAAGGCAAGCCAACATAATCGACCTTTTAGGTTCAAACTCTTTTGGCTACGAGATCCCGGGGTTATGGAAAAAGTCAAAAATTGGTGGGGTTCAAATCCAGTCAGGGGTCATAATAAGATGCATTCATTCCAGTTTCGTTTAAAACAATTAAAAACTGAAATCAGACGTTGGAATCATCTAGAGTTTGGTCACATTCAACAGTATCAAACTCGCCTGAATGAAAAAATGAAGGAGATTTAGCAGCAAATTATCCTCCATGGCCGAACAGAGGACTTGGTTCTACAGGAAGGTCGTACCCTCAATCAACAAGAAGAGAGAAGAAAGCAAGAGGAGATACTGTGGAAACATAAATCCCGAGTCACTTGGCTAAAAGAAGGTGACCGCAATACCAATTTTTTCCACAAAACCATGTTACAGCGTCACCAGCATAACAGAATCTTTTCACTAAAAGCAACAAATGGGGAGCGTTTAATCAAACACGAAGATATGGAGAGAGAGCTGACAACCCATTTCAAAGATCTACTGACGGAACCTCTACCTAATCGTCAGGAAGCTATTTAGAAGGTAACTGAGCACATTCCTCGAGTGATTACTAGAGAGAAAAACCTTGCTCTGCTACGAGCAGTTACTTTACAGGAGGTTGAAGAGGTGGTCTTGAATCTACCAAAGAATAAAGCCCTGGGGCCTGATGGGTTTACAAGTGAATTTTTTAAAGCAACATGGCAATTCATTGGTCCTGATATTCACGAGGTTGTTGAAGAATCCTGAAGGAATAAGATGGTTTATCCAGCTCTGAATGCTGCCTTCCTGACCCTTATCCCTAAGAAAAAAAATGCAGACACCCCAGTGGGCTTTTGTCCGATCGCTCTCTGTAATGTGATCTATAAAATTCTCTTTACTATTATGGTCAACCGCTTAAAACCTTTATTGCCCACTCTAATTTCTCCAGAACAAACTGGTTTTGTCAAAGGAAGACAAATCTTGGATGGAATAGTCGTTGCTCAGGAAGAAATCCACTCACTCAAGAAAGATAAACGGAGAGGCTTGTTAATTAAGTTGGATTTGTCCAATGTGTATGACCGCATAAGTTGGCAGTGCCTGATAGAGGTAATGAGAGCCTTCGGGTTTGATGAAAGATGGCTCCAATGGGTACACTCATTCATCTCCTCCCTGCATTTCTCAATTTTACTGAATGGTAGTCATTCTATTTTGTTTAACATCTCGCGAGGCCTTCGACAAGGTGACCCTCTCTCCCCATTTATGTTCATAATTGCTGCAGAAGGCTTAGGTAGACTTATTAAAGCTCATCTAGCTGAAGGGAAGATCCAAGGCCTCAAATTGTGGGGACCACACCTTCCGCTGACTCATCAGCAATTTGTAGATGATATCTTATTATTCTGTATGGCAACATTGAAAGAGTGCAAAGCCATCCTCAAAATTCTGGAAGTCTTCATGGCTGCGTCCGGTACTTAGATCAACAATGACAAGTCCAATGTCTACTTCTTCAATTGTATTGTTGCAATGAAAAATTTTATTGCAAGGACCTTAGGGTTCCAACGGGGTTCCTTCCCTTTGAAATACCTTGGTATGTTTTTAAATTCAGGCCCCATTCGGATAGCAAATTTGCAGGATATCCTCATAAGAGTGGAGAAAAGGATATAGAATTGGGCTTTCAGAGTTCTGAATGCACCTGGGCGCCTCATTATGTTAAAATATGTGCTTCAAGCTCTATCAGTATACCAACTGTCCAGAAGGGCCTGCCCGAAAGGGATTTTCACTCAACTGGTCTGCATGTTCAAAAAAAATTTATGGCAGGGAGCCCAAGCTAATAGGAAATGGGCTCTCTTATCTTGGGACAAATTACTGAAACTGAAGGCTGCAGGTGGACTGGGCCTCCGAGACCCTTTCATCTTGAATAATGTGTTGTGAGCTAAACTGTGGTGGCGCTGGCTCCAGGGAGGGCCGGATCTTTGGAAGAACATTTGGAGAACAAAATATGACATGCCACTCATAGTCCCTAGTCGCTTGAAGGTAGATATTGTCCCAAAAGGCTCCTCAATTTGGAACCTAGCAACCATGAACATATATTTAATTCGTGCTCACAGCTTTTGGGAAATTAGAGAAGGATGCACAACTCTTTTTTGGGAGGACTCTTGGCAACAATGGGAAAAACTGTTTAGTCGACTGGACTTGGGTGAAATTTTCCTATACACGAATACACCAAATCAGAGACTAGTGCAACAATATTGGTGGCCTAACCATAATGACATGTGGTGGAAATGGAAAGACAAGAACTGGTGGATGGCAGCTCCAGCAACGCAACAATGGGACAATCTTGCTAAAGAACTCAAAACACGTAAACTCAGACAAGTATCTGGTCCAGATATCCTCAGATGGGGTTATATGACAAAAGGGAAGTTCACAATTAAAGAAGGCTATTATATTCAATCCCAACAAGCTCAGAATAATGTTTGGCCATTATGGAAACAAATATGGGCACTGAAACATTGGCCTAAGGTGGAATACTTCTTATGGCTGGTAAGCCATCGCAGAATTTTGACATGGGAAAACCTACAGAAACGAGGAATGATAGGCCCTTATTGATGCTATTTCTTTCATTTTGAGATTGAAACGACATAACACCTTCTTAACTCATGCCCCTTGGTGCAGCCACTCTGGAGAAATTTGGAACAATTATTTCAGCAACTGGATAAAAACCCTCTCATTTGGTTTCCTTCTCTGGAACACTTGGAAAGAGAGGAATCACAGAGTCTTCCAAGAAACAACACAACCAATGCATCACATTTGGCAGTGTTCCATAGAAAATATCCGAGAAACTACCCTAGTAGAAAGCTGGTCAGATGAAGATTGGCAGACAGTGGGTATAGAATCTCAAATATTAGAGTAACTAAACCTTAAACCGCAGATGCTTTACAAAGGTTTATGGAAGTACAGACCACCTAATCAATCTATTGAGGAACATTGGCTACCTCCTCAACCAGGCTTTCTAAAACTGAATTATGATGGGGCCTCCAAAGGTAATCTGGGACAAGCTGGTTCGGGAGGGATTTTCTGCAATTCCCAGGGGACAGTATGCCGATTTTATGCATTCGATTTGGGCCACGCCACAAATAATGAAGTAGAAATTATGGCGGCCAAGCAAGGTATCCTCATAGCAATCAGAGAAAATTATCAGAGAATCATTGTTGAGGGAGATTCTGCAATGGTAACAGGTATTCTCTAGAAACTGCAGCAAGGCACACCTTGGGAGAAAATATCACAAAGCTGGCGAACTGCTGCACTTATCGAAGAAGTAAGCAAATTGCTGAAACAGATTCAGTATTTAATCCCAAGTCACATTAAACAAAAAGGTAATGCCGCAGCCGATTATTTGGCTAATTGGGGGTGCCAACATACAGAGCGCCCCATAGATGCTCGCCCCATTGACGCCATCTGGGATGTGGAGCTGCATTCTCTCTAGTTGATTGTGAATAAGGACCTCTAACCCCCCGATTGGGGTGTACAAGTGTCAGCGAGGATAGACCGTGGCAACTTGGCGTCAGTTCATCCTCTGGGCAATTAAGAGCCTTGATGAACCACTGCTAGAACAGATCAATGAAGTGTGTGATCACGTTGATCCTCATGATTTTTTTGCATTACGGCTAGGCTAGTTTGTCAGAGCATCAAAGGAAGGTTTCCGTTAAGGTAAGTGGGCTCCCTCCCGCACTCCATTTGTTCATGCATTGCTCTTTGCATGCAAGCGCTTGGAGGCAGCATAGGAGGAAGCTGAGCACCACTTAGTCCGTCAACCTTGCAACTTTGTCAGGGTATGTTTCTGTCTCCAAAGAAGCACGGAAAGAGTGTTGATAGTGCCGTGAAAAGGATAAATTGTTAGGTTTAATTATTTGTTCATTTACGTTTCATGTATGTGCAAGCGGAGTAGTCTACCGGGGCCACGTTTTGGCCCTGAAACCTTGCCCGTCGGAAAACTTCGCTGCCCATCCGCCGAGACCTGACATAGCAATAGCAATACAGACGAGGAAGAATTGATGAATTATTTATGGATGGGCATAGCAATACGGACGAGGAAGAATTTGATGGCCATCGCCACCACTACGATGTCGTGAACGCTGCGTATACAATACGATATATACAAAATACGACATTTAATGGGACGCACATTTGAATTTGAATTTGAAACCCGCGCAATTTTTGGTATGAATTTGAAACCCGCCCAAACGAAATTTCAATTTCTATCATAATAACCGCTCAGCCCGATGTTTGCTAAGGCGATGCCTAGATCAGGACGCAACGAAAGGAAATGCGGCGAAGCAGAGAACGAGAGAGATGGAAGTTATTCCATCACTATACACAAATTTCTTTTCGACAAAACCGCCGGCTCTGAGAGAAGCATACGAGAAGCCTATGGTGACACCACCGATACTAGCAAAGCCCTCAGATTGTAAGCAGCATATTTATATTTAGTTTAACCAAGTTATTTTCTTTTAACCCTGTAGAGTTAGGGTTAAAGATTCATGCAAATGCAGAGTCGATATACCTATTCATTATGCTCATGTATTCTTTGCAGGTTAGTGAAAGAAAATAGAGTTAAAAGGTTTGGCAGTGGCGGGCGAGCCGATCCCTATGTGTATATGGTCCCATCACCATAGTCTTGGATTGGGGTTTGGATTTAGATTTGGATTTCCCCCATTCTGCTCCATTGCATTTGCAGCCATCTCTCTGCAGGACTGGAAGGAAACATGTCAGGTGTAATTAAGTAACTCTGTGGCAAGGACGTGTGTTGCATGAGTTGTTAGATATAGCAGAAGGTAGTTCAGCCCACAGTTTCTGATATTAAAAAAATGTGATAGTCATGTTTGATTTTTGTCCTCATGTGTGCTAACGTTTGGTTTTGGTAGGTGGCACTGGATTTGGAAATCGCCTGGTTACTGTTTACCATGTGATGTTGTGCCCGCCATTGATACCTCTAGTGTTCTCTGTGTAACCGCCATTTTGTTTTATAAAGAAAAAACTTGAACATTGGATCCACTCTTTCTTGAACGTTGGATTTAGTGTATTAGTTTAGGTAAGTTTTTGTTTTTGTGTTTTTGTGGATAGCTTCACTGGGGAGAAATATCCAGATTAATTATGGTCAGTGGAAGACAAATATATTAGGCTAAGTCAGAGTCCGATATGTGAAGAATATAGGTTACTTTAATATCACCTCATGTTATAACTAAGAAATTTTTTATCCAATTCTGTTATAACATGTGTCAAGCGTGATAATAGGATTACCTTTCCCCACAAATCAAGCTAACATGACAACTACGTGCCTTTTATGATGTTAATATGTGTCACTACTAAATAATATAATAAAAATAATATAATATAGGGACTAATTATAAAAGAGTATTAAATTATTTATTATATAAATATAATTGAAAAATATTAATAATTAATATAAATTCATTAATGAAAAATAGTATTAATTAATATAAATGTATTGTAGCTTATGTATTTTAATTTTGATTTTGTTTTTTAATATTATAAATATTTTATGAAAAAATATATTTTACATTTGTTTAATAAAAAATAAATTTATACTGATTTATTTTATTATAATTATTTTTATTTTTTATTATTATAATAATATTTTTATTTTCATAATTATATTTCATCTATTTTCTCTAACTTAATTTATTAATTAATGTAATTTTCATGTTATTTTCTATACAATATCTAGAAAGATGTCATATATAATTCATTAAATGTATTAATTAATGTAATTTTCATGTTATTTTCTATACACTATCTTGAAAGATGTTATATTTAGTTCATTAAATATAAAAATAAGAAAAACATATAGGTAGTTTGTCTATTCAAAATTGACCAAAATAATAAAGTATGATTGAATCAAAATTAATAAAGTGTGATTGAATTTTTTTATTTTTTTTTGGGGTTATTGCCGACATACATATCTATACTTTACAATTTGTCTACTCAATGTTGTAAAAAATTAATTATACTTTACAATTTGTCTACTCAACATTGTAAAAAATTAAATAACTTTTATTGAAGGTTTTGGTTTTTGTTTTTATTTGAATATACTATATATCATGCCAAGTAGATTTAATATTTTTAAATTAATTTATTTAATAATACTCATTAATTTATTGTTATTTTAAAATGGAGTTGTTTTTAGTGTAATTTTTTGGATTTTCTAGTGTTGGAATCGTGAAATTTTGTTTTGTGATATTTAAATTGGTTTTTTTACTATATATATGGATTCACCACCCTCAAAAAATCTCTAGGGCACTTCCATTGTGCAACACCCTAAAAAACCCCTACAGCACTTCCATTCTGCATATATGGATTCAACACTCTAAAAAACCCTAGGGCACTTCCAATGTGCATATATGGATTGAGCACCCTAAAAACCCCTAGGTCACTTCCATTGTGTAGGGGTTACCCATCAAGCTTGTGATTTCAATAAATTCCCGCGGGATTTTAGAAAAATTAGAGGGAAAAACTTTCAAAAAGTTTCATTAAAGACAACTAGTTTTAAAAATATCTTAATTTAAAATTTATTAAGCAAAAATAATATTAAAAATATAAATAAAATCATGTGAGAAAATTAATGTAATGGAGCAAGTAGTGTGCAATTTAATTTTTTATTAAAAAAATTAATTATTAATAAAAAATATGGAGAAGATTCCCTATCTAGTTTTCTTTAATGTGACTTTTCGAAAAAGTTTTCAAGGTTATTTTTCCGATCTAATTTTTGTGAGGAAATTATTGAAATCACAAATTTAATGGGTAAACTCTCCACAATAGAAGAACCCAGTAGCTCGACTGACACGTTAACTACCAGCAAACCTATGGGAGAATACCAATTGTCCTCCTCCACATTATATTAACTATATATATATATAGATTAAAATGAATATTACAATATTTTCAAATTGAGGCAATAGAAATCAATATAAATTACATTTCACTTCTTTATAATATATAAAACACATTTTTATGAATTTGAATATAAAAAACATCTCTAATATACTCATAAATTGTATTTAATTATTTAATTATTAAATTCAAACTATTACAATTTTATTATTAATAAATTTTATATAAAATTATTATTGATAAATACTAAATTTTAAATTAAATTAATTTAAAAAATATGATTTTATTATTTTAAATTATTTAAATTTTAATCTAACAAGTGAAATTATATATAGAAAACATTGAAATTAATAAAGAAATCATAATATATTTTAGATTAATCACATTATTAAGATTTGATTTATGTACAGAACAAACCAAAAATCAATAAAAGAAATAAAGTTTTTCTCTTTCACATGTTATGATTTTAAATCTTTTAAGATTATTAAATTTAATTAAAATAATATTTTTGTTCCGATTATATATATATATATTTATATTTATATTTTTGTTAATATAATTAAAAAAATTAATATATTTTTATTATACTAATAAATTATTAATCAATTAATTATTTATTTTTAATAATAACCTATCAACCTTATAAAAATCTCATTTTCAACTTTCATCTATCAATTACAACATATCTATTAAGAAATCAATTCAATTAATTATAACAATAAACCATTTTTAATAATAACCTACCAACTTTTTAAAAATCTCACTTTCAACCTCCATCTATCAATTACAACAAATCTATTAAGAAATCAATTCAATTAATTTTAACAATGACAAAAACATCTTTATCAACCAATCCAATCAAATTGCAATAATGTCAAAAATATTTATATATTGTTTTTAATAAAAATAAAATATTGTGGTTATTGTTATGGCTTTGTTTCTCTCTTATTTATGCATTTTATGAGTTAAATTCATGTTTAAATGTGTTAAAGAATTTAACTTAAGTGCCTCAAAAACTCATTCAATTTAATTTCAATTTATACAATCCTCAAGCACATACACATTTAGGTCAGACACACAATCAATTGGTTGAGAGAATATCTCAACCACACACCAATATAGGAATTAATTAGATCTAAACTTTTTGATAATAAGAGCAAACTCCTTTACATAAAATAATCACAACTGAAACATCTAAGAATTATATTTTCAAGTCATATTAAATTTGTTTGTAATGTATACTAATTATCTTTTGCTATAAATAATAAGAATATAACTTTACATGTGATATTCAAATATTTCGTTGGTTTACAAAGAAATTACCAACATATAAAATTGATTGGAATGTCATAAGTCTGGCATACAATTTGCGACTTGCGACTTGATTTTGCTGTTAGGTAGAACCATTATTCAACACTTTTTATTTACAACTTTTCTTGTTAATATTATTCATATTAATAATTATAGAACTAAAATCTACTAGTTTAAACTTCTTCTTTTTTGACAAAATCGGTTGCTAGTTGTATTTCAAAAAGAAAAGAGAGGGAGCTGGGGCTCCATGATTACAATAAGAGTTGTTTGTAATGCTGAATGATAGTAGCTACAGCTGGAGGTTACAAACCTTTTGTTTCTAGTATTTGGAAAATACAAAGATGTTGTGAAATTGTAGATATGGACGAACTGAAAGAGAAGAAATGAATATTTAAAAGACATGATTAAAAAGGGAGGAGAGCTAATCTATGTTAATGTGACTGATTTTCCTTGCTGTAGAGAGTTCAGGATTCTCGTCATTCCCCGCATTTCTTATGTTGTTGGAGCTGGTGCTGGGGACAGTGCATTTTTCAAGCATGTATTTCAGGATTTGGACCGACTCCTCGACATGGGCGCACCTATTCGAGACCTCTTCAAACTAAGCCTGGAGGGATGAGACCCTTGAGAGGAAGAAGTTAACATCGGTTTGATGTCTGTCCTCCAGGGCTTTAACGTCGTTCTTCAGCTTAGCATCCATGATCTTATGATGAGCACGAATTTGTTAAAGTTCCGCCTGTAAGTCAGCACAATGGAAGCAATTTTCGCTTCTGGCCATTCTGTTCTGAGAGGACCAGGAGATTAAGACAAAGATGATAGATGCAAGCAGAAACCAAGGACTAGAACCAGAGATGGGAAGATGGAGGTGCAGGATAACCAGAGGGGCAAGGAAGAAGTGAAAGGGGAAGGGAGGGCGCAGAGGGACACGCTGCCAATCACCAAGGGGCCCGAGAGCTTGAAGGGGTCCCGAGAGAGACAGCAAGGGGTCGGGACAGGGGTGAAGTGAAGAGCAGTGGGAGGGAGAATTTATAGAGTCGAGCGGGAGAAGAGAGATCGGGCTGAGGGAGGTCCAGAGCAGGAGAGTCACGGGGGTGAAGAGAGAAAAGCAGCCGAGGGTGAAGGTAGTATCAGAAATTGCAGAGGAGAGGATCGTAGGAGATTTGAAGGGGGCGAAGATCATGATTAGGGGGGAGGAGATAAGGACGGGGCATCATTGCAAAGGAGGTGGCCCGGAGATTGAGCGCAGGCACAGTTGGCTAAACGATTTGCGTCGCTGTTGAGTGATCTTAAAATGTGATAAAATGTGATACCATTCAAATCACTGAGGAGGATGAGGCATCTGTTGAGGATTTGCTCCAGGGCGACGTTTGATGTGGACCGCTTGCTAATCATGGACTGTATGACAATGGCTGAGTCGCCCAGAATGATGGCATTGTCCAGTCTGTGTTTTTTAAGTTGGATTAGACCTTGATAGAGGGCCAGAGCTTCAGCTCTGTTGTTGGATAGTGATCCAAGGCTCCATTCAAAAGATAAGATCACATTCCCAGATGCGCTTCTGATGATGCCCCCTATGCCGGCGATGCCAGGATTCAATTTCGAGGCACTGTCAAAAAATAGAGTAGGTTTGCCTCTGTCTTTTATCCAGTCTTTGAAGGCGTTTTCCTTAAGACAAATTTTCCAAGGGGCGGAGGGAATAGCATGCATGTTACCTCTGAATATTAGCTCGCGGAGAAAAATTCTTTCATCGACACTTAGGTGTGAGGTGTCGATCCTGTAATTACTTTTAGCAGCAAAGATTTCTGTGACGAGACTCCAGCATTTGTTGCAGAGCTTCCTGAGTGAAGGTCCTTTGCCTCGGAAGATCTTATTATTCCGGGAGAGCCAGATATGCCAAAGGGCAGTGAGCGGAAGGGTGTTCCAGACCCTGCTTGGGAGATTGGTCTTTTTATTTTTCCAAGGCAATCTTCTTTTCCATTGGAGAAGGAAATTTGCAATAGTGCCATCTTGATTGATATCAGGCTTGAAGTAGGTAGTGAGGGCAGACCAGTAGAGAGTGGCGAAGGGGCACCTAAGAAAGAGGTGGGATATAGTCTCTGCAGCGTTTTGACAGTTGGGGCAGATAGAAGGACCTATGACCCCCCTTTTCTGGAGATTGTCAGCAGTGAGGAGTTTTCCTTTCAGCAAGGTCCAGATGAAGAATTTAACCTTTGGGATGACTTCAGAGCGCCATACCATTTTCCATATAGGCCAAGTAGGGGCTGGAAATTTCTCTTTGCAAAGGAACTGGTAAGCAGAATTGATGGTGTAGGCTTTTCCTGTGGGATCCCAACAGAATCCATCTAAGGCATTTCGCTGGACAGGAGCTATACCATGCAGATGGAGTTGCAACTTATTAAGGTCTTCATTGAGAAGGAGAGGGATAGAAGGAAATGGCCATCCGATCCACGATTGATTTCTGTTATCCCATTTAGATATCTGATTTAGGAATTTGATGCCCATACTGTCCAAATGTCAAAGAATGTTCTGTGTGCCTGGTCTTTTAATGATGGGAATACCTCCCATGATGCGATCCTGGCCGATGTTGATGGATGTGCCTCCTTTCGGAACTTTAGAGAGGTTTTCTGCTAGGAGGGGGATGGATTTTTTTGCAAGAGGACCAGATTTTGGTGCACTGCCTATTGGGGATGTCTTGCTGAAGTAATTGTTGTCTTGGAAATTCTTGATCACTTTGTCTGACCTGCTATAGCTTTTTTCTTCTTTATGTAAATTGGTCTCACTTAGGTCTAATTGTTTTCAGTAGTAGACATTTTATTTGACACTTGCTATTAAATTATCAGTGAATAGATTTGGTTTCCCTAGTGGTTGATTGAGATTGATAATAATATGAATTTGATGCACTTTTATGTTTGGAATGATGTAATGTGAAATTTTGAGGTAATGCAAACTTACCTTACAAAATAAATTTAAATCATTTTATAAAATTTAAATCAAATTACGTGTTAAAGTTATATTAAATTTTATGTATTAATCAGGTAGTTGGAGTGTTTGAATTGTATTTTTGATAATGGAAATGGATTTAGCACTATTAAAAACCCTTAGGGCACCCAAAATACTGAAGTTTAACAACGGTAAACAAGATTGTGATAAAATCTTTGCTAGATTCTAGATCTTTCTATTACATTTTTAGATATTTTTTATTTTATAAAATATTGATTTGAAAATGTTTAATTTTATTTTGAAGGTAAAATAAGCTGGGCATCTAAAACTCTGGCAGCTTTAATTTGGATTTCCAAAATTTCCAAAATACATGCAGGGTGAAATTGTCCTTTACTTAAGTTATTCTTTTCTAATATCCATTAAAAAAAACATAGAACATTAATATTACTTATTAAAAGGCAGTACTATGATTACATCCATATACCAAATATCTCATGGAAAATTTGAAAATTGGTATAGAGTTTTTGTCATATTGATTATATTATACAAACTGGCCTAAATCTATTTTCACTTCAAATTTATGAAATTTCTTAAAAAAAAAACAAAACTATAGAGATAAAGTTTTGTACTTAAAATAAATTAGACTTTAAATAATTTGATATCTAAACTAATATAATTATTAATCTTTTTATTTATATATAATTTGTAACCTAATAAAACATCGATAGTAAACCGAAACATCTCTCCACACCATTTCAAAAGAATTGAATTCACATAAATATCACATTGAAGATCTGGTTTTGTTATAAGAAAAATTGACAGTGAGAACATCTATTAAACCGAAACATCTCTCCACACCATCAAAAATTTAAATACATATAAGTATTGAAGGTTTTGCCATGAGAAAAATTGACACTGAGAAGAATTGAGTGATGAAGGGGAATGTAATGGAGCTTTTTAAAACCATACAAATTGATTAGAGCTGCAATTGTCAAAGAATGCTTTAAATGGGCCTTGTCTACCAAGGTGGTAAATTTGCCCTTTAGCGGAATCCGCCCTTTTCTCTTAAAAACTCCGACAGTAGATTACGCGCTTTAAATGTCATATAGAGTTTGTTATTTACATAATCTATACATAGAGTTCAAAAGAAAAAGCAAGATTTAACAGCTATCGCATTGTCATTTGACACTTGAAAGGCAAAAGTAAAATTACATATACCAAACTGAATACTTTTTTGGACAGTTAAAAAAGAAAAGGCAAATTACAGACTAAGTAAACACGCTTTTTAAAAAGAGATCGTACACTTTTTAAAAAAGAGGTCGTACTTTGTACCTTATCGAGATAAAGATCCAAACGACCGAATCATTCAATATTTATAATAATTTCGGCAACACATATTTTCAAGTCTATATGCCATTAAATGCTATACTGCTCACAGTTAGATTTAAAGAAATTTAAATCTAACAGTGAGCAGATACTGCCCACCAGTGGCGTATAGACTGGAAAATAATGTTGGCCTAATATTTCCCAGAAAATGAACGAAGAAAGTTGAAGTGGCGTGATTCTCGTGCAAACTAGGACGAGTGGAATAAATAGACATCATGTGAGTTTAGGTTATACATTTAATTTAATTTTAATTTCGATGATCCTTACAATATAAGAAGGGTAGGGTAGGGTTGTGTCCTGCTTGCTGTGTTCATCTTCCTTCCAAAAAAATTGGGTTCTGCTTGCTGTGTTTATCTTCCTCACAAAATATTAATATTGAGTTAGATCATCATGGAAGAAGAAAAGGTGGAAGAAGAAGAAGAAAAGGTGAACTTTTGTGAGGGGTCGGCAGAAAATGTAAAACAAATGTTGATGAAGGGATCGACTTATACTTCGCCCAAGCTTTTGCGCGTGGCCACACCTCTGGTGGATGCTAATCCATATGCCTACACTCCTCGATTTATATCACTCGGGCCTTACCACTGTGGTAAGGAACCCCAAGATGTTTTCAAGGCAAATCCCAAGTATGACAAAATATGGTACGCAGGAACCCTCTACCAGAAATTGCTCAGGAATCGCGAGTTCAACTTGGACGACATGGTTGCGAAGATCAAAGAGAATCGAGCGCAGATGGAGACCTTCTATCAATGCCGAATTCCTGAAGGCGACTACACTAATAAATTCGCTCTGATGATGCTCGTAGATTCTTTCTTTCTGCTACAGTTCTTATTCGGCCATTATCGTGGTGAGCATGGTAGCAATCTAAAGTGCGATATTCTGATGCTGGAGAATCAGATCCCACTGTTTGTGCTCAAACAAATGTTTGACAACGTAAAACCAGTTTTGGTTCCGGGTTTGTGTGAAAATGCAATTAATTACTTGCTGCGGAAGGCGTACATGGAGTTGTGTCCATTCGACATAACACCTGACACACTCATTGATTATGCGCTCAAAGAGACGGTGGGCAAAGCTTATTTTTCAGTCCATCGGCCCAAAGAGACGACGCACCTGCTGGGTTGCATGCACGCAATCATTTTGCAATTCCTGCTTAAAGAAGGCGTAGAGGAAAAAACAGGGGTGCGTATGATGGGTTGCATGGCAGAGCCGACGCTACTTCAAATCATTTCCACTTTTGTCATAGTTCCGGTCGTTGAAAAGATGTGCAGGCTTTTCTTTTTCTCCACTCATGAACCTGGCGATCTTCCCATCAATGGATACACCGCCAGCGAGCTGGCAAGGGCCGGAATTAAGTTCAAATCCTTCTCCACGCCCCCTCAATGCATCTGGTTCGACAAATATTCCCATAAACTCTATCTTCCACGGATGACTGTAACATACCCAACTCAGACTGAAGTGTTCTTCAGGAACTTGCTTGCATTGGAGGTGAACGACCCCAAACATGGCAACCACGTGAGGGACTTCATTCAGCTGATGGACTGCCTCATCGACAATTCCCGCGACATTCGCACACTGAGGAAATCTCATGTCATTTGTCTCGGAAGTGCTCTCTCCGACGAGGGTTTAGCGAAGATCTGGGACAGCATGTATCAGCTCTTCTCCAACGGCCACATCGAGCCTCCCGAGGAGTTGAAAGTCCCACTCGATAATGTGCTCAAAAACAAGTGTTGCATGATCAAATGCAGAATTGCGCTTCTCAAATTATGCAACGGGTGGTATGAGCAGTATTTGTCAAAGCCCTGGAATGTTATAGGCCTGCTGGTTGGGGTTTTTGTTTTGATTGTCAACGTTATACAGGCTTACTGCAGCTTGTGGGGGTGCAATGTTCGGAGCTCTACTTAAAGGAAATAAGTTTATATAATGCTGTAACTCTTTTGTTTTTATTAAAATGGCCTTCCTCTTCCATCTGTATATTAAGAACTGTAAACGACTTCTATCTGTATATTAAGAACTTTCATGCTGCAAGACTCAGTAAATTTATTTTTTTCTTTTGGCTCAATTAATTACCTTTTGTGGTCTCGGGAATTTCATAAAAGTTAAATCATTTTTTTTAAATTTTGTTTTATATGAATCAATTTTCTTTGGTGGTCTCAGGCATTTCATAAAACTCTTCCATCTGTATATTAAGAACCGTACACCACTTCTATTTGTATATTAAGAACTTTCATGGTGAAAGACCATTAAATTTATCTTTTTCTTTTGGATCAATTACCTTTTGTGTTCTCGGGCATTTCATAAAAGTTAATCATTTATTTAAAGTTTTGTTTTATATGGATCAATTGTCTTTGGTGGTCTCAGGGATTTCATAAAACTACATCTATTAATTTGTTGCACTAATTTTGATAACTCAAACACAAAAAAAAGTGTTGACTAATTCATCAGCGAATACATAACATAATTAAACATTATACTCAATAACACCAACGATACAATATGGAAATACCGTTATAGAGAATGATGTTTCCGTTGCATAAATTTTTCGAGTAGTTTATACTGCGATTTTTTGAAAGCTTTTACGGTAGTATTTTCCGGTCTAATTTCTCTAAATTCTAGCAGCAATTTATTGAAAATAGAAGTTTGATGGGTAACCTTACACAATAGAAGTGCCTAAGGGGTTTTTAAGGGTGCTGAATCCATATATATAGTTAAAAAACCAGTTTAAATAACAAAAATCAAGATTTTACCTCAATTTTTTTCACCGGATTCCGGCACCTGAAACTCCAAAAAGTCGCACTAAAGACAACTCCTAAATCTTTCTTTCGCAAATAATATTTAACTTAGTGAATGTTGTACATTGAGAAAGAAATATTCGAAAATATAACATATATTCGATAATAAGGTCATTGGATAATTAAAATTGAAATGGCAGCCATTGCACACAGAAAACACACGAATAATATATATCTATTATTCTCTATATTAAATCACACGAATACATCACAATATTTATAGTGCTGTTGAAATCCAACCACTTCTAAATATGAATAGGAAGGTTGAGATATTCTCTCAACATCCACCTATAGATCTGCAACTAATTCTAATATGAGTATGGAAGAATTATCTTCCAATACTCCCCCTTAATTCTTACATACATATCATAACAATAAAAATTATCTTCGTCTCACTGGTCTTCATCAGCAACTCTACCCACTCTGCAGTCCTCTGGATTTCGCTCTTTCTTTCTTCACATCTTCGAGCCTACCTTCCAACTCATTTAAAGTACACCTGCTTCTGACCAGCAATGTTGCATTTGTAAGATTAAGAATTCTTGACACCCCCGAAGAAGAGTCTCGACACTGAACTACCCTATTGAAATATTTCCATCTGTGAAATAACCCCGAAGGATAAATTTCAACAGTCATATAGGAAAATATTCTAGGCACAGAATATGATCAACGATCAATCCTACAAAGTGACCTTTACACAAATATAAACTTAAACCCCACACTATAATGATATACTCCACACCACACGACACACTTGTACATCACATCACAAAACGTTCTTTAGAAAAGTTTGAGAGATGGTTCAGAAGGTTCATTGTCACTTGAAGGGTCTTCAAATATAGCATCAGATGAATCTTCTGAAAACGCTGCATAGGCTGTTTTTTTTTCAATCTTCCATTCAAAAGATCTTGGGCCCGAATTTTGCAATTGAATGTTGTATGTCCATATTTATGACAATAGAAGCATTCAATCTTATTTTTATTCACCCTTCCCTTGGAAAATAGTGCAAGTTCGGTCTGTGAACTAGCCTCTGTGTTACCTAACTTCTTTTCTTCTGTCATAAGAGCTACTATCATTTCATCAAGTGATTGAAGTGACATTTGACTTAGAGTAAATATGACATTATCATATTTTGAAGACAAGCTATTTAATAAAATTTCCTTTACATCATCCTCATCTACTTTAGAATTAATTTCTGTCAACTGTCTCATCAAAGCTTTTAACTCATTTATGTGTATTGACAAGGATGTCCCCCTATGCATTTGGAGTTTAAACAATTGTAACTTTAAGAAAAATTTTGCATTAACAGCTTTTGCCCCAAATACCTTATTCAATTCATCCCATATTGCTGTAGAAGATCTTTGTAAGTCAATAAGATGTAGCTGGGAATCTACAAGTGATAGTCCAAGGATAGAATTGGCTCTTTCCTCTCTTTTTTCCCATTCATTTAACCGTTTAGCATCTGTAGGTGATTTTTCCAAGCCTTGTACAATATTCCACAGATTGCTACTCATCATTTGCAGCTGAATTTTTACCTTCGAAGTGTGAAAATTAAAGCCGTTAAACTTTTCCAATGCAATAGGCTCCATGTTGGAAAGAAAATCTTTACCTTTTTTTTTCTTTTTTTTTTCAACTTTTGGAATGAAGAATTGAGGCTTCCAAAGAGACAAGCAGATGGCTCAGTTACAATATAAATAGCAAAAAAAAGAGTATTACAGTTAATAGGATTTGTGAAATACAGTCTCTCTTACGATTGTTTCCGCAACAAGTTCAAACGTTGAACTAAAGTCTGTGTATGTTGCTGCAATTTTTTGTCTGTAACTGAAAACCCGAAATCTCTGACGTGGGAAGTTTGTTGACCGACCCACTCGATGACAGTGAACAATCTGTAGGTTGGAGCAAGCCTGAATTATCAACGATTTTATCTCAGAAGCCAATCTGCACATGAACGCATGGTAAATAGGCCATGCCGGCGAGCCCAACACGAATCCCAACTTTCTCCTTCCGTGGTCACCTACGGACGTTGATCTGGGAAGATAGATGCGCGCCCAAATGCAAGTTTCAGTATTTATAATAACAGATCACCCGATGGATAGACGGCTAGCTCTAATACCAAATTAAAATTGAAATGGCAGCCATTGCACACAGAAAACACACGAATAATATATATCTATTTCTCTCTATATTAAATCACACGAATACATCACAATATTTATAGTGCTGCTGAGATCCAACCACTTCTAAATATGAATAGGGAGGTCGAGATATTCTCTCAACATCCACCTACAAATCTGCAACTAATTCTAATATGAGTATGGAAGAATTATCTTCCAATATCCTGTTTCTGGAGTGACAATGCTTCTTAACGTTGTAGCCAAAACATCAGAAATTTGTATGCATTTTCAATATATTTCAATAATGATGCCCGTTGGCAGGGAATTGTATGTATTTTTCAATACATGTTAATAATGATACCCATTCTAAAATATGACCCAAAATTTTCAAATAACATAATTATTGTTGATTATAGCAGGCTTTACAATTTTCATATACGACCTAAAATTTTCAAATACATAATTATTGTTGATTATAATAAACTTTACAATTTTCATATAAAATTCCATAGTATGAAAAATAATTCTTAAAAAATATTTTTATTAAAATTAAAATTAATTCATATTATTTCAGATTTATTACCATTATAATAAATTATAATAATTTAGGAAATTTTACAACATAAAAATATCATAATACAAAACTTATGATAACAAATGATAATCAAAATTACAATTTCTATTTAAAATAAAATTAAAAATTATATTGTTAGATCTTTATTTAAGAAAATTATAAAAAACATTATAAAACAAAGGAAAATATTATATTACTAAAAAATTATAATTCAAAACATTGATAAAAAAAATTATGAGGTAAATTACAACTTAAAAAAAATAGGAAAAAAAATCACATTAAATTAGAGTGCTCCAACAAAATTATGCAAAAAAATTATAAAAGCAACTAAAAAATAAGACAATTTTCATTTAGAAAAAATTACCCAAAAAAATTATAACAATTGTTGGATAAATTTGAAAGGGTTAAGAGTTATAGTTTTGGTTACATGGTATTGGTGACTTGTGGTATTGGGCCTGTGATATTAAGGAGATTTTACATGATATTGTGTTAGAGTTGAGTGGTGAAAGCTCACTTAGTTAGACCCAAAAGAAACTAGAATGTTGGCTTGGTTGGCTGTCTTAAAGTAAAACATAATAATAGATCTAGATCTATTGTTATCTAGTTTTTTCCCAATTAGAGTTTCCAAAACAAACCAATGTTTGTATATGTGAGATTATATTATTATTTTATAGTATGGTTTTTAATCCAAACAAGTGGTATCAAAACTCCAAGTTCATATTAGGGCCTAATTTTAACTTCATTCAATCAAATTCTCACCAAGTCTATTCAATCAACCTACTTATAACTGAGTTTATTTAATCAACCAAGTTATAAGAGAGTCTCATCAAAGGAGGCACAACCTGTTGATTTTTGAAGGTGGCAATCGTGATCATGGAAAACATGATTATGGTGGTGGTGGCGGGAACAATTATGGTGGCAATTGTAGAAATTATACAAACAATGTGTATACCAATGGATTCAATTCGATCATGCAATATACTGAAACAAGATACTGAATCCTTCTACAATATTTGTGGAAAATAAACACGATCACACGATCACACCAAGTAAGAGAAAGAAGAAAATCAATCGCATAACACAGATATTTTTCCTGGGGAAAGCTTGCTACTAAAAACCCCTCTATCTCTATTTTATAATGAACCAAGGAATCATGAAACAATACAATGCATGTGTGCTCACCACAACCTCATACACTCTACCAATTTTCTCACACTAATTCGGACAAAATTGGACCAATACTTAGCAATTTCCTGCCTCTGCTCAGCCTGCCTTGCTTGCGCAAACACTATAGGATTAATTCCCTATTAATTAGGAAAGTCAACCTTCCTTGATTGTGCAATACATCATGGGCATCCTATGGTGTATATAACTGTGCCCGGGCAATTTCTTATAAATGCAACTGATAGATAACTTCCCTTTAACCTCTGTCTCAATTGGGTCTTCATCAGAACTGACATGCATGCAACTATTAATAGTAAATCATTAGTCACTTGATAGATCACTGCATGCGAATTAAATCTGATTTAATTCACTTGACCTCTCACTAGTGCAACAATCAGTTACAACTATTTAGACTCACTTTAACTCACTTAATTGAGTTAACTGATTTCACATGTATTAAACTGATACACTAATTGCAACTTGGACTCTAAAACAAATAGAACCACTCTACATGCCCCACCAACCACCCTAAACTCGAATTTCATAAGCTATATGAGTCTATCACACTCAATTAACTATTACAAATGATTATGAGATAAGATTACAATTTATTGTCCAATTTATTTAAGGGATAAATAAATTTGACACACATTTATTCTAATTTGATTAAGAAAAAATTAAATCAAAAGCCTCCATGGCAGCCATTTTTAGATGCAATTTTCTGGATGTTGTTTCTGGATGCCAATTTCACTATTTGTTGTTGCAAATTTCAACACTCCTTATCAACAAGAAAGGAATCAATCTATCCCGATCCGGTACCTTTGGAATGTTCTACATGCAACACTTCTGAAAATGAATAACCTCCAAACAACTAAATCAATATAATGCATATGTCATTAGAGTCTTCTGATTGCTAGATCCTACTGCACATGGCTACTGGACTCTCTACACTGCTAACATCTGCATCCATGCACTCTGCACTGATTCCAACTCTGATCTACGCTCCAGTATCCGACACCTGTCACTCTGATTTATGTCTTCCTGACATCTGACTACTTCAATCTAAATGATCATTCCTGCTATTGTTGTACTATGGGCTCCCCGTAGCCAGGTTCGATCCATGAGACACCCCATCTCAATGAATCCTGCCCAAATTTCTTCCTGGGATTAATTCTGCACATCGCCACACCTCACACCTGGAGGTATAGTTTCATGTACTCACTCTGCACTTCTGGCTTGAAATTTCCCTCTTATGGAGGTGTCTGCTTCAGTGGACTCTTCCACTCAGTGTCCTCTTTTCTTCTCTAATTGTGGCTTCTCCACAACCTTCTAAGACTTCTTCTGAGGCTGCATGTTGAGAGATAATTTCTTCCTCTCAACCACCAAGTCATTAACCACCACTTTTCTCCTCAAAGCTTTACATGCATCCTAAACCTCGAGAGCATACAGGTTCCTGATTTTAGAACCGATCCGCTTCACTTGTCCCATGGCTATGTGTTCAAGGAAAACTTTTCCTTTTCTAAACACCACTTCATAACCACGATCTTCTAATACCGCCACAGAGACAAGATTCTTACTTAGGCCTAGAACATACAAAACATCTGCTAGTATGAGATGGGAGCCATTCTCCCTCTGAAAGGTAACTATACCTATGCCGGTAGTGCTATACCTCCCGTCGTCTCCAAAATCTATGTTCTTTTGGAGGTCCTTCTCCTCCAAGTCACTGAAAAGATCTCTATTCCCCATCATATGGAATGAGGCACCGCTGTCTAGGTACCACATGCATCCCATTATAGTGCTAGCCATGCATGCAGTGAGAGTAAAATCAAGCTCAAACTGTGAAGCCAATGCTTCACCCACTGCAATTGCAGGCTCCTTCTTGCTTGCCTTCTTCTATGGACAATTTGTAGCATAGTGCCCATGCTGGTGACAGTGAAAACATCTGATGTTGGACAAGTCTTTCTTGCCCACTTCACCTTGGGATTTCTTTCCCTTGGCCTTCTTTGCATGACCATCCAAGGCACAATATTCCTCATCATTATTCTTGGATGAGGATCCAGCCCTGGTATTCTGCCTGAATTCTTCTTGTACCAAATTCGACCAAAGTCGCTCCCAATATGGTAACTTCTCCCTCCCATTCACCGAGTCCTGGTAACTATGCCAGCTCTTGGGAAGGCCTAGAAGTGTTAGGCTCACCAAGTCATCATCTGCTATGGTCACACCAACACTTCCAAGCTCATCTCGATATTGAGTGAACTTCACCAAGTATGTTGGTACCGTCTCACCCTCCTCCTTCTTGATTTTCCTGAGCTTTTCCTTCAATGCCAACTTCCTTTGGTCGCTATTGTTCTGAAATAGATCTGTCAAGGCCTTCCACATTGCATATGGATTCGCCTTCCCATCGAGACTCGAGACAATGTGATCTGGAACTCCCTCTAATAATATCCTCCTCGCCCTTGCTACCTTCTTTTTCCAAGCATCAAGAAGAGCGACGTGTGCTACTCCGGGCTTGAGAATATCATTATCAATGAATTATTTCAACCTGTTGTCCTCCAAAACTACCTCCATTTTGTATTTCCATGCAATATAATTAGAACTTCCCTCAAGTGCATATTCCAATCTTAATCCATTGAAATCCATATTGATCCGCTTGTCGCACCAACGAAAGTATCTGTAAGTTTGAATATTGTTCAACACAATCTCAATTTCTTCTCCACTATAGTGATTTATGGCACTCTGATACCATGTAGAAGTTATACAAACAATGTGTATACCAATGGATTCAATCCGATCATTGAATATACTAAAAAAATATACTGAATCCTTCTACAATATTTGTGAAAAATTAACACTATCACACAATCACACCAAGTAAGAGAAATAAGCAAATCAATCGCACAACACAGATATTTATCCTGGGGAAATCTTGTTGCTAAAAATCCCTCTATCTCTATTGTATAATGAACCAAGGAATCATGAAACAATACAATGCATGTGTTCTCACCACAACCTTATACACTCTACCAATTGTCTCACACTGATCTAGACAAAATTGGATCAATGCTTAGCCAATTTCCTGCCTCTGCTCAGACTACCTTGCTTGTGCAATCCCTCTAGGATTAAATCCCTATTAATTAGGAAATTCAACCTTCCTTGACTCCGCAATACATCATGGGCATCCTATGGTGCATATAATTGTGCCCAGGCAATTTTCTATAAATACAGATGATATATAACTTCCCTTTAACCTCTGTCTCAACTGGGTCTTCATCAAAACTGACATGCATGAAACTATTAATAGTAAATCATCAATCACTTGACAGATCATTGCATGTGAATTAAATCGATTTAATTCACTTTACCTCTCACTAGTCAACAATCAGTTACAACTATTTAGACTGACTTTAACTCACTTATTTGGGTTAACTGATTTCTCATGCATTAAACTAATACACTAACTGCAAATTGGATTCTAAAACAAATAGAATCACTCCACATGCCTCATCAACCACCCTCAATTCTAATTTCATGAGCTAACTAAGCCTATCACACTCAGTTAACTATTACAAGTGATTATGAGATAAGATTACAATTTATTGTCAAATTTATTTAAGGGACTAATAAATTTGACACACATTTATTCTAATTTAATTAATAAATATTTAAATCAAAACCCTCCATGGTAGCCATTTCTGGATGCCATTTTCTAGATGTTGTTTCTGGAGGCTAATTTCATTGTTTCTTGTTGCAAATTTCAACGACAATGACAAATATTTGAGTGTGTACCTAGAGGCGATAAGCATGATGATGGGTTAGGGTTTATTTTTTTCGTATAAATTGTCTTATGTTTTGGTTATATAATAATCATGTTGATGGTACAACTTTATGCTAGTAATTGTCTTTTGGCTTAGTGTTTCAATGTTTTGTAAAAAAAAAAATCTCTGAATCAAATGTGTTAAATGTGTTAGAGTTCCAATAAATATTGAAAATTGTAAGCTTACGTAGCAATCTTATCAATTGTGTTGTTATTATTATCCTTTTCTATTGAATCGTCATTCTTATCTTCTAGATATGGCTAGAAACCTATATTGTTCCTATAAATTAGGTTCATGTATAGCTCATTTTATCAATTAATGGAGTGTGTCTCCGTTGTGCAGGTAAATCCCCTCTATGGACAGAGACGATCCCTCTAGCCCCGGGGTGCGTCTAGCAACAAGGGAACATGCTAATGCATCAGATTCCTAGTTTATGGATGAAACTGAGTCAAGATAGATGACCTACCTTTGTTCCAACGCAGTTGTCGTAGCTGTGGCAGTAGTCTCCTGATCTTCGTCTTTACACGTCACGTCCTTCAGCGGTGGTACTCAGGTGCTTACACAACGATCAGAGAACGATAACAGCATACAAAAACATACTTGCATTCATAAATATTTAATTGGTCAAGAAGAACTAAACGAATTGCAAAATATTAAACATATGAAACACAAAACGGGAACCAAAACATTAGTCATGTATTAATAAGTAGAGAGAAAAAGTTTACAACCAAAAGAGCCTTGACGTCGCATCCTCCTTTGATGGGTCCAGTAAAACGCGTCTCAAGCATTTGTCGATAGTTAGAATTGGTGAAGAAATGGGTCTAGACTCTCTGTCGCCAATGAATTCCTCTCTGCTCTATCTCACACCAGCTATAGTAAGACTATTCAACTATTTAACCATTTTAGCTAGTTGCAGCTATGTGAGAAGGATGTATTTATAGGAGAGGAGGAGGTGGTTTGGGATCCCTCATATGGTGGAAGGGAGGCCTTATCCTTTGGTAGGTTGCTCAAATGTAGGAAACAAGAAGCCAAAGGAAGGTCTTTGACGTTATTCAGTCAAACAAACCATGCTGACTCCACTCACGAGGTGGTTGGGAATGGAAACTTTGCTTCTATTTTAAAAAAAAATTCCAAAAAAAGCTCGACGCGGGCAGTCTAGTGAGACAGAGTGCCAATGGGCACGAGGTCCAGTGCTAATTTCTTTATGGGCGCGAGGCCATAACTGCCTGGCAACACCGACCCAAAATCATATGTTTTTGAGAGCTTGCTCTAGGAATAGTCATCAGAGGAAATGTTCTTTGCATGGCAAGGGATGCAATGAGACTTTTTGCAAGGTATGACAATACATAGAAGTCACGAAAATGGTCCTCCAATGTTCGAGATGGGGATTACAGGGATGGTGAAAAAATGTTTTGTAACAGATGCCCCCTAAAGCATGAGGTCCGAGAGAGAGAGAGGAGTGAAATGCTTTACGAGAACGTGTTCAAACCAAACACCGCCATCGGAAGACCTGCAAGTACAAGTACAACTTATGTCTCTGATACATGAATATGTGGCATGGGTGCATCCATCCATAATAGAGTGCATATAAAAATGAGATCTGAGGTATGGATGCAGCCATCCAACAAGAAGGATCAATAAATAGACTTAGGTATGGTTGTAACCATCCAATCTGTTAGCCACCTATAAAATTTTGGCATAGCAAACAGGTAGCTAAAAATGTTTCTGAGCCTTCAAGAGAGACATTTTCTTTGAAAATCTATCATCCTTGAAGCCTCCATGTGTTTTTGTCCTCTGAGGCAATCCTCAATGTTGTGTCCATCAGAAAGGCCTCACTGTTTGTGAAAGAAAAGCTTTAAAAAGGCCTCCATCTGCTCCATTTTATCCCTTCAAAATCTCCATTTTCACCTCCTTTTTCCTTTCCAAAATCTCACAAAATCCCTTCCTTAACCCTCCATCACATCCCAAAACTCTTTTTAAACCTCATGTTATCCTCTATCTGGTTTAAAAATCCCTTTTTCCCCTTACCAGAACCCCTCATTTGGCCTAAAAAAGCACTCTTTTGGCCTAAAAACCCTCTTTTTACACTATATAAGGCCTTAAGCCCCCGAGGGCTTATATGCTCAACCCCTTTCTTCACAGAACCCCTAGCCTGCAACCGGGTGCTTAAATTACAAAAGATCCCTTTGAAAAGGCATAAAAACACTTTCGCCGCTCATTTTAAAGAATTAAACCCCTGAGGGCTTATACCCTTCAACCCTTCTCCCCATATAACCTGTGCCCAGGAGCAGGCGCTAGCCCTAATCGCAAATCGCAATTGGAGATTTCCTTTCGGACTTTTCCTTTGTCCTTTGAATTTTTCCGATGTGATGAGTTTTTACTCTGTCGATCGCCGATTCAATCTGGACCGTTGATCTCTCCCAATCCAACGACCAGGATCATGTCACATTCCATCGCAAGCCTTCCACCATTCCCCCCTCTGACTAAATCCTGACCGTTAATCTTTCCGGATCCGATGGCCCGCACTCAATCGCATCATGCAAATCCAATTTTCCCCCTTTTCTTTTCCCTCGATGGTTGACTCCCCGATTTAATCCTGGCCGTTGAATCCACAAGAACCAACAGTCAGGATTCAATCACGCTTTGTTCACAGAGACCGTCACCCGATCCCGCCGATTTGATCTGGACCGTTGATCTCTCCCGATCCAACGACCAGGATTTAATCGTGCCCCGTACATAGACCCCCGTCTATTCCCCTCCGAGTTAATCTCCACCATTTATATTTCCTGATCCAACGACCAGCGCTTGATAGAACATCACAAATCCAAAAGTCTCGATCGCTTGCCCCCTTCGATGCCGATCATGCAATTTAATCTCAACCGTTGAATCTACAAGAACCAATGGTCAGGATTCAATCGGGCTGTGTTCATAGCCCCCCGTCATCGCATTCGCCGATCTGATTTGGACCGTTGAATCCACAAGAACCAACGACCAGGATCTTATCGCGCTCTGCTCATAATTCTTCACCACCCCGACCCCCGATTGAATCTCAGTTGTTGATCATGTCTGGTCGGATGGTCCACATTGCTTCTACTCATCAACTCCGCCCACTTATTTCATCCCTATCGACATGATCTCGATCGTCCATTTCCAAGATCCAACGGTCAGGGTTTAAATCGCCTTTGACCCTGCCCACCTTTTCCGCTCGTGCACCTTTCCCCATCGCACTCTCATTCCCACCATCAGATCTCCCTGCCCTTCATCCGATGGTTGAAAATGCATATCACGTAATTTTTGCGCTCGAGGTTTAATGTTTCAAAATTACACAATAAAAGTGGTTTTAGAAGGGACGTGTGTCAGGCGGCGAGGCATATCGCGTTTTTTTTGGAAATTTTTCAAAACCACTTCAGAGCCGCGCGATAACCACTCCGGTTTTCTGCTTACCTCCTTCCATAGCATAGTCTCTCGTTTAATCGTGGTTGTTGGCTAACCCAATCTAACGGCTCACAGTGCATCACGTCCCCATTCCTTTGTTTTCCCTGACACCCCCAAGCGACTCCATTGAGCGATCATAGCTGTCCATTGCTATGATCCGACGGCTCATATTAGATCCCAACCCCAACTTTCTTTCCCTCCGTTCTGTTCTCCAAAGGGTTTCATCACTAGATCTAAACCGTCCATCACTTGAAATCTAATGGTCCTCGTTTAGAGTTGTGCCCGAATTCATTTAACCATTTTTCGCTTTCGATAAAGGTTTTCTCCCATCTTTTTGTAATTTTCCTCCATTCTGCTATAATATTACCCCCTCCACATTATAAACCTCCAATTAATCTTGGCCGTTGATCGATCTAAATCGACGGCCCGAACTTAATCTTACCTCCACTCGTTGTTCATTCATTCATCCTCCGAACAATTCCATCGCACAATCTCGACCGTAGATTGCCACTGACAGATCTAATCTGACAGTCCAAAACGCACATCGCCCCAGACCTCCATCAGACTCATTTTTCATGTTCCGCTATGTTTTTCAATGATTTTCCTTGCTACATCCACCATTTTCATCATTATGCCACCATTTCCACAAGCCTTCGAAGCATCCATCCTCCCTCCCCCATGATTTTCTTAACATGTTTATTGGGTTTTTTTTCAGGATTACAGATGGTGAATTCACTCTGTCTCACAGTCACAAACAGGGTTTTACAGAGCGCAGAATGCCATGTTTCAGAGCCAAAGTAGTAGAGGAAAATGTCTGAGAAGGTCTTCAAAGCATGTTTTCATTAAAGCTCAGGTTATTAACTCTTATTTAGGCCCTCCTGCACCATTAAACCTGTGCATTCACAGAGACAGTCAACGGAAGCAGAAAAGAGTATCAATGAGATATTTAAGGGATTAGAGCCTACTATTGAAGATTAAACGCTATAATCCAGTGTTTAAAGGACGAAGATACATATTGAAGACCTTATAAATTATCTAGAAGGCTAATAAGGCCTAAAGCACATGAAACAAGCCATATCAGTTTTTCACATCAGCAAAATGTTCTTTCCCAAGAAAGGACGAGTTCCCATAGTGTTTTTATTCTCCGTCAAGTTCCTGAGAAGATCACCACCCTGACAGAAGTCCTAAGATTTCCAGAGCATTAGTTACAAAGTATGGAAGGTCTGAAATTCATTTATCTGCCTTACTTGTCCGAGAGTACAAAAAGAGTACAAACAGCCAGAAAGTACTTCAAGAGACATACCTGGAGTTATTATCAGCCTGTCGAAGACCACTAATTCATCCGAAGGGTACTGAAAGTCAATACAGAGATATTAAGACAGAATGGGCTGCAAAACACTTCCTCCTCTGTTTTAATGAGCCATTTAAAGTTCTATCTACCTCCACTACCCCTCTTTCAGCTATAAGAACTCATGAAAAATACATTGTAAAGGTTGTTGGTTGGTTAACCGTGGATTGTAAGTTGTTTCTTTGAGATAGAGTTCTATGTGTATTAGTTGTAAAATAGGTTGGGAGATGATTTCAGACCGATATCAAGCTGTTGGGCAATGATGTATGTGATTGGTGTTGCTCTTCTAATATGACAAGCATGTTCATTGGATCCTGATCTAAATCAGTGGTGATGTGTTCTATCTTTGTCAATGTTTTCCCTCTATTATTCATCATATTTCATTTCTCTGATAAGAATCAATAATATGGCTTAGGATATACTGCTATAAAGTACCCTAATGCTTATTTCTCTTCTCATCTTTGATGTTTTCTACTAATTGTGTGATATGAGAACAAATTCAGGATAATTTAACTAGTATAGTAGTTGGTTCTCCTTTCTTATTGATGTGTGAATTTAGAGTTTGTTTTTAGATGTTATTGTCTGGTTTTAGCTGAAAGAATTGGGAAACTGGGAGATTTATTGTTGGTCCTATCTCACTAAGGTCCTTTTCCAATAGTTAGCCTTTCTAAGATCCCTTAAGTTGAATGTCAAAATATTGAAAGTTAAAAGTCTTTCTCTGATCGTAGGCTTCACTTTGTGTCAAATCTTAAATGTTTTCTATTGAATGAAGAGTTAGCCTCATTAGGAGTTTGATCATAGATGGCTAAGGCATGCCCTGTCCCTAGATTTTCTCCTAAGTGGTCACCTTGGAAGGTTTCCTTGTCATTCACCTTCATTTCCTTATTGTTTCACTCCATACTATCATCTTAAGAGATCCTTTGATTTAGATGACTAGCCCATTTGAAAGCCTTGGATATTGAATTGAAAGTAAACCCTTTTATGACCCCATTGCCCAATGGACTTGTGCCCTCTCTGAATTATCTCCCCATCGCCAAAAATCCTTCTTTTCTCACTTCTTTGTCTTACATTGAACCCTTCTTTCATGTTTCCCAACAAAACAAACAAACAAACAAAACAACAACCCTTGTGCCCTATAACTAGCCTAATACCTTAAAATTGAGCTTAAAAGATACATATTTCTTTGCCTTTGTAGAGAGATCCCTCTCTGTATCTAGGAGGGCTAGATCCTGAGATCCCAAAGTGGTTTGATGTTCTCTTGTCTTTTGGTATTACCAAACTTGCCAAAACACAGGAACCCCAACATAATGGCGACTCCACTGGGGAAAAGACCATATTAGCCTAATTTTGGTAGTTAATCATTCCGGTGGATAGTAAATATCCTTCAAAACATTTTAAACCTTCCACCTGGTGACTCCATAGTTCCTTAATGACTAAAAGACTCCACTGGTGATTAGTAGGCCTGCTGATTATCTTTGTTTTCACAAGACTCCACTGGGAGACCATTTTTCATTACAACATCATCCATATTAGAAGAAACACATAGGATTAAGCTCCTTTGTTAAGAGACAGACATACTGGCTTCAAGAACAATCCATACTAGAGCTTATCCTAATCTAATCCCCCCTGAAATAGTTGACAATCCAGAGAGCATTCTTAGGAAGTCTCCTACCCATAGAAAGCCAACTATTATCAGACTTATTCATAGAGCTAATTCAACACCTGAAGACTTTGCAGCTCTATCAGATACTCATTTTGACTTAGAATTACCAAGTGATTTACCAAGAACCAAGTCATTCAGTGTTATAGATCAGATAGACCTCGAACCTCCAAGTTCACCATCTCATAGTGGTCAACATATTAGGGACAGAGAGACCCTCCATCAACACCTCCTGATATTCATTTCATTCAAAACTTGGGCCTCTATCACCCTAAGTCAGATCAACAGTGTGTTGCTGGTCCTAGAATTTCTGTCATCCATATACCTGCTGCTCAAACCAATCCTTCACCTCCACAAAACACTATCATGGTAGCATGGTACACTCCCTTGGTGTTACCACAGCCTTTGGCTCCATTACCCAATGATTATCAATAAAAAATCCCTCATTTCACTGGAAAAGAGTCTACCACATCTCAACATCATGTAGATAGGATGGAAGATGCTTTTGACTATATGGAAATCAAAGATGAAACCATTAAGATGAGAATCTTTGCTCAAAGTTTGGGAGGAGAAGTAAAAAAGTGGTTTAAAAACCTAGCTCCTAATAGCATCAATGAACTTCCCTCTTAGCACCAAACTTTCATTAACAAAGGGGAAGTCAAAAGCAACCCTCTCCAAATAATAGCAGAATATAAAAATCTGAAAAGAAACCAAGGAGAGAGTGTCCATGAATATTCCACCAGATTCAATAGTGTCTACAATGCTCTTCCACCCCATATGAAACCTCCCCAAGGAATGGCCTTAGTGAAATACCCTGAAGGATTTGATGCTGACATGGCCTATCAACTTAGGGAGAGAGATTATAACACATTAGAATACATGCAGAAAGGAGCAGTGAGTGTAGAAGCAAACCTAATTGAAAAAAGAGCTAGAATGAGGGCTGAAAAGAAGGTAACCTATAAGGATGACACATCAGCTTCCACATCTAATCCCAAATATGACAATCTAGCCAAAAACATGGAAAGGCTAGAAAAAATGATGGAGAAAATGGTTGTCCAAGTTAGTAATCAGAACATAAACCAAAATCAAAACAAGAACCAAAAATTTAGGAGAAACACCCCTCCAAATAGGCAGAGGGATTCTGATCAACAAGTCATACCTCTATTCCAAGAGAATTTCCTTGATGAAGATAAGTGAATAATATAAGAGTCAGAGGGAACTGCCATAAATATGGTGGAAGTGGATAACCAAATTCACACCTTTTCCACAGAAGATAATCAGATCTCATACACACCTTGGGATGAGGAAGGGTTAGAGTCTGAAGACTATAGGCTAGGATTCAAAAATTCCATCATGCAGGTCTGAGAACAATATGATCTCAGAAGAAAAAAAATCCTAGATACTTCTAAACCAAAAAACTCTGAAATCAGCATTAAGAAGAGACCTGAGAAGATTCCTAAAGTGACTGCTAAAAGTAATAAATCAGCAGCTGAGATTTTTGGCAAAAACAAAGAAAAGGACATCCAAACTACTGATAAACCAAGTCAAGAAACTAGCAGCACTAGCATTGTAGCTAATGCTCCTGATAAAATAGCTTCAAACATTGTACATAGTGAGAATCAACAAGCTAATTCTGCCAATAAAATAGTGGCCAATAAAGCAGAATTGAACCTTTCAAAGAGTCAGTCTCCTTTCAATTTGGAAAGTGAGATAGCCAAAATCAAAATTTCAGTTCCCCTTGCTGAGTTGGCCACCCAAGATGTATATAAAGGTCAAATTTTGAAAGCTTTAAACCTAGGAGAAAACAATGATACTGTCAATTTAAATGATGATCAACCAGCTCTGTTGTTTGGCCCAAAAATAGAAGGGAAATTTTAGGAAGGGGTAGTACCTCCTTTTTATGTCAGCCTCAATATCCATGACAAAATCTTGCATAATGCCATGCATGATTCTGGGCCTCACACAACCTTATGCCAAAAGTGATTATGGAGAAGTTAGGGCTAGAGATAACCAGACCTTATAAGAATTTATATTCATTTGACTCTAGCAGAGTGAAGTGCCTTGGCCTAATCAAAGACCTCTGTGTGAATCTGACCCAAATCCCAGCCAAGTGCATGGTAATGGATGTTGTAGTGGCAGATGTACCTCCTAAGTATGGCATGTTGTTGTCAAAGTCATGGGGTGCCGAGCTGCAAGGTACAATGTAGATGGACATGACATATGCCACAATCCCTATCTTTAGCAAGCTTAGAAGACTATATAGGGAGGCACACATGAAGTTTATGGTTAGCAGCCCTGAGAAACCTGAAAATTCACCTCTGTACTCTATCCATACAGACCTGGACTCTTTTATCCTTTACAATGATGAATTTATAGATGAGCCAAAGCTAGACGATAGAGATTCAAACAATAGAGTAGAGCCCATAGATCTTAACACACTGGTAGCTCTAGATATAGAGGAGAACAAGGGAGAAAACTTTAGATAGTGTGCCGAATCAAAAAATCAGAGTGAAAAAAACTAAGACTACAAACTGCAGATTACTCATCACTCTGAACTCCATGAAAATCCTAAAGAACAAAACATTATACAGCATGGTGCAAACCTCAGAATATTACATAATGGTGAACATAGCATTAGGGATGAAAATGATAATAAGTCTGAAAACAATCCCTTATGGAGAATGAACTTTGATGGGTCTTGCACTAGAAATAATGTAGGAGCTGGAGTATGGTTGCACAATACTGAAAGAAACTATGCTGAGAGTCATGCCTTCAAGCTAGAATTTAAATGTACAAACAACATTGTAGAGTATAAGGCTCTCATCCTAGGATTGAATCTATTGAAAAAACTAGGAGCCTAGAGAATAGTTGTTCAAGGAGACTCTGAATTAGTCATCAAACAAGTAAATGGAGATTACATTGCAAAGCATCCTAGATTAAGGGCATACAGGAATGATGCCATGGATATTTTGAAGACCTTTGTAGAGTATGAGCTTGTGTTTGTACCTAGGAGTCAAAACATACTTGCAAATGGGTTGGCCTGCGCTGCCAGTTCATATCAGAAATCACCTAGTGATAAATAGATCATTGTTCAAACCAAATACAGATCAGCAATGCCAGATAATGAGAAACATTGGCAGGTCTTTGAGGGTGACAAACAGATAGAGGATTTCTTGCTTTGCAGGAATGAGTTTTAATTTCCAGAGTCAGGCTTTAAGTCTGATGAAAGTAGTTAAGATAAAGAGCCCCTTGATGAAGAAAAACCATCCCACAATGCATAAATAAAAATGTTGACCAAAGAATTTGAAAAATAAACTGAAGAATACATGAAATTAGGTAAAGAAGACATAGAGGTGCTGCAGTCAAAAGACAAAAACATACCCAGAGGACTAGCACCCCTTGAGGACCTTTTTTATTTTAATGATGTGGCAAAGAAACCCACTATAGAACACACAGAATTTGATGTTGAAGAATGCAATATAGGCACCAAGGATAAGCCTAAAATGATTAAATTATCTAAAACTTTGCCAGCACATATCAAATAGAAATACATTGATTTATTTAAAGAGTTTGTTGATGTGTTTTCTTGGAGCTATGAGGACTTAAAATCCTATGACACAGAGATCATCCAACATAAGATCCCATTGAAAGAAAACCAAAAACCCTTTAGGCAAAAACTAAGCGGAATTAAGTTCCAGTACAACTGCCTCTCCTAGAAAAGGAAATCAAGAAAATGTATGAGGTAGAAATCATAGTGCCTGTGAGGTTCTTTGATTGGGTATCTAACCTTGTAGCTATGAGGAAAAAGACAGGAGAGATCAGACTATGCATTGATTTTAGAAACCTTAACAGAGCTTCACTTAAGGACAATTACCCCTTACCCAAAATGGAACACATCCTACAAAGGGTAGTTGGTTAAAAAAGGATTTCTCTATTGGATGGATTTTCAGGGTATAACCAGATCTTAGTACTCCCAGAAGATCAACTTAAAACAACCTTCACCACTCCATGGGGCACTTTCATATATGTGAAAATGCCTTTTGGACTAATGAATGCTGGGGCCACCTTCCAAAGAGCTATGGACATAACATTTTCAGAGGAAATAGGGCACTTCATTGTAATTTATCTTTATGACATAACAGTTTATTCCAAAACTGATGAAGAGCACCTTAAACATCTGAGAAAGGTATTTGAGAAGTGCAGAAGGTTTGGACTATCTTTAAATCCCAAGAAGACTGTATTTGGCCTTCAAGAAGGTAAGCTTCTTGGCCATATTATATCAGAAAAGGGGATTAAAATAGACCCAAAAAGAGTTGAGGGAATACTTCAGATTAGTCACCCAAGAAACATAAAAGAATTGTAGTCCTTTATTGGGAAAATTAACTTCTTGAGGAGGTTTATTCCCAACTTAGCAGAACTCCTCAGAGATATGACAAACATGCTGAAAAAGGAAGTAAGAGTCAAATGGACTCTAGAGGCCAAAAAATATTTTGAGTTAGTTAAACATGCACTCACCCGGGCACCAATCCTAATTAGCCCTGATTTTACTAAAGACTTCCTAATTTTCTCTTTTGCATCTGAGCATACTGTGGCTGTTGTCCTGTTGCAGAAAAATCTGGAGGGACAGGAGCAGCCTATTTCTTTTTTCAGCGAAGCATTGAGAGATGCACTTGTTGATCATGTCAACCTCCTATTAAAATTTTGGCCAGTAATCCCGCTTAAACCTTTCAAACCCCCTCTTTCTGCCCTAAGAAATCATTTTTCTGCCTATCGTTGCCATTTTTGACTCCCAAATTACATTATTAAAAGGCTGAAATCACACATTTTAACATATTTAAAGGCCTAGCCCCTTCGGCCCTAGCCCCCTCTATCTTCCTCCACGTGACCTAGGTGCTAGATCAAGCGCTAGCCCGAAGCATATGCACCGAAAAGATCCAAACATAAAGTTAAATGGGCAAAGCAAAGGTATGGTGTTAAGGGCACAAAATAAAATATTAAAAGCCTTACCGCCTTTACAATATCCACGTGACAGAACTGTTAGTATGGCAAATTCCGCCGGGGTTGAGAAGCGTATGGAGGGATAGGCCCATACCCCCGCGGAATCACGGTGACGCGTCCTCCATCGTCGATCTCCACCGAGATCGGACGGCCCTCACTAAACCCATGCCACGCCATTGACCCGGTCCTCCTCCACGTCACCATTCCACGTGCCATTCGACGCATTCTCTTCCACCTTCCTTATATCTCATTCTCAAGGTCAAATTCAAAGTTGTTCATCTACTACGTTCGCCAACCTTCTCCATTGCCACCTCGCACCGTCACGTTGCATTTCCTATCATCGCCCTGCATTTCTTGACCTGTCCACCATGCCGCACTGTCTCACCATTATCCCCACTGTGTTCACCTTCCCGTGCATGGTTTTATTTAATGAGTTTGCGGATTTTGCAGGTTTACAACAGCGGAAAATTGCCATAATTCACAATCTCAATTACAGTGGCAGTGAACACCGGAAAGGACTATTTTGCAGGGGATAGAATTATGGAGAAAGGGCTTGGGAAGCTGTTACGACATGACCGCCATTGAAGGAGCAGTGTTAAAAGCTGTCAAACCCTGCAGAGCCATTCAAAGCACAGCTTGAGCAAATGAAAGCATTAATGGAGCAGCAGAGGAAGATCAGTGAATGATTGTGGAATTCAGCATTCAGCGTTGAAGATTTGAACCTTAATTCAGGATTGGGAAGGCAGAGGGTACAATGCACAGAAAAAAATGCCCTCAAGGTTTTATTTCAGCAGAAATTTTCTCCAGGAAAGGACAAACCGCCCACAAGGTTTTATTTCTCTACCGTGCTCCTGAAGAGATTTCTACCCAGTGCATTTATTTCAGTAAGCAGGCATCAGAGTACATACAACACCACAAATTCATTAAGCATTATGGGCGTGCACGTCTCTGCCATTTTTTTTTAATGAGACAATTAAATGTTCATCACCTACTCCCTTTTTCGAGCTTTCTTGTTCTCCTACAAAGCTCCCAAAGAACATATGGTTTAGGGTTCCAGATTTTATCAGAAAATTATGCAGTGAAGGAATTTTTGTATACATTTTGTTAAACTCTTGTATGAAGGCTCAGAGCCCGTAGGGTCTCAGTGAGGAGGAGTTCCATTTGTTAAAGAGGATTCTGGTCTTTGGTATTTCACAGTTTGTAACCTTCTCTTATATGTGTTATTTTAATATATCATTTCATTTCATCCACTTTTCTTGTATCATGTTTCTAGAATACGAGTGGCTCACTGATTTTTAGTAAGAATTTATCCTAGTTGATACTCTTGCTAGAATTAGTCAAGTGCTTTAAATATGGCTCAGGCATGATATACTATTCCATTGTTCATCTTAACCATACTTTTGCTATATTAGTTGCTTTGGAAGGGTGTCTTTAAAATGCTATTATCATGTATGGATTCTTAGATTGGTAGGCCCATACATGGTGGTATTGTGTATCTGGATATCAGCTCGATGATAACTAATATCTTCTCAATATTTCATTCGCTACATTCACTTTCTGATAATGTATTTCTGTGACATATTACTTGAATCGACCCTCTTTACATTAAACTGTCTCTGAATTGTCTGTTGCTTTTACATTGGAGTTTAACATGTTGTCCCTGCAGTATTCTTCCCTCTGTGTCTGATTCTGAGAGTTTGGTCCCATTCAAATTAATTTCCTTGATTACAAGAGATAGCATGAGAGCCTTTTGCTGATAACTTCCCATGTTATATTACACACTCCTTGCTATGATAAGATGTCCTAGGCACTGGTCTATCACAACTCTAAGCTGTCTCTAGGAACGACAACAACACCCTTGAAATATAATATAATGGAAAAATAGGCTTATGCTTTCGTAAAGGCCTTAAAAGACTTCAGGGTGTATATTCTGCATTCTCACATCATTGCCTACGTGCCTAACATAGTGGTGAAAGATATCTTGTCACAAGACCCAGATGGAAAAAGAGGTAAATGGATAGCAGTGATACTAGAGTAGGATTTGGAGATCAAACCCACAAAACTCATCAAGGGTCAAGGCTTGGCTCAATTAATGGCTGAATCTAACTTGCAAGCCCTTTACATAAACATGGTAGATGCCTTGGATGAACATGAATGGTTACCTACTCCTACTGTTGAAGAAAAATTCCAAAACTCACCTTGGTATGCTGAAATCTTGTATGTATTACAAATCTTAATGCTCCTCCTGATTTATCAAAGACTAAGGCAAGGTTTCTAAAGTTAAAAGCTAGAAATTATTGCATTTTAAATGAATGTTTATACTGGAAAAATGCAAATGGTTTGTTGTTTAAATGTTTGCTTGAAGTGGATGCAGAGAGAATCAAACATGAGTTCCATGAAGGAGAGTGTGGAGGCCATCTCAACTGGAAAACCACCGCTGACAAAATCCTTAGAGCTGGCTATTACTCGCCCACCCTTTTCCATGATATCCACAAAATGATAGTTTCCTGCCATAAGTGCCAAATCTTTGAGGGAAAAAAGAAACTCCTTCCTTTACCATTACAACCAATCACTGTTGAAGCTCCCTTTCAACAGTGGGGCTTAGATTTCATAGGGGAAATACATCCTGCTTCATCTACCCAACACAAATGGATTCTCATAGTCACTGACTATTTCACAAAATGGATAGAGGCCATCTCTTCCAGGAATGCCACAAACTCTGTTATTATTAAATTCCTTGATGAAAATATCCTATCTAGATTTGGCTGCCCTAGGAAGATTATCACTGACAATGCTGCTACTTTTGGTTCCAAAAAGATGATTGATTTTTTTCACAGGTATTAGATTGCACTTGGTCATTATACTGCTTATTATCCTCAGGGTAATGGGCTAGCAGAATCATAAAATAAAGTTTTGGTGACCATCATCAAGAAGCTTCTTGAAGAGAATAAAAAATCATGGCATAATAAGTTGGCGCATGCTCTATGGGCAGACAGATTAACAACAAAGAAATCCATTGGAATGTCCCCATATCAGTTAGTCTATGGAGTAAATGCAGTGTTTCCTACCAGCTTGGGTTTACCAGTGATAAAATTAGTACAAGAAATACAGTCAGAAGAAGACAACATGGTAAGGAGGATCAATCAAACTATTCATCTCCAGCAAACAAGGGAAGAGGTCTACAACAGAACTCAGAAAGTGCAAGAGAGCATCAAAAAATTGTTTGATAAAAGAACAAAAGCTTGTGATTTCAAAATTGGAGACAAGGTACTTAAGTGGGACTCGAGGAGAGAGGACAAGGGTACACATGGCAAATTTGAAAGTTTGTGGTAAGTTCCTTACATCATCCAATCCACCATTGGTCCCAATGCCTTTTTTCTACAAGAATTAGATGGTACATACCTGTTTTGGGGTCTTGTCTGTTGTACCTTAAGAAACAATTCCTTGGATGTGAAAAGGAATCCGTGCTTAAGACATTCTTATAATTATGTCACAGAGATATGGCTCCTTGTTTAATTACCTCCAGAGTTCAATCATTGAATCTTTTAAATCAAATGCTATAAATGTCTCACAATGCTATTATCTGCTGATATAGATTGAAATGCTCAGAAGAAGAATTAAAAGAAAAGCCCAAAATGATGTGTTGTGGTACAGAATCTATCATCTCAAACTTTAGAAGAATTATAGGGAAAGAAAAGTTAAAATGAAGGAGCGCCTATTAAGGGTTTTAACTCTTATTTACACACGTAAAAAGAGACATGCTGCTTCGATACTTCATTTTATTCAAGGACTGAAAATACATAATGTAAACTAGAAGACGTATCAATATAAACAAATACTAGAAGCTTGCTTTTCCTTCAATAATCACTTGAAATGTGAGTACAAAGACCACTGTCTGGAGGTCTAAAAACCGGAACCCCTGCTCCTCCTCTTATCTCTACTTTTATATCTGCTCTTTAATCTAACTAACTGTTATGATCAGTTTTAAAACTGATTCTTGGAAGTTCTAGAATTATTTAAATTTACAAAACATCTGTTTTAATATTATATATATAATATATAATATAAAACCAAAAATAGAACCTTACTCTAGCGCAAGCAAAAGGAACCAATGGTAGACTTTGGGTCCCATTACACCCATACGTACCAACAAAGTCACCCATGGTTTTTGAAAACCAATAACCGCCTGCGGGAGCAGTGATGGCGGTTTCTTGGGAAATGGCTAAGTGATGCCGTAACACATCATAGCCGTCGATTTTGTAAATAGTGGTTTGAACTAAACTATTTTGCGGGGGCACCATTTCTCATAAATTCCATTTAATTTATGATGCCTTAGACCATTGGATCTGAGCCAGATGATCCAAGCCACTAAAAAAATCCCAAACATTTCTAAGCCATCTCCTCACTCCGCTTGTAGATCTTAGCACCTTGTCCTTTCACAAAACCACAGGGGTTCCTCGCGACCCATTTTGACCATTCTAACACGCCTGAAAGCAAAACATTGGAAGTCTTATGGACACATTCGGCGCCGAATCCTGAATGCCCTGCAATTGACCTCCACATTTATTTGCAGAAACCAAATCGAAACCACCTTGCTTCCTAACAACACTTGAAAACTCATAAAGATCAACGATTTTTCCATCAGAAATAATGACTGGTAGGGGCCTGGTTCGTGTATATGGGAATTATTTCAAGCATGTTTTTAATAGTTTATTGAATATAAGGTATGTGCGTGATTGTAACTCAGGACCCATATACTACAACCTTGGGACTGATTAAACTGCTATTTTGGCCAGAGGTTCCTGCGCACTCTATGTTTCTGGATTCATGAAATTCATGTCCATTGAACCTTTCACGCTGAAAAACCTTCATATGAGTGCTTGCAGTTGTCATTGCCAATACGCTGTCTTTAATGTCAGACCAATCTTCATCTTCATCGTCCTCATCCTCTTCATAATCCTCATTCATAAAATCCTCTTTCAACTCTATTATCAAATTTCAAACATTTTGGACAGACGCCATTGCATCATGGGAAGATTCCATTTTGTCAGACTCTGTTTCGTTCTACTGAGAATGAGCAATCGCATCTGCTGATGGTGCTTCTTCATTCTCTCTTTCATTCCGGTGTTGATGCACAGTGGATCCAGAAGCTCCAAGACTGCTACTTTTGTGTTGAGCATCTTCATGGCCTTGTATCGGTTCCATAGTTAAGGAATATAAGGCCTTTACAATGCCATTTGAAATCTTAACACACTCAGGATGATCTAAATCTAGATTCTCAAATGTACAGGACAAGGCCTGAATCACTCCAACATCAATTAGTGTTTTGGACACTTTTGTTGAGATGTTTGACCCTAAAGGTGAGCGCGCTGCAAGAACATCATTTATCAGATCTATAAATGCAACCATATGGCATTCTGGAGGTTTGAAGCCACCTACATGAGTACAGATAGATGCATTGAATGAATGAACAATCTCCACAAATAACCTTCTCCGTCCTTCAGCTGAATGAACACATATTGCCATCAAAAACTGGCTGGCCTTACTTGAAAGTTTCTGCCTCCATTCACTATCTACATGCTTTTCTTTTATGTGCCTCGCAGAATATGGAAGAAGCCTATGAAGAACATAGTATAAAGGCCCACTGTGGCCCATGCCACTGGCCCCTCCTTGTAGGGGCGCTCTAGGATGGCTGCTTTCAGCATCACGATGGAGAATAAAATTGACTGCTGATGGATACATTAGAACTATTTCAGTTAGTAGCTTCAAAATAAAAGCTGTTCTTGCTAAAGAAAATGAAGATTTTCCATCCAGTTCCATGTTATCTCTACCAACAACAGCTTTTCCCTTCTCCTATGATGGAATCTCATCAACATCCATATCAACAACAAAACCAGAAGATATAAATTTCCCTCGAGGGTCATTTGTCACAGGGAGTGAATATTGAGTAACTGAATCCAAAAGTTGTTCAATCACGCTTGCAAAGCTATGTGTTGGCCTCTTGTGTCCTTGCACAGACTTATCTCCACATCCCAGCCTATCTTTCTCTAAAACCTTTTCCTTCTCTTTTCCTTTTTCCTTCTCACAATCTTTTGACAAAATTACATAAGGTCTTTCTCCAACCATTTCAACCTGACAAACTGCTTGTGCAAAGAAACAGAAAAACAAATTGTGGTCTCCGGAGATAACGGAGCCAAGTTTGAAAGAAAAGTACGAGCATCACCCTTCCATTCATATTTCGATTTAAGGTCGCTACAAGATCGTGCCGAATTTCCGACTCCATAGTCGCCCTCGCAACAGGAGGATCCTCAAGAATATGTTGAATAATAATCGATGCAACACTCACAAACCCGAAAATAGGCAACTAGTAGGCATGTTCAGCAACCAATCCACCTCTATCAAGGAAATTCAATGCAATGGCATGCACCCTTGTAAGCCTTCCACATAGCTGGAGCAACCCCTGCAATGTAATTAAATCACCCAATAATAGATTTATTAGGCACAGTATTTCAAATGCCTTTAAAATATTTTGTTTATCTCCTTGAACTTGTTCCTCAGCAACCTTAAATTGCCCAGAGCTTCTTCCGAATTTTTGCTGAGTAAAATTGTGCTACAACACTGTCAATGGCAAGATGGTCAAACATTATTATTGCTGAAGTTCAGAGTTTAAAGTTTTCACTTCCATTGTAAATACCATTGCTGTGTTTTGTTTAAAAAAAAAAAAAAAAGAGAGAGAGAAAGGAGAGGTTCAGACAATCTCAAAACTTGAACCTATGAAGCTCCAAAAAATGGCTCAAATCAACTCAAAACCTAAGCCAAAAGGAGTGAGAGGCTAGTTCTAACATGCTCAAAACCTGAACCAGCACAGAAAGAAAAATAATCAGTTCTAACATGATCAAAACCGGAGCTGAGTGAAGAAAGAAAAGTGACTCTAACAAGCTCAAAATCTGAGTCACAAGAAAAGAAGGATGCCTTAAAGCTTCCAATTTCAAGCCTTCACAATTTTGGTTTCAATTTCCTGCAAAGTTTAGTTCATGTGTAGCTGTCTTTATGCCATGGACCCACAGCAAACCAGATAGTCTAATCCTGGTTTGACTGTTTTTAAATTTCTGTTTTAGAATGTAGAGAAAGAAATCTGCTAGATAGTTTAATTCTAGCAGATATTAGTGTAAGTAGAGAAGCTATGAGGCCAACTGTTTAATCTGGTCTCATGGAGGAATAAGGGTAGATTTAGATTAGTTTGTTTTTCTGCTTTCAATAAAAAAATGATGAAGAAGGTCTGCAAGTGTAAATGCACCTTGAAGAAAAAATGTTAGGACTGTAGGATGGGTAGGTAGATTGTTTGGGAGAATATTTTCTGCTGACTTAATATCCATCATGTTTGTAGCAGCTGATCCAAGAATAGAAATATGGTTAAATATCAGGCATCTGGCCTACTTCCAAAGATTATTTCTGAAGTTCTTGACACCTTCAAGAAGATGCCATTCCCATGTGGAGCCACTGTTAGCCACCTATAAAATTTTGGCATAGCAAATAGGTGGCTAAAAATGTTTCTGAGCCTTCAAGAGAGACATTTTCTTTGAAAATCTATCATCCTTGAAGCCTCCATGTGTTTTTCTCCTCTGAGGCAATCCTCAATGTTGTGTCCATCAAAAAGGCCTCACTATTTGTGAAAGAAAAGATTCAAAAAAGCCTCCATCTGCTCCATTTTATCCCTTCAAAATCCCCATTTTCACCTCCTTTTTCCCTTTCAAAATCTCACAAAATCCCTTCCTTAACCCTCCATCTCATCCCAAAACTCTTTTTAAACCTCGTGTTATCCTCTGTCTGGTTTAAAAATTGCTTTTTCCCCTTACCGGAACCCCTCATTTGGCCTAAAAACCCTCTTTTTACACTATATCAGGCCTTAAGCCCCCGAGGGCTTATATGCTCAGCCCCTTTCTTCACAGAAGCCCTAGCCCGCAACCGGGCACTTAAATTCCCAAAAATCCCTTTGAAAAGGCATAAAAACACTTTCTTCACTCATTTTAAAGAATTAAGCCCCTGAGGGCTTATCCCCTTCGACCCTTCTCCCCATATAACCTGCGCCCAGTACCAGGCACTAGCCCGAATCGCAAATCGCAATTGGAGATTTCCTTTTGGCATTTTCCTTTGTCCTTCGACTCCCCGATTTAATCCTGTCCATTGAATCCACAAGAACCAACGGTCAGGATTCAATCGTGCTTTGTTCACAGAGCCCATCACCTGATCCCGCTGATTTGATCTAGACCGTTGATCTCTCCCGATCCAACGGCCAGGATTTAATTGTGCCCCATACATAGACCCCCGTCTGTTCCCCTCTGAGTTAATCTCCACCATTGATCTTTCCCAATCCAACGGCCAGCGCTTGATCGCAAATCGAAAATCTAGAAGTCTCGATCGCTTGCCCCCTCCAATGCCGATCATGAAATTTAATCTCAACCATTGAATCCATAAGAACCAATGGTCAGGATTCAATCGCGTCGTGTTCACAGCCCCCCGTCATCGCATCCAAGAGAACCAACGACTAGGATATTATCACGCTCCGCTCATAATTCTTCACCACCTCGACCCCGATTGAATCTCAGCCATTGATCATGTCTAATCGGATGGTCCACATTGTTTCTACTCATCAACCTCGCCCACTTATTTCGTCCCCATCGACATGATCTCGACCTTCCATTTCCAAGATCCAACAGTCACGGTTTAAACCGCCTTTGACCCTGCCCACCTTTTCCGCCCGTGCACCTTTCCCCATCGCGCTCTCATTCCCACCGTCAGATCTCCCCGCCTTCATCCAACGGCTGAAAATGCATATCGCATAATTTTTGCGCCCGAGGTTTAATGTTTCAAAATTACGCGATAAAAGTGGTTTTAGAAGTGACGCATGTCAGGCGACGAGGCATATCGTGTTCTTTTTGGAAAATTTTCAAAACCACTTCAGAACTGTGCGATAACCACTCCGGTTTTCCACTTACCGCCTTCCACAGCATAGTCTCCCATTTAATCATGGTCGTTGGTTAACCTAATCTAACAGCTCACAGTGCATCGCATCCTCATTCCATTATTTTCCTCGACACCCCCAAGCGACTCCATCGAGCGATCATAGCCGTCCATTACTATGATCCGACTGCTTATATTAGATCCCAACCCCAACTCGCTTGCCCTCTGTTCTATTCTCCAAAGGGTTTCATCACTAGATCTAAACCGTCCATCACTTGAAATCTAATGGTCCTCGTTTAGAGTTGTGCCCGAATTCATTTAAACCCTTTTTCACTTCCGATAAAGGTTTTCTCCCATCTTTTTGTAATTTTCCTCCATTCCGCTATAATATTATCCCCTCTGCATTATAAACCCCCAATTAATCTTGGCCATTGATCGATCTAAATTGACGGCTTGGACTTAATATTACCTCCACCCGTTGTTCATTCATTCATCATTCGAACAATTCCATCACACAATCCGATCAGATTTCCACCGACAGATCTAATCGAATTTCGTCCAAAATGCACATCGCTCCCGTACCTCCATCGGACTCATTTTTCACGTTCCGCTATGTTTTTCATTGATTTTCCGCCGTATCTACAATTTTCATCATTATGCCACCTTTTCCACAAGTCTTCCGAAGCATCCATCCTCCCTCCGCATGATTTTCTTAACATTTTTATTATTGGGTTTTTTGCAGGATTGTTGGTGTGACGGTGAACACTTTTGTCTCACAAAATATGTATTGTGGTTTTACGTAGCGTTAACGCCAGTGTTTCAAGAGCTAAAGTAGCGTAGGAAAATGCTTGGAGAATGTATTTAAAGCATGTTTTCTTTAAAGCTCAAATATTAACTCTTATTTAGGCCCTCCTGTGCCATTAAACTTGTGAATTCACAGAGACAGTCAACGGAAGCAGAAAAGGGTATCAGTGAGAGATTTAAGGGATTAGAGCCTACTATTGAAGATTAAACACTATAATCCAATGTTTAAAGGACGAAGATATATCAAGAAGACCTTATAAATGATCCTAAGGCTAATAAGGCCTAGAGCACATGAAACAAGCCATATCAATGTTTCACATAAGCAGAATGTTCTTTCCCAAGAAAGGATGAGTTCCCATAGTGTTTTTATTCTCCATCAAGTTCCTGAGAAGATCGCCGCCCTGACAAAAGTCCTAAGATTTCCAGAGCATTAGTTACAAAGTATGGAAGGCATAAAAGTCATTTATCTACCTTACTTGTCCCAGAGTACAAAAAGAGTACAAACAGCCATAAAGCACTTCAAGAGACATACCTAGAGTTATTATCAGCTTGTCAAAGACCACTAATTCATCTGAAGGGTAATGAAAGTCAATACAGAGATATTAAGATAGAATGGGCTGCAAAACACTTCCTCCTCTGTTTTAATGAGCCATTTAAAGTTCTATCTACGTCCTCTGCAACTCTTTCAGCTATAAGAACTCATGAAAAATACATTGTAAAGGTTGTTGGTTGGTTAACCATGGATTGTAAGCTCTTTCTTTGAGATAGAGTTCTGTGTGTATTAGTTGTAAAATAGGCTGGGAGATGATTTCAGACTGATATCAAGCTGTTGGGAAATGATGTATGTGATTGGTGTTGCTCTTCTAATATGAAAATCATGTTCATTGGATCCTGATCTAAATCAGTGGTGATGTGTTGTATATTTGTCAAAGTTTTCCCTCTAAATAGACCCAAAAATAGTTGAGGGAATACTTCAGATTAGTCACCCAAGAAACATAAAAGAATTGCAGTCCTTTATTTGGAAAATTAACTTCTTGAGGAGGTTTATTCCCAACTTAGCAGAACTCCTCAGAGATATGACAAACATGCTGAAAAAGGAAGTAAGAGTCAAATGGACTCTAGAGGCCAAAAAATATTTTGAGTTAGTTAAACATGCACTCACCCGGGCACCAATCCTAATTAGCCCTGATTTTACTAAAGACTTCCTAATTTTCTCTTTTGCATCTGAGCATACTATGGCTGTTGTCCTGTTGCAGAAAAATCTGGAGGGACAGGAGCAGCCTATTGCTTTTTTCAGCGAAGCATTGAGAGATGCACCTGTTGATCATGTCAACCTCCTATTAAAATTTTGGCCAGTAATCCCGCTTAAACCTTTCAAACCCCCTCTTTCTGCCCTAAGAAATCATTTTTCTGCCTATCGTTGCCATTTTTGACTCCCAAATTACATTATTAAAAGGCTGAAATCACACATTTTAACATATTTAAAGGCCTAGCCCCTTCGGCCCTAGCCCCCTCTATCTTCCTCCACGTGACCTAGGTGCTAGATCAAGCGCTAGCCCGAAGCATATGCACCGAAAAGATCCAAACATAAAGTTAAATGGGAAAAGCAAAGGTATGGTGTTAAGGGCGCAAAATAAAATATTAAAAGCCTTACCGCCTTTACAATATCCACGTGACAGAACTGTTAGTATGGCAAATTCTGCCGGGGTTGAGAAGCGTATGGAGGGAGAGGCCCATACCCCCGCGGAATCACGGTGACGCGTCCTCCATCGTCGATCTCCACCGAGATCGAACGGCCCTCACTAAACCCATGCCACGCCATTGACCCGGTCCTCCTCCACGTCACCATTCCACGTGCCATTCGACGCATTCTCTTCCACCTTCCTTATATCTCATTCTCAAGGTCAACCAAAGTTGTTCATCTACTACGTTCGCCAACCTTCTCCATCACCGACCGCCGCTGGGCCTTCCTATCACGCCCCGCATTTGACCTGTCCACCATGCCGCACTGTCTCACCATTATCCCCACTGTGTTCACCTTCCCGTGCATGGTTTTATTTAATGAGTTTGCGGATTTTGCAGGTTTACAACAGCGGAAAATTGCCATAATTCACAATCTCAATTACAGTGGCAGTGAACACCGGAAAGGACTATTTTGCAGGGGATAGAATTATGGAGAAAGGGCTTGGGAAGCTGTTACGACATGACCGCCATTGAAGGAGCAGTGTTAAAAGCTGTCAAACCCTGCAGAGCCATTCAAAGCACAGCTTGAGCAAATGAAAGCATTAATGGAGCAGCAGAGGAAGATCAGTGAATGATTGTGGAATTCAGCATTCAGCGTTGAAGATTTGAACCTTAATTCAGGATTGGGAAGGCAGAGGGTACAATGCACAGAAAAAAATGCCCTCAAGGTTTTATTTCAGCAGAAATTTTCTCCAGGAAAGGACAAACCGCCCACAAGGTTTTATTTCTCTACCGTGCTCCTGAAGAGATTTCTACCCAGTGCATTTATTTCAGTAAGTAGGCAGCAGAGTACATACAACACCACAAATTCATCAAGAATTATGGGCGTGCACATCTCTACCATTTTGTTTTAATGAGACAATTAAATGTTCATCACCTACTCCCTTTTTCGAGCTTTCTTGTTCTCCTACAAAGCTCCCAAAGAACATATGGTTTAGGGTTCCAGATTTTATCAGAAAATTATGCAGTGAAGGAATTTTTGTATACATTTTGTTAAACTCTTGTATGAAGGCTCAGAGCCCATAGGGTCTCAGTGAGGAGGAGTTCCATTTGTTAAAGAGGATTTTGGTCTTTGGTATTTCACAGTTTGTAACCTTCTCTTATATGTGTTATTTTAATATATCATTTCATTTCATTCACTTTTCTTGTATCATGTTTCTAGAATACGAGTGGCTCACTGATTTTTAGTAAGAATTTATCCTAGTTGATACTCTTGCTAGAATTATTCAAGTGCTTTAAATATGGCTCAGGCATGATATACTGTTCCATTGTTCATCTTAACCATACTTTTGCTATATTAGTTGCTTTGGGAGGGTGTCTTTAAAATGATATTATCATGTATGGATTCTTAGATTGGTAGGCCCATACATGGTGGTATTGTGTATCTGGATATCAGCTCGATGATGACTAATATCTTCTCAATATTTCATTCGCTACATTCACTTTCTGATAATGTATTTCTGTGACATATTACTTGAATCGGCCCTCTTTACAGTAAACTGTCTCTGAATTGTCTGTTGCTTTTACATTGGAGTTTAACATGTTGTCCCTGCAGTATTCTTCCCTCTGTGTCTGATTCTGAGAGTTTGGTCCCATTCAAATTAATTTCCTTGATTACAAGAGATAGCATGAGAGCCTTTTGCTGATAACTTCCCATGTTATATTACACACTCCTTGCTATGATAAGATGTCCTAGGCACTGGTCTATCACAACTCTAAGCTGTCTCTAGGAATGACAACAGCACCCTTGAAATATAATATAATGGAAAAACAGGCTTATGCTTTTGTAAAGGCCTTAAAAGACTTCAGGGTGTATATTCTGCATTCTCACATCATTGCCTACGTGCCTAACATAGTGGTGAAAGATATCTTGTCACAAGACCCAGATGGAAAAAGAGGTAAATGGATAGCAGTGATACTAGAGTAGGATTTGGAGATCAAACCCACAAAACTCATCAAGGGTCAAGGCTTGGCTCAATTAATGGCTGAATCTAACTTGCAAGCCCTTTACATAAACATGGTAGATGCCTTGGATGAACATGAAAGGTTACCTACTCCTACTGTTGAAGAACAATTCCAAAACTCACCTTGGTATGCTGAAATCTTGTATGTATTACAAATCTTAATGCTCCTCCTGATTTATCAAAGACTAAGGCAAGGTTTCTAAAGTTAAAAGCTAGAAATTATTGCATTTTAAATGAATGGTTATACTGGAAAAATGCAAATGGTTTGTTGCTTAAATGTTTGCTTGAAGTGGATGCAGAGAGAATCAAACATGAGTTCCATGAAGGAGAGTGTGGAGGCCATCTCAACTGGAAAACCACCGCTGACAAAATCCTTAGAGCTGGCTATTACTCGCCCACCCTTTTCCATGATATCCAAAAAATGATAGTTTCCTGCCATAAGTGCCAAATCTTTGAGGGAAAAAAGAAACTCCTTCCTTTACCATTACAACCAATCACTGTTGAAGCTCCCTTTCAACAGTGGGGCTTAGATTTCATAGGGGAAATACATCCTGCTTCATCTACCCAACACAAATGGATTCTCATAGTCACTGACTATTTCACAAAATGGATAGAGGCCATCTCTTCCAGGAATGCCACAAACTCTGTTATTATTAAATTCCTTGATGAAAATATCCTATCTAGATTTGGCTGCCCTAGGAAGATTATCACTGACAATGCTGCTACTTTTGGTTCCAAAAAGATGATTGATTTTTTTCACAGGTATTAGATTTCACTTGGTCATTCTACTGCTTATTATCCTCAGGGTAATGGGCTAGCAGAATCATCAAATAAAATTTTGGTGACCATCATAAAGAAGCTTCTTGAAGAGAATAAAAAATCATGGCATAATAAGTTGGCGCATGCTCTATGGGCAGACAGATTAACAACAAAGAAATCCATTGGAATGTCCCCATATCAGTTAGTCTATGGAGTAAATGCAGTGTTTCCTACCAACTTGGGTTTACCAGTGATAAAATTAGTACAAGAAATACAGTCAGAAGAAGACAACATGGTAAGGAGGATCAATCAAACTATTCATCTCCAGCAAACAAGGGAAGAGGTCTACAACAGAACTCAGAAAGTGCAAGAGAGCATCAAAAAATTGTTTGATAAAAGAAAAAAACTTCAGGATTTAAATTCGAGACAAGGTACTTAAGTGGGACTCTATGAGAGAGGACAAGGGTACACATGGCAAATTTGAAAGTTTGTGGCAAGTTCCTTACATCATCCAATCCACCATTGGTCCCAATGCCTTTTTTCTACAAGAATGATGGTACAAAATTGCTTTGGGGTCTGGTTCTGTTGTACCTTAAGAAACAATTCCTTGGCTGTGAAAAGGAATCCGTGCTTAAGACATTCAAATAATTATGTCACAAAAATATTGATCCTTGTTTAATCACCTCCAGATTTTAATCATTAAACTTTCAAAATCAAATGTTATAAATGTTCCACAATGCTATTATCTGCTGATATGGAATGAAATGATCAGAAGAAGGATGAAAGGAAAAAGCCCAAAATGATATGCTGTTGTATAGAATCTATCATCTCAAACTTTAGAAGAATTATAAGGAAAGAACAATTAAAATGAAGGAGCGCCTATTAAGGGTTTTAACTCTTATTTACACACGTAAAAAGAGACATGCTGCTTCGATACTTCATTTTATTCAAGGACTGAAAATACATAATGTAAACTAGAAGACGTATCAATATAAACAAATACTAGAAGCTTGCTTTTCCTTCAATAATCACTTGAAATGTGAGTACAAAGACCACTGTCTGGAGGTCTAAAAACCGGAACCCCTGCTCCTCCTCTTATCTCTACTTTTATATCTGCTCTTTAATCTAACTAACTGTTATGATCAGTTTTAAAACTGATTCTTGGAAGTTCTAGAATTATTTAAATTTACAAAACATCTGTTTTAATATTATATATATAATATATAATATAAAACCAAAAATAGAACCTTACTCTAGCGCAAGCAAAAAGAACCAATGGTAGACTTTGGGTCCCTTTATACCCATACGTACCAGTAAAGTCACCCATGGTTTTTGAAAACCAATAACCACCTGCGGGAGCAGTGATGGCGGTTTCTTGGGAAATGGCTAAGTGATGCCGTAACACATCATAGCCGTCGATTTTGTAAATAGTGGTTTGAACTAAACTGTTTTGCGGGGGCACCATTTCTCATAAATTCCATTTAATTTATGATGCCGCAGACCATTGGATCTGAGCCGGATGATCCAAGCCACTAAACAAATCCCAAACATTTCTAAGCCATCTCCTCACTCCGCTTGTAGATCTTAGCACCTTGTCCTTTCACAAAACCACAAGGGTTCCTCGCGACCCAGTTTGACCATTCTAACACGCCTGAAAGCAAAACATTGGAAGTCTTATGGACACATTCGGCGCCGAATCCTGAATGCCCTGCAATTGACCTCCACATTTATTTGCAGAAACCAAATCGAAACCACCTTGCTTCCTAACAACACTTGAAAACTCATAAAGATCAACAATTTTTCCATCAGAAATAATGACTGGTAGGGGCCTGGTTCGTGTATATGGGAATTATTTCAAGCATGTTGTTAATAGTTTATTGAATAAATCCTCTCTACTTATCGGCATAGATAAGGTAAGGTATGTGCGTGATTGTAACTCAGGACCCATATAATACAACCTTGGGACTGATTAAACTGCTATTTTGGCCAGAGGTTCCTGCGCACTCTATGTTTCTGGATTCATGAAATTCATGTCCATTGAACCTTTCACGCTGAAAAACCTTCATATGAGTGCTTGAAGTTGTCATTGCCAATACACTGTCTTTAATGTCAGACCAATCTTCATCTTCATCGTCCTCATCCTCTTCATAATCCTCATTCATAAAATCCTCTTTCGACTCTATTATCAAATTTCAAACATTTTGGACAGACGCCATTGCATCATGGGAAGATTCCATTTTTTCAGACTCTGTTTCGTTCTACTGAGAATGAGCAATCGCATCTGCTGATGGTGCTTCTTCATTCTCTCTTTCATTCCGGTGTTGATGCACAGTGGATCCAGAAGCTCCAAGACTGCTACTTTTGTGTTGAGCATCTTCATGGCCTTGTATCGGTTCCATAGTTAAGGAATATATGCTCTCAGAAATGCCATTTGAAATCTTAACACACTCAAATGATGATCTAAATCTAGATTCTCAAATGGGCTGCAGATGGGCCCTAATCACTCCAACACTTTGACTAGTGTTTTGGACACTTCTGCTGGAGATGTTCGACCCTAAAGGTGAGTTGCCACGCAAGAACATCATTTATCAGATCTATAAATGCAACCATATGGCATTCTGGAGGTTTTAAGCCACCTACATGAGTACAGATAGATTCATTGAATGAATGAACAATCTCCACAAATAACCTTCTCCGTCCTTCAGCTGAACGAACACATATTGCCATAAAAAACTGGCTGGCCTTACTTGAAAGTTTCTGCCTCCATTCACTATCTACATGCTTTTCTTTTATGTGCCTCGCAGAATATGGAAGAAGCCTATGAAGAACATAGTATAAAGGCCCACTGTGGCCCATGCCACTGGCCCCTCCTTGTAGGGGCGCTCTAGGATGGCTGCTTTCAGCATCACGATGGAGAATAACATTTACTGCTGATGGATACATTAGAACTATTTCAGTTAGTAGCTTCAAAATAAAAGCTGTTCTTGCTAAAGAAAATGAAGATTTTCCATCCAGTTCCATGTTATCTCTACCAACAACAGCTTTTCCCTTCTCCTATGATGGAATCTCATCAACATCCATATCAGCAACAGAACCAGAAGATATAAATTTCCATCAAGGGTCATTTGTCACAGGGAGTGAATATTGAGTAACTGAATCCAAAAGTTCTTCAATCACGCTTGCAAAGCTATGTGTTGGCCTCTTGTGTCCTTGCACAGACTTATCTCCACATCCCAGCCTATCTTTCTCTAAAACCTTTTCCTTCTCTTTTCCTTTTTCCTTCTCACAATCTTTTGACAAAATTACATAAGGTCTTTCTCCAACCATTTCAACCTGACAAACTGCTTGTGCAGCAAGCATAAAAACAGCAGGGTCTCTGGAGATAACAGGAGCCAAGTTTGAAAGAAAAGTACGAGCACTCACCCTTCCATTCATATTTCGATTTAAGGCTGCTACAAGATTGTGCCGAATTTCTGACTCCATAGCTGCCTGCAGTGTGTGAGGATCCTCAAGAATATGTTGAATAATAATTGATGCAACACTGTCAAACCCTGAAAATAGGCAACTAGTAGGCAAGTTCAGCAAAGCAACCAATCCACCTCTATCAAGGAAATTCAATGCAATGGCATGCACCCTTGTAAGCCTTCCACATAGCTGGAGCAACCCCTGCAATGTAATTAAATCACCCAATAATAGATTTCTTAGGCACAGTATTTCAAATGCCTTTAAAATATTTTTTTTATCTCCTTGAACTTGTTCCTCAGCAACCTTAAATTGCCCAGAGCTTCTTCCGAATTTTTGCTGAGTAAAATTGTGCTACAACACTATCAATGGAAAGATGGTCAAACATTATTATTGCTGAAGTTCAGAGTTTAAAGTTTTCACTTCCATTGTAAATACCATTGCTGTGTTTTGTTTAAAAAAAAAAAAAAAAGAGAGAGAAAGGAGAGGTTCAGACAAGCTCAAAACTTGAACCTATGAAGCTCCAAAAAATGGCTCAAATCAACTCAAAACTTGAGCCAAAAGGAGTGAGAGGCTAGTTCTAACATGCTCAAAACCTGAACCAGCACAGAAAGAAAAAGAATCAGTTCTAACATGATCAAAACCGGAGCTGAGTGAAGAAAGAAAAGTGACTCTAACAAGCTCAAAATCTGAGTCACAAGAAAAGAAGGATGCCTTAAAGCTTCCAATTTCAAGCCTTCACAATTTTGGTTTCAATTTCCTGCAAAGTTTAGTTCATGTGTAGCTGTCTTTATGGCATGGACCCACAGCAAACCAGATAGTCTAATCCTGGTTCGACTGTTTTTAAATTTCTATTTTAGAATGTAGAGAAAGAAATCTGCTAGATAGTTTAATCCTAGCAGATATTAGTGTAAGTAGAGAAGCTATGAGGCCAACTTTTTAATCTGGTCTCATGGAGGAATAAGGGTAGATTTAGATTAGTTTGTTTTTCTGCTTTCAATAAAAAAATGATGAAGAAGGTCTGCAAGTGTAAATGCACCTTGAAGAAAAAATGTTAGGACTGTAGGATGGGTAGGTAGATTGTTTGGGAGAATATTTTCTGCTGACTTAATATCCATCATGTTTGTAGCAGCTGATCCAAGAAGAGAAATATGGTTAAATATCAGGCATCTGGCCTACTTCCAAAGATTATTTCTGAAGTTCTTGACACCTTCAAGAAGATGCCATTCCCATGTGGAGCCACTGTTAGCCACCTATAAAATTTTGGCATAGCAAATAGGTGGCTAAAAATGTTTCTGAGCCTTCAAGAGAGACATTTTCTTTGAAAATATATCATCCTTGAAGCCTCCATGTGTTTTTCTCCTCTGAGGCAATCCTCAATGTTGTGTCCATCAAAAAGGCCTCACTATTTGTGAAAGAAAAGATTCAAAAAAGCCTCCATCTGCTCCATTTTATCCCTTCAAAATCCCCATTTTCACCTCCTTTTTCCCTTTCAAAATCTCACAAAATCCCTTCCTTAACCCTCCATCTCATCCCAAAACTCTTTTTAAACCTCGTGTTATCCTCTGTCTGGTTTAAAAATTGCTTTTTCCCCTTACCGGAACCCCTCATTTGGCCTAAAAACCCTCTTTTTACACTATATCAGGCCTTAAGCCCCCGAGGGCTTATATGCTCAGCCCCTTTCTTCACAGAAGCCCTAGCCCGCAACCGGGCACTTAAATTCCCAAAAATCCCTTTGAAAAGGCATAAAAACACTTTCTTCACTCATTTTAAAGAATTAAGCCCCTGAGGGCTTATCCCCTTCGACCCTTCTCCCCATATAACCTGCGCCCAGTACCAGGCACTAGCCCGAATCGCAAATCGCAACTACATTTCCTTGGCCTTTCACCTTTGTCCTTCTACCCCGATTTAATCCTCGCCATTGAATCCACAAAGAACCAACGGCTAGGATTCGATTGCGCTTGTCTACGTAGCCCATCACCCGATCCCGCCGATTCGATCTAGACCATTGATCTCTCCCGATTCAACAGCCAGGATTTAATCGCGCCCCATATATAGACCTCCGTCCATTCCCCTCCGAGTTAACCTTGACCGTTGATCTGTCCCGATCCAACGGCCAACGCTTAATCGCGCATCGCAAATCCAAAAGTCTCGTTCGCTTGCCTCCTCCAATGCCGATCATGCGATTTAATCTCAACCGTTGAATCCAAAAAAACTCATACGGATGCAACGCTGCACTACGCCCCCGTCATCGCATCCACAAGAACCAACGACTAGGATATTATCACGCTCCGCTCATAATTCTTCACCACCTCGACCCCGATTGAATCTCAGCCATTGATCATGTCTAATCGGATGGTCCACATTGTTTCTACTCATCAACCTTGCCCACTTATTTCGTCCCCATCGACATGATCTCGACCTTCCATTTACAAGATCCAACAGTCACGGTTTAAACCGCCTTTGACCCTGCCCACCTTTTCTGCCCGTGCACCTTTCCCCATCGCGCTCTCATTCCCACCGTCAGATCTCCCCGCCTTCATCCGACGGTTGAAAATGCATATCGCATAATTTTTGCGCCCGAGGTTTAATGTTTCAAAATTATGCGATAAAAGTGGTTTTAGAAGTGACGCATGTCAGGCGGCAAGGAATATCGTGTTCTTTTTGGAAAATTTTCAAAACCACTTCAGAGTTGTGCGATAACCACTCCAGTTTTCCACTTACCGCCTTCCACAGCATAGTCTCCCATTTAATCGTGGTCGTTGGTTAATCTAATCTAACAGCTCATAGTGCATCGCATCCTCATTCCATTATTTTCCTCGACACCCCCAAGCGACTCCATCGAGCGATCATAGCCGTCCATTACTATGATCCGACGGCTTATATTAGATCCCAACCCCAACTCGCTTACCCTCTGTTCTATTCTCCAAAGGGTTTCATCACCAGATCTAAACCGTCCATCACTTGAAATATAATGGTCCTCGTTTAGAGTTGTGCCCGAATTCATTTAAACCCTTTTTCACTTCCGATAAAGGTTTTCTCCCATCTTTTTGTAATTTTCCTCCATTCCGCTATAATATTATCCCCTCTGCATTATAAACCCCCAATTAATCTTGGCCATTGATCGATCTAAATTGACGGCTTGGACTTAATATTACCTCCACCCGTTGTTCATTCATTCATCCTTCGAACAATTCCATCACACAATCTCGACCGTAGATTTCCACTGACAGATCTAATCTGACGGTCCAAAATGCACATCGCCCCAGACCTCCATCAGACTCATTTTTCACGTTCCTCTATGTTTTTCATTGATTTTCCTCGCTGCATCTACAATTTTCATCATTATGCCACCTTTTCCACAAGCCTCCGAAGCATCCATCCTCCCTCCCGCATGATTTTCTTAACATTTTTATTGGGTTTTTTGCAGGATTACAGACGGTGAATTCACTTTGTCTCACAGTCATAGACAGGGTTTTACAGAGCGCAGAACGCTATGTTTCAGAGCCAAAGTAGCAGAGGAAAATGCTTGAGAATGTATTTAAAGCATGTTTTCTTTAAAGCTCAGGTTATTAACTCTTATTTAGGCCCTCCTGTGCCATTAAACTTGTGAATTCACAGAGACAGTCAACGGAAGCAGAAAAGAGTATCAGTGAGAGATTTAAGGGATTAGAGCCTACTATTGAAGATTAAACACTATAATCCAATGTTTAAAGGACGAAGATATAGATTGAAGACCTTATAAATGATCCAGAAGGCTAATAAGGCCTAGAGCACATGAAACAAGCCATATCAATGTTTCACATAAGCAGAATGTTCTTTCCCAAGAAAGGATGAGTTCCCATAGTGTTTTTATTCTCCATCAAGTTTCTGAGAAGATCGCCGCCCTGACAAAAGTCCTAAGATTTCCAGAGCATTAGTTACAAAGTATGGAAGGCATAAAAGTCATTTATCTACCTTACTTGTCCCAGAGCACAAAAAGAGTACAAACAACCATAAAGCACTTCAAGAGACATACCTAGAGTTATTATCAGCTTGTGAAAGACCACTAATTCATCTGAAGGGTACTGAAAGTCAATACAGAGATATTAAGATAGAATGGGCTGCAAAACACTTCCTCCTCTGTTTTAATGAGCCATTTAAAGTTCTATCTACCTCCACTGCAACTCTTTCAGCTATAAGAACTCATGAAAAATACATTGTAAAGGTTGTTGGTTGGTTAACCATGGATTGTAAGCTCTTTCTTTGAGATAGAGTTCTGTGTGTATTAGTTGTAAAATAGGCTGGGAGATGATTTTAGACTGATATCAAGCTGTTGGGAAATGATGTATGTGATTGGTGTTGCTCTTCTAATATGAAAATCATGTTCATTGGATCCTGATCTAAATCAGTGGTGATGTGTTCTATATTTGTCAATGTTTTCCCTCTGTTATTCATCATATTTCATTTCTCTGATAAGAATCAGTAATTTGGCTTAGGATATACTGTTGTAAAGTACCCTAATGCTTCCTACTCTTCTTATCTTTGATTTTTTCTACTAATTGTGTGATCTGAGAACAATTTCAAGATAATTTAACCAGTATAGTAGTTAGTTCTCCCTGCTTACTGATGTGTGAATTTAGAGTTTGTTTTTACATGTTCTTGTCTGGTTTTAGCTGAAAGAATTGGGAAACTGGGAGATTTAGAGTTGGTCATGTCTCACTAGGGTCCTTTTCCAACAGTTAGCCTTTCTAAGATCCCTTAAGTTGAATGTCAAAAGCATTGAAAGTTAAAAGTCTTTCTCTGATCTTAGGCTTCACTTTGTGTCAAATCTTAAATGTTTTCTATTGACTGAAGAGTTAGCCTCATTAGGAGTTTGATCATAGACGGTTAAGGCATGCCCTGTCCCTAGATTTTCTCCTAAGTGGTCACCTTGGAAGGTCCTTGTCATTACCCTTCATTTCCTTATTGTTTCACTCCATACTATCATCTTAATAGATCCTCTGATTTAGATGACTAGCCCATTTGAAAGCCTTGGATATTGAATTGAAGGTAAACCCTTTTATGACCCCATTGCCCAATGGACTTGTGCCCTCTCTGAATTATCTCCCCATCGCCAAAAATCCTTCTTTTCTCACTTCTTTGTCTTACATTGAACCCTTCTTTCATGTTTCCCAAAAAAAAAAACAAACAAACAAAACAACAACCCTTGTGCCCTATAACTAGCCTAATACCTTAAAATTGAGCTTCAAAGATATATATTTCTTTGCCTTTGTAGAGAGATCCCTCTCTGGATCTAGGAGGGCTAGATCCTGAGATCCCAAAGTGGTTTGATGTTGTCTTGTCTTCTGGTATTGCCAAACCTGCCAAAACACAGGAACCCCAATACAATAAAAAAGAGTCATGCATATATTCATGATAAACCAAAATATCCCACAGCTTGGATTTTATTAGACAAAACCCAGGGTCTTGCACTCCATCTCGACCCGAAAAAGTACAAATTCAAGCATGCAAATAAGTGAGCTGAAGTTGAACATGCAAGAAAATCACTTGATTAGTAGCTAATGATGAAATATATTAATAGGCATGAGAGAAATCATCAATAATGAAAATGGATTGTAAGGTACAACAAGTACAATCCACTGAATGTGAACAATGATATGGCATCGAACATTTGCAGAATCACTCAATCGAAGGCCAATGATGAGGACCTGTCATCGAATGCGAAGAACTTGCCATTGAGGCATGCAAGCTCCAAGGTACCGGAAGGGAGTCTCTAGATCAGCTTCCTCGATAATGAGCTGAAGTCGACAGGAAGCAACCTGGCGAAGGAGGGCCATAATGTTTCCCAGATCATTGACACAAGATAGAGGAATAAGATGATAATGAATTAGAATCGAAAAGAGGATCAGAGGTTGAAAACTGCAGAAGGAAACTTCTCTTGAACATATTGACGACATGACTTCGGAATTTGGAAATATTTGACATCAAAGGATCTGAGCTCATGATGACATGGCAAAGAGAAGATGAGAGGTCAAAACAGATTACCCAAACCCATGGAGGCAAAAATGATGAAATGAGATGTCCCCAACTCGACACGAATGTAGATGAGTGTCATGTTCAAGAGCGACATACTACTGACACGACTGAGAAATGGTTTCATTTTCCCCCACCATTGGTGGCGAGTACCTAAATTATTTTTGGAAACAATCTTGAAGGGGTTAGCAGTACTTGTCATATAATTTTGTGCTTTGGAAAAATCCATCCTAGTACATTTTACGAGCCCTAGGAAGGAGGAACTCGGTTATGTCATGGTGACAATTTTCGATGTCATTTAGGTTTTAACAAGTCTGACAAAGGAATAAATTGACATCTTTTCATGTTTAGAGAGTTTGAAAAGAATCAGAAAAGAAAACTCCAAGAGGTCCCTTTTCGTAGGTAGTCTCACAGATCCGAAAAGGTAGAAAACTATGTCTAAGGGAACCTTTTAGTCAAGATAGGCTAAGGTATTCTTTTTTTGTAAATAATCTATCCCAGCCCGAAAAATGGGTAAACATACACTGGGTAGATATCGTTTTGAAACCTTTTAATGAGTTTAAAAGGACAAGAGTATCAGAAATATTTTCAATTTTCGAGAGTCAAAAAAGAGCTGAAAGATGACTCAGGGGTGACTTTTTTGTGTTTTTACCGAGTCAGAAAAAGTATAAAATACAACTCATCACTTAATTGTTGTCACGTTGAGCACCTGTCACTACACAAGAGACGTACGTAAAACCCATTTTTCGAAATAAAATAGCAAAATAATCGAAAAATATGCTCAAAAACCTAATTAGGGTTTTGAAAAGTTTATAAAATGCCAAAAATGGTAAAAAATAAATTACTTTTCACTTTTACCTCTTGTGAGCACTTTTTACCCTTTATTCACTGTGATTTTGTGGAGTTGACAACATACAATCCAGAAGGCCAATCGTGAATCCATCTTTTCCAGGTAAGAACTCATATCCTTGCCTGCATTTTGATATAATTTTAACTGCCTGCAACCCATTTGGTAGATTTGTGGGGGGATTTTTGTGTAAATTAGGGCACGACAGTCAACATGGGTTTTGGGCACGGAATCTCATCAACCTGCCTTGAAATCAAACAAGGGCGCCACTTGGCACGACTGTTTTTAAAATAGTCGCGCCAACCGTGGCCATGATGTTTATCTTTTAAATTCAAAAAGTGAGCCCATTTTAAACACTTCAAAAGCAAATCATTTGACTAATGAAAACCATATGGATGTTTTTTCAAGTTGAAAGAGAGATATGGTGATCGAATGGAAGGCAAGAGAACATAGAGAAGAAGACGAGCAAGCTTTGGGTAATGTAAGATGCATGGATGTTCTCACGGACTGCGAGCTCAAAAAATTCTTCATGGCACCATGTCTCCGAGCTCAACCAGAGCTATTACAGTACTTGATCAGTGTATGGAACATTGATCAGGAAATATTCATAGTTCATGATTAGGAACTAGAGATTGAGGTCTCAGATGTTTACTTCATAACTGGATTGTCACGAGGGGTGAAGTACCAATCCTAACCAGTACTTGACCCATAATGGAAAACATGAGCATGGTCATTGGCAGAGTGTGCTAAGGGGCAAGGGAAGCATCCAAAAGCGGGAAGGTGGATATCCAAACCATTCTCGATTTGGCACTAAGAGTAGTGCTACACACCATCATGCGAGCTGCTGGAGTTTAGGCTCCACACGAGGCCACAAAAACACAGTTACTTCTTGCAGTAGATTGCATGGCACCAACTCTCTACAACTAGGTAGAGGCGGTAACGATCAATATAAAACGCCAGTTGACAAAATGCAATAATGGTAAGCTGAAACAGTTTGACTATGGGTCCATCTTGGTACCATTCATCTTGGAAAGGTTACCAATTTTCCAATGTCAGGAAGTGATAGTTCCTACACCACCAGCCCAAGAGCCATAGATGGTCCATTGGGTGGCTTTGATGCCAAGATTAGGAGGCGGTCAACAGATTTCCTGGAGACTAGATTTCTTTGAGTGGCTCTGCCAATAACTTATTTTCATGGAGGACTGGCCCTATTCTGGCATAGAATTTATCGGTGATGCGGATCTCCCACTCCTAGTAGGAGAGGATTGGGATGAAGCATTGGGTAAGATTCATTTTTTGATTTTGATGAGTATTATGATTTTTTTATTATGTATGTTCTGACATTAATCCATGTATTTGTAGATGTTGGCCCAGAAAGACCTGTAGGAATGTATCCAATAGCATGGAGGATTCCTTGTGATTTTGATGTGGCCCCTCATGGTGAGGGAGGCGAGGAGGAGGAAATCATACACAACTTAGAGGGACTCTCCAATGGGATCCCTGACTATGCGATATTTGATGATGTTCCTTGCACGTACCAGAGACACACTACAAGGGTGTCGAACCATGTTCACCGCTTATTGAGGCGGCTTGTATGGGCAGTGACATGTTACCATGAGCGTTGCGCTGACTAGACACCTAGGCTTTCAATTCTGCATATCTTTTAAGAGACATGATGTCTTAGGATGTAACCAAAACATACATATTTTTTGAACTTATGATGTACGTGGATGAAAACACTTGACATATATATATATATATATATACATCTATTTTCCTGTATGAATATTATCATGTGATGATGATTTTTTTACAAATTATGCAAATGTCTATCTAATACAATATTGGCTACTGTATTAGGTAACGCATTCATTCGTATAGGAATATGTTGATATGTAATGTAATCAAAATGTCTTTCCAGAAAATGAACACACAAATTAAACTTTAAGATGTGAGGATTTCTAACAGAATAATGCCCATTAAGCTGAAGAAGAACACGCAGTGAGTCTAGGTTAAAAATCAATGCACGAATGTCAAGATAAATGGCCTTGGTCAATAGTTCAATAACAACACTATATTCAATGACATTATTTGTGGTTCATCTTAGACAAATATCTTGAAGGTCTATCAATTCACCATGAGGATTATAAATCAGCTAGGCTGCAGAAGACAGGTTCCGGGTATTGCGAGAAGCACCATCCACGAAACCGACATAAGGAGTAACATACATTTGCACAATAAGCAATGATCCAATAAGTAGGAAAAATTCTCGCAAAGCACACCAAGCCAAAAATGTACAAAAATGAAAAAAAAACCTATGTACAAAAGAAACATGCACGAAAGAGTCATGCATAGTACTTTTTGAGATACAACCCATTTATGGGTTGATCTAGAGGATGAAATTCATAATCAATTAGCTCATAAGCCCCATTCTGCAAAACACGCTTAATGATGTAGGGCCCATGCCACATGGGTTGGAATTTTCCTACCCCTAGCTTATCATGAGCTTGGTCATACAAGAGGACAAGGTACCCTTCTATAAAGGAACGAGGGGAAACGAACTGGTCAAAATGAGCTTTGACCTGCTTTTTCTGTGCTTCTATGACAAGAGTAGAAAAGTGGAAAGTTTCATCAAGCCTCTCTAAATATAGAATATTATCTTCTTCTGGCGAAGTATTAGGCAACAATTCAACAACTATTTTGAGAGAACAGATCTCACATTCAATCAGAAGGGTAGCTTCCAGACCATAGACAATCTGGAATGGAGTGAATCTGGTCGCATCCCTCACTGAGGTTCGGTAAGCCCAGAGATTTGAAAACAACATGAGATGCCAGTTTGACTTATGTATCCCAATCATACGTTGAAGCATAGTGACAAGAAATTTTTTCACGGCTTCATCCTGGCCATTGGCCTGAGGGTAGTATGGCATTGAGCTGTCGTGACGCAGACCCAACTTAGAATTCAACTCAGCCACCATGTAATGATGAAAATGAGTGTTGTGTAACCAGCTCCAAAGAGAGAAGAAAAGAGATATTCACGCCTTAGAAATGAGCCACTTCGAGGGGGCAACCTCCAATACATTACATGAATGAACAATTCTTGGATGATTCAATTTACAAAACCTCCTTTCTATATATAGGAGTCCATGGGCCATAATGTAATCCCAGTGGGCCACAATGTAATCCTAGCCGACCTAACAATAATAATTTAGGGGCACAATAATAACAGAATGGGGGTTACAAGGGTACAATAATAACAATAACGGGGTTACACTAACAACAATAAGGTACTATACTAGTAATATAGGGACCTAACATGCCCCTCTCTTTCAAAAAAAGCGTTGTCCTCAACGCTTGAGTAGCTCTGGGTGCTTCTGTATAAATTTTTCATCCTCCCATGTAGAATCTTCAGTGTATAAATTCTTCCACTTGATGAGATACTCTGAAATTGATCGATTCCGTAGTTGTCGAGTTCTTGTTTCCATGACTGCTTCTGGCTCCAATATAATTTTTCCTTCCTCATCAAGTTCTGGCAATATTGTTTGAACTGGAAGATTTTCTCCTATAACCTTCTTTAAGCATGAAACATGGAAAACTGGATGTACTCGCGAAGAAGCAGGAAGCTCCAACTTGTATGCCATAGTACCAATCTTTTGCAACACCTTGTAAGGACCATAGTACTTTGGCGATAATTTATTATCCTTCTTAGCTTGCTTGAGGGACATTTGTTTATATTGTTGTAGCCGTAAAAATACCCAATCTCCTACATCAAAACTTCTCTCGCTGCGATGTTGATCTGCCTGTTGTTTCATTCGATTTTGTGCCAAATTCAGGTTATCCTTTAAGAGTTGGAGAACTTCTTGCTGATGCTCGACGTGATCTTCCACCGCTTGAACCTTCAAATTTTCCCTTAAAGATGATGTGATCGATGGTGGATGATATCCATAAAGTGCCATAAATGGGGTCATTTTTGCGGCAGTATGGAAGGAAGTGTTATACCACCATTCGGCGAGAGGTAACCACTTGACCCATTGTGTTTTTTTATCAGATACAAAACAACGAAGATATCCTTCCAAACATTTATTTACTATCTCAGTTTGACCATCAGATTGAGGATGATAAGATGAGCTATGAGCTAATTGAGTACCCAAACAAGAAAATAACTCTATCCAAAAATTTCCAGTAAAAATGGGATCTCTGTCGCTCACAATAACCCTTGGGCTTCCATGTAGCTTTTGAATTCTGTCCATAAATGTAGTAGCAATCGTACTTGCTTTAAATGGATGAGATAATGCACAAAAGTGTGCATACTTGGTAAGTCTATCAACTACCACCATGATGACACTCTTTCCTTCGGACTTAGGTAAACCTGTGATAAAATCCATTGAAATCTCCTCCCAACGTTGACTTGGAATGGATAAAAGTTGTAGAAGTCCCGGGGTCTTAATTGTTTCCACTTTATTCTGCTGGCAAACCAAACATTCCGCCACAAACTTTTGAATATCAGATTTAAGGCCATCCCAAAAAAATTCTTTCTTCACCCTGTGGTAAGTTTTTTAAAATCCCGAGTGTCCTCCTAAAGGAGAAGTGTGCAATTCCAGAAGAATATTTTGTTTTAGTTGGGAATTCTTACAAAGATATAAGCGATCTTTGTACCATAAGGAATCATTTTTCCAACTAAATGTATCAGATGTACTAGGATCTTGCCGCAACTTTTGAATGAGTGTCCATACATCTTTGTCCTTCTTCCATTCATCTCTTGCTTCGGTTATCCAATCTGGTTGGATAATAGAAATGGCACAAAGCAATGCTTCCACCTCTTCATTCTTTCTTTAGAGTGCATCTGCAACAACATTAAGCTTTCCTTTTTTGTAGATTATTTCAAAGTCATAACCCAACATCTTTGTGACCCATTTTTGCTGCTCTTCCGAAGATAGTCTTTGTTCCAAAAAGTGTTTAAGACTATCATGATCAGTTTTTACCTTGAAGTGTCTTCCCATTAGGTAAGTTCGCCATTTCTTTAGTGCATGCAGTATTGCTAACATTTCCTTCTCATAAATAGGTTTCTCTAAATACTTTCCTTTGATTGGACGACTTTCAAAAGCAATGGGTCTTCCTTCCTGCATTAAAACTGCACCAATTCCATTTCCTGAGGCATCACATTCCACAATAAAGGTTTTTGTGAAGTCCGGCGTAGCTAAGACCGGTGCTAGGCACATTGCCTCTTTAAGATGTTCAAAGGCCTTAGTTGCTTCAAGAGTCCATGAAAATGCATCTTTCTTCAATAATGTTGTTAGAGGTGCTGCTATTCTCCCATAATTCTTAACAAACTTGCGATAATACCTCGTTAACCCGAGAAATCCTCGCAACTTCTTTATGGTTGTGGGGACTTTCCTTTCCTTAATGGCTTTAATTTTGTTAGGGTCTACCTTAACACCCTCATGAGATACAATATGACCCAGATATTCCACCCCTTGTACTCCAAAGAAACATTTGGATGTTTTTGCATATAATTGTTTCTCCTGCAATAGTTTGAGCACCCTGTCAACATGTTCAACATGATCCTTCCAAGACCTGCTGTAGATTAGTATATCATCAAAAAATACTAGCACAAATTTTCTAAGGAAGGGTTTGAAAATGGAATTCATCAACCCTGAAATGTAGAAGGTGCATTGGTAAGGCCAAAAGGCATGACCAAAAATTCATAATGACCCTCATGAGTTCGAAATGCTGTTTTTGGAATATCTTCATTCCTCATTCTAATTTGATGATATCCTGAACGAAGATCCAACTTGGTAAAATAAATTGCTCCATGTAATTCATCCAATAATTCATCAATCACAGGAATGGGAAATTTATCTTTACTGGTGAGCTTATTGAGCTCCCTATAATCTGGACACATTCACCACGATCCATCCTTCTTGTGTACCAATACTACAGGAGCAGAGAAAGAACTTTGACTAGGTTGAATTATACCCGCCTCTAACATTTCTGCAATCATACGTTCAATTTCACTCTTTTGGAAGTAAGGATATCTATAAGGCCGGATGTTTGGAGGAACACTTCCTCGAATCAAATGAATAGCATGATCATGATCACGAATAGGTGGGAGTCCTTTGGGAGTTTCAAACACCTTGGAATGATTGTCCAAGACTTGTTGGAGATCTGCAGAAATAGATGATTTTGATGTTGGAACTTCTAGTGAGTATAATTGTGCAATTACGCCTCGTTGTTCTTTCTTTAGAAGCTTTGTCATGACATTAGAGCTTATTATCCTTCCTGGCTTCCCCGCAATACCCCGTAATTCGACTTCCTTTCCTTCTGAAAAAAATTCCAAGAAAAGTTCTTGAAAATTAAAAGCTACCGTCCCCAAAGATTGTAACCATTGTACTCCTAGTACAACATCAGCACCTCCCATAGGAATGGAAAGCATTGGACTAGTCAATACATATTCCCCCATGGTTAGCTTGATATTATGGCATTTTCCGGAGCAATTTATAGTTCCTCCATTTGCAACCATCACTTGACATTCTGGTGCTGGGTATAGGAAACAATTTAATTCCTTGGCTACCTTACAATGAATAAAATTATGGGTGCTACCTGAATCAATCAAAACTATTACCTTTCTCTTCTTGATTTGTCATTTTATCTTGAGAGTTTGAGGAGTGGTAATTCCTGCCAGTGCATTACACGATATGGTTGGATTCATTTCTTCCTCTTCTGGGGCTGGTTCCTGGTGTATATCCTCTTCTTGTTCATTTCTTCTTCCTCTTCACAATCTATGTAAAATAATTTCTTCTCAGCACACTTATGACCTTTAGTGTATTTGCTATCACAACTGTAGCAAAGCCCTTTTGCTCTTTTTCTTCCAATTGTTGTGGTGTCAACCTTGTAGGTTGTGGAAATCTAGGCGTAGCAACACTTCCTTCTTTATAGAATTGAGTGGTAGGCTTCCTTGTCGCCATAATTTTACATTCAACTTTTCTTGCCAACTTGAATGCCTTCTCTAATGAATTAGGTTCCAAAACGCGAACTTCATGTTGGATGTTATCCTTTAAAGTGCCTATGAAGAGATCAATCCTGTGTTCCTCTGGAATATCAGTTACCCTTATATTCAATTTTTGGAAGTCCTCAATGTGCTGCCCCACTAAACCCTTTGTTTGAGATTTATCAATTGGCTAAAGAAGGTGTTGCTCTTTGTATCCTCATAATGTACTATCATTTCCTCCGTAAAAATTGACCAAGTGACAATTTTTTTACGGGAGCAAAGCCATCGATACCATACAAATGTATTTTGTTCTAAATGTAAAGTTGCAATGCGTACCTTTTGTGTGTTTTGCACGTTATGGAGATAAAAATATTGCTCCATCTGTAGTATCCATGTTACAGGATCCTTTCCATCAAACTTCCTCATATCCATTTTTGAAATATGGTGGTTCTTCCCACCAACATTCGAGTTTATGAAATCACGATTAACATTTATTTTGTTCTCATCATGAGGTTCTTCTCCTATATTTCCGCCATTAGGAATCATTTCTGGTTTTAAGCTTGTCATCAAACCTTCCATGTATGCTTTTAGATCATTCTTCATGTTTTCTATGTTGTCTTTCATGTCATCCATCTTAGCTTCCATGCCCACTTCCATGCCATCCATCTTAGCTTCCATGCCATTCATCTTAGCTTCCACGCCATTCATCTTAGCTTCCACGCCATCCATCTTAGCTTGCACACCATCCATTTTAGCTTCCACGCCTTTCTTCAAACCTTCCATCTTTACTTCCACGCCATCCATCTTAGATTGCATGCCTTTCTTCAAACCATCCATCTTCACTTCCACACCTTTCTTCAAAACTTCCATTTCATTTTTTGCTGCTCTTTGCGAGAGTGAAATTTGTTGCACTTGTTCTTGTAATTTTGATAGATCATGTTGCAATTCTTCATCTTCATGAGTCATGGTAGAGCCTTCTGAAAGCTTGATGGGTGTTGAATTCTTTTTAGGGGCCATTTTAGAATCCAATATTGATATCTATTCTACAAGATGCCCTTGGAATCAATTCAACTTGATTCTTCAAACAAGACTTATGCAATTCGGAAAAAAAAAATACACACCTTTTACTAGCTTTTAGGAACTCGATATTGAAATTGAATTATCTCTGTAGTTGAAAATCTTAGATATCTGAAATTCAGCCCTGTAGTAGATCTCTGAAGCTTCTTTCAAATGCCACAGGTCTGACCTGATTTGGATTCTCCAAGACAAAGTTGTGTCCAATCTCCCACAATGACCTAATTCTGGACTGGTTTAGTAGAGCGAACTTGTACGACTTTCCACGTGTCACTGTTTTGTCCTTTGTCTCTGAAATTGATAGCCCAGAAACTTCTGTCTGTGTACTTGCGACCACTTTTTACGGCACTTCAATCCAATGCCCAGAGAGAGAGTTATTGAAGTTTTTCCACGATCACCTCTTGAGATGCAACAGAGCCTGAAAAAGCACTACCTTCCACAGATCATATCTCCGAAAATATTGCGAACCAAGCTCTGAAATTCTTGACGAATTTCAGATTTCAGCTTCTGCATCATATGAATTTCAGACTCTGAACCGTCGTGTACAAAAAAATTTATATGCAAATTTAATGACAGTCCTGTTTATGAGCTCCAAAAAATACCTAACTTCCACAGATGATATCTCCTCAAATATTGCGAACCAAGATCTGAAATTTTTAGACAACCTTTCCTCAAGATTTCAGCTTCGCACCTCAGAAATTTCAGCTTCTGAAGCTCAGAGAAAAAAAATTATAGCGAAAATGCCACGATGACCTGTTTGGAGCAGCGAAACCCTAGAATCCCAAAGCTCTGATTCCAAATGTTGTGTAACCAGCTCCAAAGAGAGAAGAAAAGAGATATTCACGCCTTAGAAATGAGCCACTTCGAGGGGGCAACCTCCAATACATTACATGAATGAACAATTCTTGAATGATTCAATTTACAAAACCTCCTTTCTATATATAGGAGTCCATGGGGCCATAATGTAATCCCAGTGGGCCACAATGTAATCCTAGCCGACCTAACAATAATAATTTAGGGGCACAATAATAACAGAATGGGGGTTACAAGGGTACAATAATAACAATAAAGGGGTTACACTAACAACAATAAGGTACTATACTAGTAATATAGGGACCTAACAATGAGAACCATGATTGGTAACAATGGCTTGAGGGACACCATACCTAGTAATGACATGATTGAATAGAAATTGTGCAGCTTTCTTACTGTCAGCTGTAAGTGTAAGCATTGCTTCAGCCCATTTCGTGAATTAGTCCATGGCTACGATAATATAAGCATGCCCCTCGGCTGATTGAGGGTTACATGTCATAAAATTGATGCCCCACTTCATAAAGGGACCAATGGTAATGATGGGATGAATATGGGAAGGCGGCGCGTGCATCTTGCACTTATAAATATGGAAATCATGGAACTTACAGATAGAAATAATGCAGAATTTAAAGATGGTGGGCCAGAAATAGCCATCACGAAGGATATTCTATGCAGTAGTATATCTAGACATGTGACCACCACAGGTGCCACTATGGTAGTCATTAGGAACCTTTTCAGCCTCCTTGAGAGTCAAACATCGGCAAAGAACAAAATCAAATCTGATGCGGTAGAGTGTATCTCCGACTATGCGATAAGGTTATAAATAATGACAGATGCGTCGATGAGCATCCTTCGTCAACTCAGATCGGAAGGTGGAAGTCTGAAGATATACGATGATATCACCGTACCAAGGATCAAGGGTGCTAATAAGAAAAAGTGAGTCATCCAGAATGCGTTCCTCAGAACCAGATGGAGCAGAATCAGAAGGGCGAGAGAAAATAAAATAGGCAAATACCAATGATTTCTTCGATTTGGCGGTAGTGAACTCTAAATTGAACTCTTGGAGGATAAAAATCCACTTCAAGTATTTCCCCCCCAGCAATTGGCGAGTCAATATGTAGGTCATTGGGTTGCAATCAGAAATCATGGTCACTGTGCGCAACAGAATATAGTCACGAAAATGTTGAACAACTTGAACAACCAATGCCAACTTGTCGACATGTGCATAGTGAGTTTCGATATCGGGAATATTGCGACTTAGATAGTAAATGACATGCTGATCACCATCATTGTCTTCTTGTACCAGAACCATGGTGATCATACTAAACATGGAAGCCAAATAGAGGGAGTAATCGTGATGGTAATTGGGAGGATGCAACAGAGGAGCATTGACCAGCAACGTCTTCAGTGCATCGAAGGATTTTTGGGCGATCTCATCCCAGAGGAACGGGACACCTTGATTAAGTAATCACCTATAAAATGAAATAGGAAGTTAGCTTTCCCTTGCAGACTCTGTAGGTGATGTAAGGAGGAAGGAGAGGGGAGATTAACGATAGCTTCAACTTTGAGGGGATCGAGACGAATTATGTCTTTAGAGACGATAAACCCTAAGAGTCTACTGGAGTCAACATAGAAGATGCACTTATGCGGATTGAGCTGGATGTTATAGCATCGATAGCGAATAAATATTTGATAGAGATGATCAGGATGGTCTTTACGCTTAGCCGAATGAGCCAGAAGGTCATCCAGGAAAGGATGAAAAATGCACTTGATATCATTGAAAGCATATGAAATTGCTCTTTGAAATGTAGCCCCAGTAATTTTAAGACCAAAAGGGAGCTTATTATAGGAGAAAGTACCCCAAGGATAGATGAAGGCGGTCTTGTGTTGATCAGTCAAAAGAATATTAATTTGGTTGTACCCAGAAAACCTGTCCATAAGGGAAAATATCTCACTCCCAGCACAGTCATCAATGATCTAATCAATAAAAGGAGTGGGATAATTATCCTTAGGGCAAGCACGGTTGATATCACGGTAGTCTACACAGACTCGAATAATACCCTGTTTCTTATCCACAGGAACAATATTAGAAACCCATTCTGTCAAGGGAATTAGATAAACAAAACCAACTCTAAGAAGTTTTTCAACTTCACCTTTAATAACGGCTGCCTTTCTAGTGTGCACAAGACGAAGACACTGGCGAACAAGCTTCACATCAAGATAGGTGGGAATCTCATGCACCACTATACTAGGATCGATGCTGAGCATTTCTTCGTAAGACCAAGAAAAAATATCGGGAAACTCATGGAAGAGACTAGTATAGACCTCAATCTCATCGGGAGAATAGGTCACCCTAATATGGATGTCCTCGAAAACCCCCAGTTTAACGGAGATGTCGATATGCATCATTTGTGTGATGTTTACCAAGTTACCTTCTGCAAATACTTCGTGTGTCAAGATGGGCGTTTGAATTGGAGGAGAAGGAACTTGAGAAGCGAACCTCTCGAGACAAGTAAACATGGCCCCAAGGCCAGGCATGAACGAGGAACGATGATGACTATCGTCCCAAGGAGGATCCTCAAGAGACATAGTTTCTGTAGAAATTATATGCACTACGCATGCATATGTCCAAGATTCTCCTGATCACACACTATTTGACTTCATGCATAATACATAATCTATTCCACTATTGATCATCACATGCGGAAATTAAAACAATTGCATGCACACATTGAAACCATAAAAATTCACACACATTAACACAGTGTTTTAACGGGAAAGCCTGAAGCTAAAAACCCCAACTATCTATATATAATATATGTCATAGAGATCATGTAACAATCCTCATACAAAGCTTATCACAAGCTCTCGGTACAATCCAATCGCTACACACTAATCAGGCCCGATCTTGCAAATCCATGCACCGATCTTTGCCAACCTTTAGCCTGCCTCTACTGCATAATCCGTGCTAAATAATGGCTCTGGATGAACTCGAATTGCTCTAGTATTTCTCATGCAATCCTTAAAGGCATCTCCACTAAATTTGTGGTGCAAACAATGCAACACTATAGTCACAACTGATAGTCACACTTGCTCTTTCACCTACCTCTCCATTGGTCTCCACTGAAACTATCCATGCACTGTAGTTAACTGATGTATTCTTCAGTTGATTAATGAGTTAATAATTAGTGAATTAATTAATAATTAATTCACACCACTTTCACTAGTGTATCAATCAGTTAGACTAGATACAACTAGCTCAACTATGTTTAACTCAGTTAAACTGAACACAACTCCATCAACTACCTCAATAACTCCACCAAACTCTGTCACATGAGTTCTAACTGAAGTATCCATGCAATAGCTCCACTTAACCCTCAAGAATAGCATAATTCCTTCTGTCAGCTCCTGTGCCACATCTGTGCACTTAACTGAAGTGCTCCAAGAGAATAAGATAATGTTTATAGTCCAAATATTATTAAGAGCTAATAGTATTCGACATATCTATTTTTAGACTGGCAATCTAAAAATAGATTCTGCCCAATATGTCTAAAAATAGAAGTCCATATATTTTTCCAACTTGACCAACCATCCACAAATAGCATCCTACAACTCATAGAATATGATCGACATGTCTAAAAATAGACTTTTTGCCAAAAATCACTTGTGTGGGCCCCACCTAGTTTAGGTGATTATTTTCCAACTAGGATCAAGGATGATGTTTCAGGATGCCTCCTTCACTATTTCTTGTTGCAATCTTCAACACTCCCTCTCAACAAGAAAGGCACGTCTTTGCATGCGACATGCAACTGCATGCATTCGCCTTGCAAGCTTTGCAAGCGCCATGCAACTCCATGCATCTGCTCTGTAACTCTTTCGAAACTGAATAGGATCCAAAAAACTCAATCAATATGAGGCATCTATCATCAAAGTCTTCGAATTATGCTGGTACCAACTGCACATGTCTTTAGGAACCACTGCGCTGTTGAACTTTGCACCCATGCACTCTGCACTTGCTGTTAACTCTGAAGCGGGCTCCAATATCCGACACTGTCACTTTGATCTGCCTGCATCAATCCAATTGATCATGCTACTGCTACTCTATGGGCACCTCGTAGCTAGGTTCAATTCATGAGATCCACACCATCTCCATGAATCTTGCCCAGAAATCTCCTCTTGGGATTACTCATGCATGTCGCCCCACCTCTCACCTGGTGGTATAGCTGTATGCATTCCCTCTACGCATCTGGAATGAAATTTCTCTGCATGAGTGGTTTCTCCCACTCCATGATCCTCATCTTGTGGCTGCTCCACATCCCTAGGTTCACTCTTACCTGCATGAAAATCCAGCTCCCTCTCAAGCTTCAATTGCATGACTTTCTTGCACTTCACAACAATAGGAAGCTCTGTAGAAATCCCATCTACTTCAAGTCTGTAGAGATTCTTGGCTCGAATCCAACCTTCTTGTCTTGTCCTGTTGCTTTGCACCGAAGGAAAACTTTGCCTTCACTAATGACAACATCATACCCTTTATCCTCTAACATTGTGACTGTTAGGGTCCTGTGCTTTGGCTGATTGGCAAGCCAAATGACAGTGTAACATCAAACCAAGCTTTGGAGCCCGAGAACCTAGCCTTCCTGGACTCAGAGAGGGCTCTCTCTATATGCGTAAGGGATATCTGTGTGTTTTTTTAATGTGTTCTGATTTTAGGCTAGTTATGAAGTAAGTTTTTGATTTTTGTTTTTTAAGTTGTGAGGGATGAAACCGATCAAAGATATAAAATAGATAACAAGATGTTAGATTAACTGGGCTATGGGGTCAAAAGGTCAAGAAAGCTATTAGATGATGATACAAGGCTACTGTAGGGCCGATTTGATTCAAGGTAGAAAGGATCTTTAGGCAAAATGGAGTAAATGGACATCAATTTTGTGAACAACAAAGAGTTTCAAGCATAACTAGTTTAATAGATAACATAAACATGGTAGGGCGAACCATTAATCATGCAAAATGTAACTACAAGCTAATCGATACTTAGAAATAAACATTCAAGCCATGCATAGAAGTATAAGACCCTCTAACTTTGGGAAATGGCTATCAGACTTTGGGGAAGACATTTAAGGAAGACAAACAACTTTAAAACACTATGCCGGAATGCCTAAACATAGCACTTCAATTTATTGGGCACTTTGAACAACAAGATTCACATAGTTTTAGACAAAGGGCTAGATCGAGACTAGGCCTCCTTGGTTCAACAAGATGATAATCTAATCAGTCAAAGAGATAGTTTCATGGATTGGACTATGGACAGCCATAGGTAAGCAGGAAACACCATACATCCTACTTAACATGCATAGAACTATGAATGAAACTAGCAACAATGTCCTCAAGTTATTCAAGAGAAGTTAAGAATTCTTTAATATGACTAAGGAGGAAGAAAACATGAAAGCTATGAAGATTCAGGAAATTTGAGGTGCCTCCATGGGCATATCTCAAATTTATTCTCTACTGATCTATAGTAAGCAAGAAATATGTATCATGAATGAAAACTAGAAGACAACAACAAAGCAAGAGACATTATACCATTCTACCAAGTCATGGAATCCATCAACAATCCTTCTTCATTCATCCAAGAACATCCAAGAGTCAATCCATAAGCATAACACAAGTATTTCCTTCAAAGCTCATATGACCAATATATTGCTTCTCTTCTCAAGTTCAAATTTCTTTGTTTTACAATGCAAGCCTTTGGAATAAATAGGCCAAAGTGAGAAAAACCTCATGGTGCAACTTGCCATCCTATTGGCCTAATCAAAATATCTAAACTTGTCCTTGAGGCTTTGCAAAGCCCAAGGCACAAAAATATCTCATAAAATATCTAGAAAATGCTAAAAAAGGGTAACACTGACTTTGCATCATTTAAAAATAGCTAAACGCACATTTGGAAAAAGGATTTTTTAGAGGTTCAAAAATTACAAAAATACTTCAAATTTACATCAGAAAAAGGTCTCCTGACTTTCCGGTAACATTTGGCAGCCTTCCTAGTGTCGAAACGAGTCTCATGATAGCTCGTTGGAAAGCTCTAAGTGTCTAATTTCTGGCGCAACTAAAATTACCCCAATCTGATGCCTGGAAGTCCTCCAAATCTGCACCTGTGTGTAAAAAACCAAAAATTACAGTCTGTTGATAGACCGGGCAGAGTGTGCAAAAAGCAAGCATTTTTCGTCGTTTTGAGGGGGGAAATGATCTCCAAATGTTCTGAAAATCATTGAGGGTGTTCTCATGAAATTATGGCATCCAAAAATACCATTCTCCTCCTTTGACGAATCCTCAAAATGAAATGGTGAATTTTGTGAGTTTTGACCAAAAACTCAAAAATGCCAAAAAAACCAAAGCATGTCAAAATTTGCCTGGGACTGTGGGCGTGGCATGACCGCCATGGTCCTGCAGCAACATGTTCGTTGGGCTGTAACATGAAGTCTCAAGTGTCTTTTCTCACTTCTGCTGTTTTCTTTGTTTCCTCACTACTTTGATTTCCATACTATATCCTGATGTATATTAGAACATGTATTCCCTTGCCCAAGAGAGGCAACATCACATGCTTTGGAGAGTGCCCTTCATGATTGATGTTTTGTATTTTCTGCTCCTCAACAGGATGCTACGTGTATCATCTCTTGAAGTTGCCCTCGTGCTCATCACTCTGCCATGGCCTTTCTTCATCATCTTCTTTGTCATGCAAACAAAATTCTACCTTCTATGTTAGTCACTATTTTGATGAAGGTAACCATGTTTTCAAATGTTGGGTGTGATGCCTTCCTTGGGTATAAGATTCCTGCTCCTTCCAAACCCTGTCCTTTCTCTGTGTGCCATTCCACCAAATTATTTTTAAAGATAATACCACAGTTAGTTTTAAAATACATAGATAGTTAACTGATTTTCTGAGCTTGGACAAAGGTAACAGAGGCCTTGGTGTTTTTGGTGTGAACACAAAAAGACCTGTAGTAATCAAATAATAGTACACTCCTTTCAATCAAACATACTTCCTTTCTTATGTTTCACTGTTCACCATACCCAGTTTTGACAATACCTTCGAATTATAGTGGCATACTCCTCACTAACTCTGCTTTATGAAAGGTTAAACACTGTTTGGTTAGGCAACAATGTTTCCAAATGTATTGTGAAATGCCCTCTTTAATATGAGACCCCTGCTCCTTCGGAAAGCTGCCTTTCCCTTTAATATAAAATCCAACAAGCAGACCTTTTAAGAAGAAAAACACAGTGAAATGAAGATAGACAGTCAAGAAGATTTTCTTGTGTTTTGTGTTAAGGGTATTCTGCTCTGTGATGTTTTGAGGACATAAGACACCCTTGACCCTTTTCAGAAGAAGGCCAAACACAATCTTCTTAGCTTCAAAACCTCCTTTTTCCTTGTAGGCACTCCATCAGCAGATTCAACAACATGAAGACAGTTAACAATAAAATGTATCTTACACAATCAAAAGTTATTGTGTATATGAGATAAAGTGGCAAAGTTTGTAATGCTTGGTGAGAGCTCAAAGACCTGTAGCATTCAACAACAAAACTCCTCTAGCATGGGATAATTTAAAGCATTTCGTAAGAAACGTTGTTTCACATTTTCAACCTAAGCAGGATCAATTTCAAATGAATGTGTTTCTTTTTCTTCAATCACTGCTGTGATGTCTTCACTACCAATGAGTTCTGTGTGGCTTCCTCCAATTTCATTAGGGGCTTTACTAATTGCGAACATATCCCCTCCTTTTATATCAGAGACCTCAGATGAATGTATTTTTGACCGAGCAATTACAACATCCTTAAGCAAGGTCTTCAGAACCTCTGGATATGGGGACTCCACAAAATAGAGATTATTTTTCAACGCAAGTTTGACTTTTCCATAATTTTCAGTTGATCCATTACTGAAATCAATGATCTCTTTGGGAATTTTTGTTTTTGATAACATGTTTAGTACAACAATAATTTTTTTAGTTTCAAGCCCCACAGAAACAACAGCATACAATGAATGAGGTGTCAAATTGCACTCATGCATAGATTCTGGCCTACAAATAGGTTCAGCAATAGCAATTAGGAAGTCATATGCTTGTTTATAAAGTGCAGAAAAAGGTCTCCAGAAATATCTGTCCATCAAAGCAGACCCATAGTGGTCTGTTAAAATGATTAGGTTTCAGTTTCCAACTTTGAAAAATCTCTCTTTTGTAGCCCATCACCCTCACCATCTTGGTAATCTTCTTCATATTCCTCTACATAGTCCATGTCTTCATCTGCAAGTTGCTCCTCCTTTTTAGAAGTTTTGTGTCTCTTGCTATGTTGATGTTTGTCACCATGTCCAACCATTTTGCCAAAACAATCTCAACTTCCGGAACTTGAAAATCAATGATTATCTTTGCTTGAATGGTTAGGAAGCTTTGGAAAGAGTTTTTTAAGGTTTTTGGTGAGTTTTTTGACCATTTCTACAGGAGCGTCGCGCGCTTGTTCAATCCTTTGGAAATTTTGTGCACAGGAGCACCGCGCACTTTTCCAGGAGCGTCGCGCAAGTTTGTACCCAATTTTTAAGGCCTTCCCTGTGTCGGAATTGGGCACAAGATGGCTCGTTGGAAAGATGTGGAAGTATAATTTCCAGAAAAACTTGAATTTTTTCATTTTGAGTCCATTTGGTTGTTCAAAAATTCATTCTCCCAACACTAGTAAAAACTGGTGAATCCTGGTGCAGAAATGCATAGTGCTGTTTGTAAGCCACTTTTGGATGACTTCCCAGTGTCGGAATTTGGCCCGAGATGGCTCGTTGGAAAGCTAGGGAAGTCTAATTTCCAAATATGCTTGATTTGTTTCATTTTGTGACTATTTTGATGTTCAAAAACTGACTGTCCCATCACTGGTAAAAAATGGTGAATGCTGGTGTAGAAAAACATAGCGTTGATTGCAGGTTACTTTTGGATGCCTTCCTGTTGTCGGAATTTGGCTCAAGATGGCTCATCGGAAAGATATGGAAGTCTAATTTCCATAAATATTTTAATTTTTTCATTTTGAGTCAATTTGGTTGTTCAAAATATGACTGTCCCATCACTGTTCAAAATGATGAATCTTGGTGCAGAAATTCTCCCGTGACATCTGAATTTTTCACATTTCTCACAAACCATGATACCTGTCTAGAAAATGAAGGAGGTTTTTCTTCTTGAACCTATGAGGGACAAAAAAATCTCTCATTTTTGTAAATTTCATCTTTGTTTGATCAGAAAATCATTTTGAAACAAACTGCCCGGGCGCTCCTTAACCCTAATTTTACTGTGGCAGAGGTATTATGATTCAACAGCCATGCAAATTTTACTATCCCTTGGTATTTGCTGAGATGAGATATTAGAGCCTCTTTTTGACTGTGGGTAAAAAATGCAGGGGCATTTATCTTAGGTTTAATCATCCTCTGTCTTTGCTCATAGTGTACTGATATGGTACCTCCGGCCTTTTAATAAAGAGCATGCCTACATTTGTCTTAACCTCTTTTCCAGAATTTGAAAGTATGTCAAAATCCTTTTTTTCATATTATGAACAACTATGTTCAGTTGTATGGCCTCTTGAGGGAAATGAGCTCAGGTTCCTTTGTCAATCATGATAAGCCTATTTGAAAAACACCTTTTTATGAGTGGAGCAGACCAATACTTTGAAACATAATCACTATTATGTCCTTTCACCTGTGCAATGATTCACCTCATCAACCATTCTTCAAATTTTGTTTTGTTGGAGCTGCAGACTGTCCTTTGAGAGAAAAACTATTAAGAGATGAGCTTGATCTCCTTTGATGGCAGTGGTACCCCTGCTTTTTCCTTTTTGTTCTTTTCACATTTTTCTCTGTTCAAACAGACCTTGAAATCAATTAACGCTCTGGCCATCTGCTTATGAATGAAGGAGGCCTCTCACTTGGTGAAATATCTGAAGATTGTTTGATAAACATGCTTGACAAGGGTTCCTTACACATGATGGAAAGCAAAAAAACTTGAAAACCTTACTTCTTTCACCTATGCCTGCAATCATTACTTTGCTTCAAAAAAACCCTAGTCAATGTGTTACTGTCTCACTGTTTATTAAAGCATATCTATCTCACAGTTAGTTACAATTCTTTAAGTCAAACATTGGCCATCACCCTCTACTTGTAGATGAATGAGGCTCCTTAACCCTCTGCTTATAGATGAAGGAGGTTCTTGGCCATGACAAATTACAAGTCTGTTTGACAGCGTTGTTTTTCTTCTACCGTCTTTTCAGGCTGAATGAAGTTGCAATAGCTTAATGAGAAACTCCTTGCCCTGCAGATGCATCTTAGGCTCATGATCACATTAAGAAGCAACTGTCTTCTCATGTAGAGCCAAGAATTGTTTTCCAAGATGCTGATATGTTTCTTGTGCTTGTAAAATCCATAAACAGTGTAAAATACCTAAAGTCAGCTTGAGATTATGGTCTTGTGCATTGCTGAGACTTAAGGGTGTATAAGTGGCGCGACTTAGAGTTGTGATTAACTTTATTAGCAGAGTGGGGGGTTTGTTATGACTGTTCTATAGCAGATGGAGGTTTGTTGGCTCTTTGATGGTTGCCAAGGGTGAAATGCTTAAAAGCGCCACTTCCTAACTTAGGGGGGTTTTTCGAACAGATTTGGATTGTCTCTTTAGAGCTGATGGGAAGACTAGTATAGCTGAAGCTGGATAGGGTTTGATAATGGGGTTTCATCTCGTCATGGATGAACTGAAAGGTAAGAAGGAAAAAAGTTTTATGGGTGTTTTCCCAGCTGACAAATATGACAAATTTTGGATCAGCTGTTAGAAAACTTGGCTATCAGAACTAGTCATCACCAACAAGTAAAAAATTACTGATGACTAACAGTGGCTCCATTTGGGGAGGGCAGCTCCTTTTCAGGAGGTGTCTAGAATCTCAGATCTTTGGCTTATGAAGACCAGTGCCTTACCCATTGGTGCAAATTTTCACTTTTCTTTGATGCTACTTCTGAAAGAGACAGCATGATTAGCATCGATGATATTTCTACTTACCCCACTATCTTTCCTAACATTTTTTCTTCCTTTTTTGGCGCATTTGAACTAGCAGCCTTTTGACAATGCATATTTTTCTTTTTGCAAAATGAACCTATCTAACTCTACACTTATATCTGCCGAGAGTTCAGATTAAACTGATGAACTCCTTCATTACTCTACCTAAACTAGATCAACTGTCAAGATTAAACTGTTTGACAGGATTTTGTTCTCTAATCTAAAACATGAAATTCAAAATGATCAAATCAGGGTTAAACTGTCTGATTTGTCATGTATTTGCGGCATGACAGAACAAACTGCACACAAATATTATTCTGCAACAAAAGAAAAACTAGAAAAGCGGAGCTAAGATGTACAATGTATTTTTCATCCCTCGCTTTTCTCTTTGGTTCTGTTTTAGGCATGTGGAACCAGAATCTCTCCCTAATCTACTCTCTGTGATAAGTCAATCTTACACAATGTTGACCATCTTTTTCACTCACTAACTTATCAGCAAATAAATTTAAACATGTTCAGCTATGATTAGGCTAGATAGCTGAACAAGACATTGAAGTACTAGTAGTGGCATTTAGACTTGCTCGCTTTCTGAAGGACTATTTTTTGGAACATGGGGCTTTACCATTGATTTTCAGAAACTGCCCTCTTTTTCTACTTTTTACTGTTTTTGTATTTTATGCTTTTTCACTTTTTCTTCAAACAATCTAAAACTGGAAAGGTGCTCACAAGGTTGAGCTTTAACTATCTACCTATCCTAGCCTAAACTATACACAACATACACATTTGGTGAACTCTTCTTTCCAATGTAACCAGTCAAGTAGATGATTACATGGGTGATTCTGGTTTAGTTCTTTCATGATGCAGAAATAATGAAAAGGCCACTCCCATTTGGTTTGTTTCTGGACAGTAGTGCTTAAGTTTTTTCTCATTCTTGGCAGCAACTTGGTCATGATAGAACCCACTACTCTTTCAGAATTCTCAAGGAAAACAACAAATGGATCTTGGAATAATACCTGATCTAGAGGATTTGAGATATAGGATTCATTCAAGACTACTCTTTCATACTTCTCAAGGAAAACATCAAATGGATCTTGGAATAATACCTGATCTAGGGGATTTGAGATATAGGCCTCATTCAGGACTACTCTTTCTTCCACTTGACTATATTTGGGACCCCCTTGGTAAAGAAACTCTTCCCCTTGCTCATGATCACTTGAACTATCAGACTCATCATACATTGTAGTGTAGTTCTCTTGCCAAGCTGATGTGTTTTGATAGGGTGGGCTGAAAACTGTGTGAAGGTCATCAAATTTATGAGCAGGGATACACTTTGACAGTAAATTATCTTGAAAGGATAGTGTGACAACTCTCATGTGTTTATAAACCTCTATTTCCTCATATGTAATTTGTAACTCAATGGAACTTGGTGGCTGCAAATCTGGAGTTAAGGAAGATTCCCTGACCAAAATGAATTCCTCAACCATTTCAGGCAAAGGCTTTTCATTTACAACATGCTCGAGAATTTCATCATCCTCCTCAACCTCATCATCAAAGCTGAAAAACTGTTGATCTCCAATTATGTGAATGTTATCTCTGACAGACTGAAGTGAAGTAGGGCAAAGAGTCCGAGACTCTTCACTTACTTCTAAACTGTCGAGGCTCTCCTCATGAGTGTCATAGATGACCGGTAATGGCTGCTCACTTTTCTCAAGTTTATGAAACTGGGCTTCCTCCCAAAAATCAAAAACTGAGTCTTCTGCAAAGTTAGCTTCTGTTTGGAAATCATAATCATCAACATATTGATCAAACCTTGGAGAATCATTAACATAAGTAATGTCACCTACCATGCATATTGGACTAACAGATTGCTTTTCTTCAAATTGATTTACAAGTCTATTTTTTGACCTATGATATGCAGGATTAATAGGAGAAAGATCAGAGAAGTTTTGGCTATTAGTTTCTGCATCTAGTAACGAAAAATGCGTTTCTGATGGTTTGAAAACTTCTTCCTTTTCCATTATTTGCTTGTTTATATTACCTTCATTGTATAAGATAAAAGAATCTAAATTGGAATGAATGGAATAAATGGGAGTATTGTTTGGCTTATCCTGGTTGCTAACCATGTATTTCATGTGAGTCTCTCGGTATAATCTCCGAGTCTGGTTGAAAACTGGGATGGTAGCGAATGACATATCCATTTGAAGATTACCTTGTATTTTGGCAGTCCATGCCCTTGATAGTAGCATTCCATACTTAGGAGGGATATCGGCCACTACTACGTCCATGACTAAGTTTTTCGCTGGTAGTTGTGTTAAGGCAAAACCTATGTTCTTTATTAGACCTAAACATTTGACCTGGCTTGAGTCAAAAGAATACAGGTTTTGGTAAGGTTGAGTTACCTCTAGTCCCAGGTTTTCCATGATTGCTTTCGGCATGAGGTTATGGGAAGCACCAGAATCTAACATGGCATTATGTAATATCTTGTCCCGTATGTTCAAACTCACATAGAAAGGAGAAACAGTTCCTTCTTGGGATTCACCTTCTATTTTGGAGCCGAATAAGAGCTCGGGTTTGTCATCAGTTAGATTTAGAGTATCTGCCTTGTTTCCTATGTCAAAAAATTTGATTGAGATCTATACCTATCTACAGTTATTAGCTCAGTAAGGGGTATGGTAATTTTTATTTTGGAAACTTCCCCTTCGAAACTAAAAGGAGTTTGTAGTTTGGGCAGATTTGTTTCAGCTTTTTCGGACATGACCTTTTCCATGCTCTTAATTTGTTGATTCTGGTTTGAGACCTTGTTTGTCACAGTCGCCTCGGGAGTCTTTGTGGAGGTACTAGGAGTATCTGAGCTAAGACATGTTTGAATAGCTTTATCTTTGTTTTGGTCAATTTTCTTGGCCACAATTTTGTTGCTATCCATGGCTTTTTTAAGGATGGTGTCAGGGGTTTTAGCAGTGTCAAGACTACCCTTCTTGGAGTGGTCTTGGTTTTTTCTGCTTCTAAGGTTATACTGCCTATGAGCTTCTATAATGGCATTTTGAAAATCTATGGCAGGATCTTCGAGATCTTCATAGTTGGTTTCGTCCTGACTCAAAGAGCATAACTCTTGCTCTTCTGCTGTGAGGTAAACCTTACTCTTGTTATCAGAACCTATGAGGTTCCAATGATTTTCATCAATGGGTTTAGTATCCTTATCCTTTTCATCAACATAATTCTCACTGAAGGATGGTATGATCTGCTGATCATTTCCTCTTGGTTTCTTTTGAGACTGATCTTTACTAAAGCCTTGGTTCCGGTTTTGAGGGTTTGGTTGGTTGTCCCTACGAGGCACTTTTTCACTCATTGTTTCCCACATCTTTGTCATGGATTTGACCAGGCCATCTATTTTAGGATCTAGGGAAGGAGATGAAGTGGAGACCACATCTCTATATGGGACTTTTCTTTCTAATATAGTCCTAGCTCTTTTTTCTGCTAAGTTGGCTTCTGTTTTTATAGCTATTTGTTGCATTTCCTCTAGGGTAGGGGGATCTTTGTCTCTTAGATGATACGTCATGTCTGGATCAAAACCCTCGGGGAATTTCACCAAGGTTAAACCGAGTGGGGGTTTAAAGTGAGGTGGGAGGGCGTTATACACACTGTTGAAACTAGTGCAGTATGCCTGGACACTTTCCCCATTTTCCCGTTTTAGGTTGTTATATTCTGACAAGATTTGAATAGGGTTCCTTCGGACCTCCCACTTGTTCGTGAAGACTTGGCAGAGTTCTAGGATGTTGTGGATGTTGTTTGGAGGCAAGATTTTAAACCATGTTTTGGGTTCTCCACCCAGGCTTTGGGCGAATATCGTCATTCTGACGGTCTCGTCTTGTAGTTCTAGGTATTCAAAAGCATCGCTAATCCTACTTATGTGCTGTTGAGCTGTGGCAGTGTCTTCTCCGGTAAAGTGTGAGATTTTGTCTTGATATTTATTTGGGAGAGGAGCCAAAGGTAGTGGCAACACCAAAGGTGCGTACCAGGTTGCCATGATGGGAGCTAATGGATGATGTACAAGATGAGGGCTAGTGGGATGAGCTCAGGTGGTTTGAACAGTAGTGGTTTGGACAGGTGTGGCGGATGTACTTGGACTAGTGATCCGGTTTTGAGCATATTTGGGATGGTATGAGCCAAATTGATAGAGAAGCTGAAAGTCGAGGGGTGTGGAGGGTGAGGCTTCTCTACTAGGACTCTGTGGTGAGTCTAGGGGTTCAAGATAGTCAAAGTTTATCTTACTATGTGACTTACTTCTGAAAAGAGTTTTTGATGACTCTAATTCAAAAGTTGAATCTGGTAAGATAGTGAGATGTTCAGGTACTGATCTGGTTTTATGGATGGACCTATCGGTAGCTAGATTGTCAGTCTCGGAAAGTTGCCACAGAATCTTCTCTGGGTCATCTACTATGATAGGGGGATTTGGGTTAGGGTGAGATCTGGTATAGATTCTTCGTGAAGCCAGATTTCGGGTCTAGAGTTTAGAGAGTTTAATATTGGTGAATGTTTTGGATGGATGGCCTCTCTAAAGTTCTAATAAGGTGAAGGATGGTCAAAATCAAAAGGGATGGACTAGTGGAGTCGCCAGGTGGAACTTGGTTGTTTTTGTGAAGATATAGTTATGGTCCACCACCAGTAACTAATCAGGAAGTGTTTTTAAGGTTTTTTCTGAGTTTCTTAAGTGTAGCCTATGGTTTGTCTAAAGTATTCTAAACTTGTTTCGACACTTTGCTAGGGTGGTGATAACAAAAAGAGTTTACTCCAAATGATCTTAGGGACTGCTTGCTTGTTTAAGTATCTAAAGGACCAAAGAGTCTATAAGAGTTTGCTAGACTGTCATGTACTCAGTGTCCCACCATCTCCCGCTATGTTAGTGAGCGATGGGATAGGTCGATCGGATAGTAGCTTAGAGTTTAGTAAAGTAATAAGGCCTACTGGAGGCTAGTGGAGTCGCCAGGTGGAACGTGGTTGTTTTGAAATGTATAGGTATGGTCCACCACCAATATTGACAAAAACCAATCTAGGGAGTTTTTTGGGGTTTTTCTGAGTTTTATGTGCCTACGAGGTTTGGAAGAGTTTCCTATGACTGACTCATCATTTCGCTAAGATGGTGAAGGAGCTATTTTCTACTCTTCGGACAACACTTAATTTTCTAAGTTTGAATGAGACTTGAGAGTTACTAAGTACTTGATTGTCACTAACTGAAAGTCCCATGTGAAAGTCCCACCGTGATCGCCATTATGTTAGGTGGCGATGAGGTGGCTAAAAAGGCGGGTATTCTATAAAATAAGGGACTTCTGGAGTTCTAAGGTGTCCTTAGATTGTCACTAACTTAGAGTCCCACCGTGATCGCCATTATGTTAGTGAGCGGTGGGATAAGTCAATCAGCTAGTAATCTCAAAAAGTCTCTAAAGATGAGGGAAACTAAGTTTGTTTAATACTCAGAGTCCCACCGTGATCGCCATTATGTTAGTGTGGCGATGAGGTGGCTCCTATAAGCGGTATTCTAGAGTGCGGTAAAATAGTAAGGCCTACTGGAGGCTAGTGGAGTCGCCAGGTGGAACTTGGTTGTTTTGAGATATGTGTGTATGGTCCACCACCAATACTTACAAAAACCAATCTAAGAGAGTTTTTTGGGGTTTTTTCTGAGTTTTATGTAATCCTAAGGTTTGGAAGAGTGTCCTACAGCTGAGTCATCATTTTGCTAGGATGGTGAGACAACCGGATTCTATTCTTCTAAGTTTGACTGAGATTTTGAGAATTCCTAAGGGATACCTAGGATGTTTTGACTCAAAGTCTCACGGTGATCGCAATTATGTTAGGGTCCCATGATTTGGCTGATTGGCAAGCCAAATGACAGTGTAACATCAAACCAAGCTTTGGAGCCCGAGGACCTAGCCTTCCTGGACTCAGAGAGGGCTCTCTCTATATGCGTAAGGGATATCTGTGTGTTTGTTTAATGTGTTCTGATTTTAGGCTAGTTATGAAGTAATTTTTGATTTTTGTTTTTAAGTTGTGAGGGATGGCTTAGATCAAAGATATAAAATAGATAACAAGATGTTAGATTAAGCCAGGCTATGGGGTCAGGTAGAAAGCTATTAGATGATGATACAAGGCTATTGTAGGGCCGATTTGATTCAAGGTAGAAAGGATCTTTAGGCAAAATGGAGTAAATGGACATCAAGTTTGTGAAAAAAAGAGAGTTTCAAGCATAACTAGTTTAATAGATAACACAAACATGGTAGGGCGAACCATTAATCATGCAAAATGTAACTACAAGCTAATCAATACTTAGAAATAAACATTCAAGCCATGCATAGAAGTATAAGACCCTCTAACTTTGGGAAATGGCTATCAGACTTTGGGGAAAACACTTAAGGAAGACAAAGAACTCAAAACACTATGCCGGAACGCCTAGACACAGTACTTCAAGTTATTGGGCACTTTGAACAACAAGATTTGCATAGTTTTAGGCAAAGGGCTAGATCGAAACTAGGCCTCCTTGGTTCAAACAAAATGATAATCTAATCAATCAAAATGAAGTTTCATGGATGGAACTATAGCTATCCATTGGTAAGCAGGGTGTACCGTAAGTCCTTCTTAGCATGTATAAAACCATGAATGAAACAAGCAACAATATCCTAAATATTTAAAGAGTAGTCAAGAATTATTTAATGTTACTTAGGAAGAAGAAAACAAAGAGGCTATGAAGAAACAGGAAATTTGAGGTGCCTCCATTGGCATGTCTCAAATTTGTTCTCTACTGATTTGTAGCAAGCAAGAAACATGTATTCATGAATGAAAACTAGAAGACAACAACAAAGCAAGAGACATTATACCATTCTACCAAGTCATGGAATCCATCAACAATCCTTCATCATTCATCCAAGAACATCCAAGAGGCAATCCAAAAGCATAACACAAGTATTTCTTCCAAATCTTATATGACCATATATTGCTTCTCTTCTCAAGTTTAGCCTTGTTTTACAATGAAAGCCTTTGGAATATATAGGCTTAAGTGAGGAAAACCGCATGGTTCAACTTGCTCTCCCATTGGCCTAATCAAAATATCTAAACTTGTCCTTGAGGCTTTCTAAAGCCCAAGGCACAAAAATATGTCATAAAATATCTAGAAAATGCTAAAAAAGGAAAGATAATTGACTTTGCATCATTTTCCATGTGCAAAAATAGCTAAACGCACATTTGGAAAAAGCAGATTTTAGAGGTTCAAAAATTACAAAAATATCCAAAATTTATATCAGCAAAAGGTCCCCTGACTTGCCGGAAACATTTGGCAGCCTTCCTGGTGTCGAAATGAGGCTCATGATAGCTCGTTGGAAAGCTCTAAGTGTCTACTTTCCGGTGAAACTGAAATTTCCCCAATATGATGCATGGAAGTCCTCCAAATCTGCACCTATGTGTAAAAAAACCAAAAATTACAGTCTGTTGATAGACCGGGCAGAGTGTGCAAAATGCGAGCATGTTTCGCCGTTTTGAGGGGGAAAATGATCTCCAAATGTTCTGAAAATCACTAAGGGCATTCTCATGAAATTATGGCATCCAAATATACCATTCTCCTCCCTTAACGAATCTTCAAAATGAAATGGTGAATTTATGAGTTTTTGACCAAAAACTCAAAAATGCCAAAAAACCAAAGCATGTCAAAATTTTCCCAAAATCGGTGTGTATGACCCTCAAGGGTCCCTAGCAACATGTTCTGAAGCTGAAGCCAAAATATTAATTCCTGAAGTGTCTTTTCTCACTTTCCGTGCCGGGCGCTTCCCTTTAGCCTCCTTCAGCGTCTCTTGGGTTTTCTTCTTTGATGTTTAGCATTCTGGCTTTGGGTGAAGAGGTCATGGCCCCTTGCCCAGGAGAGGCAGATAGCACATGCTTTGGAGAATGCCCTTCATGATCGATGTTTTTTATTTTCTTGCCCTCATCAGGATGCTGTTGTGTATCATCTCTTAGTTGCCCTTGCTCATCACTGTCATGGCCTTGTTCATCATCCTCTTGCTGCTTAAACAAAATTCTACCTTCTATTTCAGTCACTATTTTGATGAAGGTAACCATGTTTTCAAATTTTGGGTGTGATGCCTTCCTTGGGTATAAGATTCATGCTCCTTCCAAACCCTGTCCTTTCTCTGTGTGCCATTCCACCAAATAATTTTTAAAGATAAGACCACAGTTAGTTTTAAAATACATAGACAGTTAACTGATTTTCTGAGCTTGGACAAAGGTAACAGAGGCCTTGGTGTTTTTGGTGTGAACACAAAAATACCTATAGTAATCAAATAATAATACACTCCTTTCAATCAAACATACTGCCTTTCTTATGTTTTACTGTTCACCATACCCAGTTTTGACAATACCTTCGAATTATAGTGGCATACTCCTCACTAACTCTGCTTTATGAAAGGTTAAACACTGTTTAGTTAAGCAACAATGTTTCCAAATGTATTTTGAAATGCCCTCTTTAATATGAGACCCCTGCTCCTTCGGAAAGTTGTCTTTCCCTTTAATATGCAATCCAACAAGCAGACCTTTTAAGAAGAAAAACACAGTGAAATGAAGATAGACAGTCAAGAAGATTTTCTTGTGTTTTGTGTTAAGGAGTGATACCTTTCTGTGATGTTTTGAGGACATAAGACACCCTTGTCCCAGCACCGGAAAGAGGCCAAGCACGATCTTCTTAGCTTGCCAAACCTCCTTTTTCCTTGTAGGCACTCCATCGGCCAGATTCAACAACGTTGAAGGCAGTTAACAATAAAATGTATCTTACACAATAAAAATTTATTGTGTATATGAGATAAAGTGGCGAGTTTGTAATGTTTGGTGTGAGCTCAAAGACTTGTAGCTTTCAACAACAAAACTCCTCAAGCATGGGATAATTTAAAGCATTTGATAAGCAACGTTGTTTCACATTTTCAACCTGAGCAGGATCAATTTCAAATGAATGTGTTTCTTTTTCTTCAATCACTGCTGTGATGTCTTCACTACCAATGAGTTCTGTGTGGCTTCCTCCAATTTCATTAGGAGCTTTACTAATTGCGAACATATCCCCTCCTTTTATATCAAAGACCTCAGATGAATGTCTTCTTGACCGAGCAATTACAGCATCCTTAAGCAAGGTCTTTAGAACCTCTGGATATGGGGACTCCACAAAATGGCGATTCTTTTTCAAAACAAGTTTGAATTTTCCATAATTTTCTATTGATCCATTAATGAAATCAATGATCTCTTTGGGAAGTTTTGTCTTTGATAACTTGTTTAGTACAACAATAATTGTGTGAATTTCAAGCCCCACGGAAACAGCAGCATACAATGAATGAGGTGTCAAATTGTACTCATGCATAGATTCTGGCCTACAAACAGGTTCAGCAATAGCAATTAGGAATTCATATGCTTGTTTATAAAGTGGAGAAAAAGTCTCCAGAAATATCCGTCCATCAAAGCAGACCCATAGTGGTCTCTTAAAATGATCAGGTCTCAGTTGCAACTTCAAAAAATCTCTCTTTTGTAGCCCATCACCCTCACCATCTTGGTAATCTTCTTCATATTCCTCTACATAGTCATGTCTTCATCTGCAAGTTGCTCCTCCTTTTTAGAAGTTTTGTGTCTCTTGCTATGTCGATGTTTGTCACCATGTCCAACCATTTTGCCAAAACAATCTCAACTTCCGGAACTTGAAAATCAATGATTATCTTTCCTTGAATGGTTAAGAAGCTCTTGGAAAGAGTTTTTTAAGGTTTTTGGTGAGTTTTTTTACCATTTCTACAGGAGCGCCGCGCGCTCGTTCATTCCTTTGGAAATTTTGTGCACAGGAGCGCCGCGCAAGTTTGCACCCAATTTGGAAGGCCTTCCCAGTGTCAGAATTGGGCACGAGATGGCTCGTTGGAAATATGTGGAAGTCTAATTTCCAGAAAAACTTGAATTTTTTCATTTGGAGTCCATTTGGTTGTTCAAAAATGCATTCTCCCAACACTGGTCAAAACTGGTGAATCCTGGTGCAGAAATGCATAGTGCTGTTTGTAAGCCACTTTTGGATGACTTCCCGGTGTCGGAATTTGACCCGAGATGGCTCGTTGGAAAGCTAAGGAAGTATAATTTCCAAATATGCTTGAGTTGTTTCATTTTGTGTCTATTTTGGTGTTCAAAAACTGACTGTCCCATCACTGGTCAAAAATGGTGAATGCTGGTGCAGAAAAACATAGCGTTGATTGCAGGTTACTTTTGGGTGCCTTCCTGTTTTCGGAATTTGGCCCGAGATGGCTCATAGGAAAGATATGGAAGTATAATTTCCATAAAAATTTTAATTTTTTCATTTTGAGTCAATTTGGTTGTTCAAAATCTGACTGTTCCATCACTGGTCAAAATGATGAATCCTGGTGCAGAAATTCTCCCGTGACATCTGAATTTTTCACATTTCTCACAAACCATGATACTTGTGTAGAAACTGAAGGAGGCTTTTCTTCTTGAACCTATGGGGTGTTAGACTCCTATACCAATAGGTGTCCTTTTTCATGATTGTCTTGATTGAACTATGGAATATTTTCAAACCTTTTCTTGTGCAAAGGTGTTCCATATTCTTGAAAAATAAAAAAATAAAAAAATTTTAAAAAATGTAAAGATGGTATACCCTAAAAGAAAAATCAAAGGGTAAAAAGAATAAAAATGGCCAAAAAGTAAAAGAAATGAACCCCATCAAAAAGAAAGGCCAAGGAAAGTGTGCAAGTCTAAATGCCACTACTTTTTACTCTGATGTAATAAACAAATTGTGTGCAACTTGTATTTTATGCCACAATTCATGAATAGTCAAACTGTTTAAGCTTGGCTAGTTCATTTTTCAATTTCAAGTTGTAGAATAGAGAATAAATATCTGACCAAACAGTTTAATCTTGGCAGATAAGTAGATAGGTAGAGTTAATAAAAGGTGCTCAACAGTTTAATCTGAGCCCTTGGATGCAATAAGTGTAGAATTAGATAGATTTGTCATGTAAAAGAAAAAGAAGATTGATACGGGTTTGCTAGTCTAAATGCACCCTAATAAAGAAGAGAAAATGGTAGAGTAAAGTAGATAGGGTAGGTAGATGGTGTGGTGGAATTACATGTGATGAATGATGGCTTTAAAATGTTTGTAATCTGTTACTTTCATCACCAAGTGCAAAAGCAGAATATACATTGGAAAATTTACAGAAAGCAAAGTCAAAATCATTAACTTCCCACATCACTTTCTCCCTAAGAGTTTTACTAATTTCCCCAAAGTGCTAAGGTATTTGAAGATTAAAGGGGCTCAAGGCATTTCCTTGACTTTTGGAGGGACCGGACCCTCGGCCTAATGATCAAAAAGACCTAAGTAATTGAAGTTATTTATCATTATACTCATTCACTTTTAATCTTTTCCTAAGTCAAATTCTATTTTACTTAGGAAAATCATGCAAATTTCCATAATAATCCCTCAAAATTACTTGCTATTCTATGTTTAAGTATTGAAATTGAGATGATGCAATTTACTTCAGAAATCTCTACTTTCCTAGTTGTGTAAATTATTTTGAGTTTCCCTTGTCCCTTTGTCATATTAACATCTGATTTATTTATTAAATCCTTAATAAAAATACCTTATCCTATTGTATTTAACTCCTCCTATGTAATATCCCCAAAACCCTCTTATTATATATTTTTAGCCAAAGTATTTAATTCCATATGTTTGAAATAAAATCCCTCATTACAATACCCTTTGGTTAAAAACATATCCTTATAAACTATCCCCGCCCCTATGGTTAGTAAATTGCATTAATTTATTACCATATAATAAAAATATTGAAAGGGTTTTAAACATATGTTTTCTGTTTTAAACGGAAAAATGAATAAAACCCAAAGTTTTAATTTAAACCAAAACTTCGAAATACACCATCCGTAACCCCGACCCCTATTAAACCACCGAAATTAATTAATCATCTGGATTAATTAATCGTTTAACCTCCATTCAAAACCCGCCCGAAATGATTAATTAGCATTAATCACATTGAACCCCCGCTTGTTAACTCACCGCCAATTCCATGTTCCGCCAACCGTTGGATCACTCCGCCGGAGATCTACGGTCCACAAACATTCCGCTAGCCATCCCTTGTACAAAGATTAATGCGCGAAATCGCGACGGTTTTCAAACAGTGCAATGGCTACGTGTCATTTAACCAGTGGAATCACTGCCTCCCCGCGAAAAACCGCCTGCTCCCGAAAGCGGTGCGGAATTTACCGCTTACAGCCTGACCCCGGTGACGCATCCATTGTACATCAATGACGTCATCCCATAAAAATAATAAAAATTCCCCCCCGTTTGACTTTGCCGATAAAACAAAACATTCACGTCTTTTTCATCATTTTGTACGCCAGTGAAAGAAAACGCCTTCCACGCAGAAAAATTCAAAATTCGAATTTGTGAAGTCCACTTACCTTATCCTTTCGAAGAATATTGCAGACAAGCCTCTCAAAAGATTATCTACCTTAGCCGGCACCTATCCAAACGTTGTTTTCTCCAAAAACAGGTATTTACCCTAAATTCAAACTGAACTCTGTTGAAATCTCGGCTTTCCTTTTTCCTTCACTGAAACAGAGTTAGAATTAATTACTAGTTCATTCCGTGACCCCGAGAACTGTAATTGAATTACTAAATCTGCAAATGGACCTGTTTTTCCTGTGAATTTACTCAATTCCTCATCATTAGCCAAATTTCCATTTTTCCACAAGAACCAAAATGGGAGTCCCTGTAGCCTTGAATGATGCTCCATTTTGAACCTGGTCAAAACCTCACTCCCTTGTCCATTGGGGAATTGCTTGAAAAATCTACTCGGTTGTCCCCTGAAGAGGTGATCAGAAGATCACATCCTTGGATAAACAGTCTTAATACTAGTCATAATATTTGTTTACTCCAATATTGTTATCAAATCTATTCAAACAGAGGTTAGAAAGCATAACAACTAAAGAGTATCAATGGTTAAAGTGTATCAGGTAAAAGTCAGTGACAATTAAAATGAAGTTACAGAGCAGTAAAAGGTAAACAGTAAAAGTAAATACAAAAGACAGTAAAATGGTAAAAAGAGATGAGAATAATTTCACCAATAGTGAGGTTTGTCTAAAGTGAAAGTAAAACAGTCAAAAGAGCAAGAAAGTAAAAAGATGAAAAAACATAACAAGAAGGAACATTTTTGCAGAAATTGCATATTTTAGTCATAGTTTTGCAGAACATATTGTGATCAATATAAGCTGAATTTTAAAAACCTGAAGGAGGTTTATGTTCTTAAGAGGTCCATCTACAAAAACCTCTCTCACTTTTCTAACAGCCATTATGGTTTTGGAAATATTAAACAATGTTGGAAAGCACTTTTTGCAGAAAATTCCTGTTAAGTCATCATTTTGCAGAGAATATTGTCGCCACTCAGAAATACATCTTACAAAAAGGAATGAGGTTGTTTTTCATAATAAACCCATATACAAAAACCTATCTCATTTTGTGGACATTGATTTCCGAATGAGAGATACATGCACATCTTTAGAGGCTATTTTTCAGACTTTGTAAAAATCTGTTTTACACATCGTTTTACAGAGCCTATTGTGCACATCGGGAGAGGAATTTTAGGAAAGTGAAAGAGGTTTATCTCACCAACATATTTATCTACAATAACCTCTTTCACTTTTTACATATCTATTACGGATTGAGAAATAAAAAGATATCATTGGACCCAACAATTTCAGAATTGTTGGAGCAGAATTGCACAAAGAAAGGAAGCAGTTAGTGACTTGGATGCCTCATCATCAACTAAGAGTTGGATCAAATTCGAATTATCCTCTTTATCATCACATATCCATACAAAATAGTGCCAAATAGATGCATTAGTTTGAGTGTCCTTTACTTAAGTTCTATTTATGTAAAATAGTTGGAGAGATTTGTGAACCAATTTTGATATTTTTTCAAGATATTTTAGTTTAGAATTTGTATAAATACTTCACTCTTGGAAGTGTTTTGGGGTAGATACATGCACATATTTAGAGGCTATTTTTCAGACTCTGTAAAACGCGGTTTTACACATCTTTTTGTAGAGCCTATTGTGCACAGTTGGGGATATATTTTAGAAAAGTGAAATATATTTATCTCACCAACATATTTATCTAAAATAAACTCTTTCAATTTTTACATATCTATTACTGATTGAGAAATATAAAGGTATCATTAGACCCCAAATTTGCAGAATTGTTGGAGCAGAATTGCACAAAGAAAGGAAGCAGTTAGTGACTTGGATGCCTCATCATCAACTAAGAGTTGGATCAAATTCGAATTCTCCTCTTTGTCATCACCTATACATACAAAATAGTGCCAAATAGATGAATTAGTTTGAGTGTCCTTTACTTAAGTTCTATTTGTGTAAAATAGTTGGAGAGATTTGTGAACTAATCTTGATATTTTTTCAAGATATTTTAGTTTAGAATTTGTATAAATACTTCACTCTTGGAAGTATTTTGGGTGGATTCTACTACTTCGCTGTGACATTGATGTTTTTGGAATAAAAGCGTTTTGGAGAAATTTATTTGTGGCTTACTGGATGACAATTTGAAGCTCAGGACTTTTTGCAGGATTCATGTGTCGGACTGCAGTTCAATAAGTCTTTCTATCCTATGTCTTAAGTTTTATATCCGTTTATAATATCATTGTGTCCATTTCTGAATAGTTAACATAAAGGATTGAATCAGAATTTACTTAATTGTACTCTGATTTCAGATGTGATTATTCTTAATATTTTCCTCTAAATTGGTTATAAGCACGAATTCTTAAATGCTCTTGCTTTGCTAATTTAAACATTCTTGATTACTATAATAAAGAATTCTTCATTGCTCTTTGTTTGTAGTCATCTCATTTCTTTCTTTTGAACATGGTGAAAGATTCTTAGCTACCTTTCATCCCTTCAAAATCATCCCATCCACTTTAAATTTTAAGGATTGTTCTCTGTCTAGCTACCTTGCCCTGTAAAGCCATCTTGTGTGTAGAATAGAAATCCAATAAAGCCATCCTTTGACTCCATAGCCCAATGGACTGAAAACTTTCAACCTTGCCCTTAGTTTGTGGATTCCACCATTTTTCAAAACAAACTCTTGGATCTATAACTAACCTAAAACCTTCTAAGAACAAAGATAAATTATAAAGAGAGAGCCCTCTCTGGATGCAGATTGGCTAGATTCTGCATCTGAAGGTTGGTTTGTGGTTACCTCGGGTATACTTTCCTTTTCCACAACTTCAAGGAAAACCTGAGTGATAACATAGTGGCAACTCCACTGGGGATCTGAATCATTTTAATTGTTACTATTGTTTGCTTATAAGCTACAGACAGAGCCTGAAGATCAGCCAGGTAGCCTTTGAACTGCTTTTGCTCTGCAATTGCATAGTAAATAAATGTTGCTTCAGTCTATCTCTGGTCTAGCTTATAAACTGTACTTTGGTTTCAAGCTTTCAATTAGTTTCTCTAGTTCAATAAATCTTTAAGAAAATTTAAATCTCATATCTAAAGCCTCTTAAAGAAATAATAGAAGTTGTTTTGAAAATTCATAAAAAACAAAATAATCATAAAATACTCAAAGTTTGGTTTCCTGAAGAACTAACTTTTTCTTCAAATTTTTTTTACAGGTTTAGATCTGATCTATGATGGTGGATAGGGATCAGACACACAAAGGTTAAAATCATCCACCTGGCGACTCCAAAATCAATCTCACAATCAAGACTCCACTGGAGGAATGAGCCTCAAAGGACAATATGGAAAGATCAGGCTTTCAACTTGGATCTTAATCCAAGACATTATGTTCTTTCTTATTAAGAAAATTTTTCAATGTATATTGTATTTTATAGAAGATCTTAGATTAGTTTTTAGTTATTTTCCTTTGAAGATTGTAAGTAATAATTCTCCTAATCTCTTTGAGCAGTTTTCTTATGAATCTAATGATGATCATTTTCCAATTAAGAAGCCTCAAATAATCAAGACTGATCTTACAATCCCTGTACATATCCCTGTACCATATAAAGTTCCAGATAGATATAAGCCCCTTATTTTACCTCCTATACTCCATGATTTTCCTAAAAAATACTACAAGTATCTTCCTAGATTTGATGGAGAAAATGGTATCACTGCCCAAAAACATATTCAAGGTTTTGAAAATTATTTGGATTTATTTGAGATTGATGAAGATGATGCTAAAATCAAATTTTTTTCTCTTTCCTTGCAAAATAGAATAAAGAGTTGGTTCAAAAATCTGCCTAATGCTAGCATCTCAAATTTCCAACAGTTTATCAAACTTTTCCTTGATAGATGGATAATCAAAGTTAATCATTTTGTGATCATGGAAGAATATAATCAATTAAAAAGACATTCAAATGAAACGATACAACAATTTTCTGACAGATTTAATCAAGTTTATTATTCAATGCCATAAAATATTAGACCTCCTCATGATTCGGCTCTCTTGCATTATCCAAGTGCCTTTGATTCAGAAATAGAATTTCGGTTAAGAGAAAGAGATCCAAAAACACTTGTACATATGCAAAATATTGCAGTTGATGTGGAAGTTAATCTCCAAATCAAACAGGAAAAGTTGAAAGTAGAAGAAGAGGAAAGGAAAAACATTGCAGAGGTAAAACTCAACCTTTTGGTAAGAAAACTAGATGAAATAACACAGGAGATCACTATGAAAGAAAATTTTTTATTCAAAATCACCATGAAGAAATAGAAGAGGTTGATAGCCATGAACAAATTCCTCTTAATTCAAATTATCATAAATCAGAAAATGAATTTACAAATCAATATGAGGAAGAGGAATCTATTGTTCTAATGTGTATGTTTGATGACATTCCTTATTTTGATGATTTGCCTAAGTATGATCATTATGATGATAGTTATGTTCTCCAAAGTCAAGCTAACTTTATAGAGATATCAGAAGCTAGTTTGGAGGATGAAGAAATGCAGTTTCAGCAGATTGAAGACAGTGATCAGCCAATACAGATCAGCCATGAGAGTGAGGAAGGAAGAGCAGAAAATGTGGAAATAAGTGAAGATTATTTACCTCTTTGTTTTGCTTCATTTCAGTTCATTAGAGAAAACTATCATGCCATCAATAATCAGCAATCTTTAGGAATTGTGATTGACAACAAAGAAGATAATGAAACTATTGATCAAGATTTTTCAGTTTCACAATTGCAGTTATCGGTTCCCATTGAAATAAATGATCAAATGACACAAGAAAGTTCCATACCACTATTTTTTGAACCATTTCAGCTTTTAAAGGAAATGTGGTATAACATATTTAAAGAAAAGAATAGGAAACTTGTTGAAGTTTATGAAGTCCCATGGAATTTTATATGTCATAGGTTCCAGCAATTTTCCCAAGATTTTCAGGATCCAATAGCAGATATGTTGAATATTGAAGGCATTCAAAGCATTCCTCTATTAACTAACTATGATTTTCATAATCAAGATGATAAAGGATTCAACACTCAAACATTACAATCAGTAGGAATATCATCACAAATCTTATCTGAAAGTTTACAGGGAGATAAAGATGAAAATAGCATTTCATATTCATGGTATGGAGGCCATCCGGAACAGATGTACAGTTATTTAGATCAGTTATACATCGGTGTATATATTTTGGAAGATCCTTTTGTACAGTTTCTAGAGTCAACAAAGGAAATCAAATGTTTCCTTATCCTCTCATTTGTTGACAAGTTTCTAATAGGTTGCAGAAGTACAGTTTTGATAATCAACAAGAAAATGCAACAAAATCTATCAAAGTACATAATGCTTGAATGGTTGCATTGGTTATTTCATTTTACCTAACTAGCAGTTGAACAGTAGATTGAGTAGGTAGATGAGTGCTAATAAGCTCAGAATTTTGAGCATTTTTTTAGTTTTTCAATTTTCAGCTAGTTTTTCATTAGATTTAAAGCCAAGGATGAGGTCCTAAAGATGTTTAAGATGCATAAGTTGGTTGAAAATTTTTGTGTGTTGTTTTAGTTTGAGATCGGATTTGGGTTCGAGAAAAGGGTTCTCTTCAATTCAAGATTTTTGACCATACAAAATGCATGTTTGGGATTGGACCAAGCGAGAAGATTTCCAATTGGGAAGCAAAGTTTTAAGTTTTGAGTGGATAGTAACTTGCAGGTTGAAGCCCGAGGGAGAAGGCCTAAGCCGGAGAGTATTCTTGTCATTTATACAATAAAAACAGCAGTGAAAAATTTATGGTTTAATTGAAACATTTGAGGCAATTCGTCTGCTTGTTCTTGACTTTCCCAGGAAAAACCATCCCAAGTGGAGCAGTGTTGAACTCCTATACCAATAGGTGTCATTTTTCATGATTGACTTGATGAACTATGCAATATGTTCATACCTTTTCTTGTGCAAAGGTGTTCCATATTCTTAAAAAATCAAAAAATTTAAGAAATGTAAAGAGGGTGTACCCTAAAAGAAAAATCAAAGGGTGAAAAAAATAAAATGGTCAAAAAAGTGAAAGAAATGAACCCCAAACAAAAAATAGACCAGGAAAGTGTGCAAGTCTAAATGCCACTACTATTTCATTTTCTGTAATAAGTAATTGTGTGCAGCTTGTTAAACTTTTGCCACAATTTATGAAGAGTCAAACTATTTAAACTTGACTCATTCATTTTTCAATTTCATGTTGTAGAATAGAGAATAAATATCTGACCAAACAGTTTAATCTTGGCAGATAAGTAGATAGGTAGAGTTAATAAAAGGTGCTCAACAGTTTAATCTGAGCCCTTGGATGTAATAAGGATAGAATTAGATAGATTTGCCTTGTAAAAGAAAAGAAAATTGATAAGGGTTTGCCAGTCTACGTGCACCCTAATAAAGAAGAGAAAATGGTAGTGTAAAGTAGATAGGGTGGGTAGATGGTGTTGCAAAGTTTCATATGATGAATGATGGTGTTAAATGTGTTTGATCTTTAACTTTCATCACAAGTACTGAAGCAGAATATACATTGGAAAATTTACAGAAAGCAAACTCAAAATCATTAACTTCCCACATCACTTTCTCCCTAAGAGTTTTACTAATTTCCCCAAAGTGCTAAGGTATTTGAAGATTAAAGGGGCTCAATGCATTTCCTTGACTTTTGGAGGGACCGGACCCTCGGCCTGATGATCAAAAAGACCTAAGTATTTGAAGTTATTTATTATTATAAACATTCCCTTTTAATCTTTTCCTAACTAAAATTTTATTTTACTTAGGAAAATCATGCAAATTTCCATAATAATCCCTCAAAATTACTTACTATTCTATGTTTAAGTGTTGAAATTGAAATGATACAATTTACTTCAGAAATCTCCACTTTCCTAGTTGTGTAAAGTATTTTGAGTTTCCCTTGTCCCATTGTCATATTAACATTTAACTTTAAATATTAAATCCTTATATAACTTACCTTTTCCTATATGTATAACTCCTTTTACATAAATATCCCAAAAGCCCATCTTATTATAAAATTTCAACCAAAGTATTTATTTTCCAATTATTCATAAAAGACCCACATTATGTGCCCTTTGGTTAGAAATATATCTTTATAATCTATCCCCGCCCCTATGATAATAAATTACATTGATTTATTACCATATAATAACAATATTGAAAAGGTTTTAAACATATGTTTTATGTTTTAAACGGAAAAAACAAATAAAACCAAAGCCCCGCCGCAACCCCAACTCTCATTAAACCACGGGATTAATTAATCACCTGGATTAATTAATAACCAATCCCTCAGTCAATAAGACGCCGCCCAGAATAGTTAAATTAACATTAATTACTTTGGGCCCGCGTGTTAAATCCCCTACCTTCTTCACGTCATATCACCCATCCGATCGCCCATTCCCGGATCAACGGCCCGCTGTAATTCTGCCAGCCATCCATCGTCCGATCGTTAACGCTCGGGATCACGGTGGTTTCGAAACAGTGCACCCGTCACGTGTTGATCTCCGAATGGAATCGTTGCCTCCCCGCGTAAAACCGCCAGATCCCGAAAGCGGTGCGGAATTTACCGCTTACCGCCCGACCCCGGTGACGCATCCATCGTACATTAGTGACGTCATCCCATAAAAATAATAAAAATTCCCCCCCGTTTGACTTTGCCGATAAAACAAAACATTCACGTCTTTTTCATCATTTTGTACGCCAGTGAAAGAAAACGCCTTCCACGCAGAAAAATTCAAAATTCGAATTTGTGAAGTCCACTTACCTTATCCTTTCGAAGAAGATTGCAGACAAGCCTCTCAGAAGATTATCTACCTTAGCCAGCACCTATCCAAATGTTGTTTTCTCCAAAAACAGGTATTTACCCTAAATTCAAACTGAACTCTGTTGAAATCTCGGCTTTCCTTTTTTCCTTCACTGAAACAGAGTTAGAATTAATTACTAGTTCATTCCGTGACCCCGAGAACTGTAATTGAATTACTAAATCTGCAAATGGACCTGTTTTTCCCGTGAATTTACTAAATTCCTCACCATTAGCAAAATTTCCATTTTTCCACAAGAACCAAAATGGGAGTTCCTGTAGCCTTGAATGATGCTCCATTTTGAACCTGGTCAAAACCTCACTCCCTTGTCCATTGGGGAATTGATTGAAAAATCTACTCGGTTGTCCCCTGAAGAGGTGATCAGAAGATCACATCCTTGGATAAACAGTCTTAATACTAGTCATAAGATTTGTTTACTCCAAGATTGTTATCAAATCTATTCAAACATAGGTTAGAAAGCATAACAACTAAAGAGTATCAGTGGTTAAAGTGTATCAGGTAAAAGTCAGTGAAAGTTAAAATGAAGTTACAGAGCAGTCAAAGGTAAACAGTAAAAGTAAATACAGAAGGCAGTAAAATGGTAAAAAGAGATGAGAATAATTTCACCAATAGTGAGGTTTGTTTAAAGTGAAAGTAAAACAGTCAAAAGAGCAAGAAAGTAAAAAGATGAAAAAAACATAACAAGAAG